>WTXD01000104.1:0-58430 GCA_022496205.1 Gloeopeniophorella convolvens | reverse complement strand
CACGACGAAATGAGCAACGCACCGCGCGGCCTGGAAGTAATTTGGCTTACCAAGACTGACTGCTTGGGGGACGCGACTAGAACCAGCGAGATGCTGATTCATGCTCACAAATGATGCAGATAGCCCAACACGTCATCTTGAATGTCAGTCGCAGCCATGCTTCAGCAGGTGCCCGGAGGTTCCACTTGTGTTGTGGCGGACCAGCAGATTTGGTGGGGAGGTTCCAGAAGGCTGTCCGAGGCACCGCGGCACAACTGAGCAGCGGGCATTGCAGCTACCGTCAATATCGAACTCCCGCCGCGCATGCATACCACATGCAGTATGCATCGCGGAAACGAGGTCAACACTGCACTGAAGCGCGCGCTTGCACTTGATCCCACTGAGGAGACGTTAAATCAAATCGACATTGAAAATTTGTCGAAATTGGTGTCAGAGTCGTAGGGACATCCAGTAACCTTCCGGACGGGCAAACCGACTCGCTGAATGACATGCAGCAGCGTGCTTGTAGGGACTATCGTGGGCGCGCTTCACAACTGCAGCTGCAGTTGATTCGAAGGGCGAGTCGGAGTTGGCAGTCGGTGCCAGCCTCCAAGTCGCCGCGTCCGCGTCATCCGGTAGGTCACCGGTCACCCGACATTACTATGGTGTCGTGGGAAATGGTGATCCACCGGGAAGTGGTGATTTTGAAAGAATGGCATCGCGCACATCAACGGCTGCATGTATTGGCTTGAAACTTTTAGTGAAGAATGGCATAGATATAGTCTATAAGCGTGTAGAGTTTTGTATCGATTGGATGGATGGATGAAGCAGTAGAAAATGATCATTGTCAGCTAGCCTTGCTTTCCGTGTATCAAACCTCCAGGAACACAACTTGTAGCGCTCCTGAAACCACCAAACTCCCCACATAGCACAAGATATAAGTCTACAACACCTCTGTAAAGTTATAGCCCTGTGAGATGAGAGGAATCTCATAACACTGGGCCGATGCCAAACTCTTTGTCGGGAAAGAGCGTGGAAATGGTCAGAAAAGAGGATAACTATATCCACGCGCTTTTATTTGAAGTATGTGTGAAAATAATTCAACTCCGTTCAGAGTTTTCTCAATGTTTGGCTCAAAAGTTAAACTATTCGCGCAAAATACCCTGAGGCTCGAGGAAGAAGTTAAACTCTATTTAGGTTATTCTATATTCAAAGAACCTGGATATAGTTATCCTCTTTTCGGACCATTTTCACGCTCTTTCCCGACAAAGAGTTTGGCATCGGCCCAGTGTAAACAAGAGATCTTCCTCTCATAGCCTGGCTCACCGTGACACGGAGATTCAGGCTCCGGTCGAATCCTGGTTGCGATTGCATCATGTCATCGGATGGCGCCTATCAGCCGGCAAGCTCGGCAACCGTGACAGCTTGTGACGCGCTCGATGTTCTCGCTGGGGCTTTGGCCTCGGTTTCGGCTTCATCCTGGCACGCTTGAATCTCGAGAGAAAAAATTCAAACTCTGCATACTGATGCACAATATGTCATAGTATCTGCCTACAAAGTTTGAGACCAAGGGATAACGAGACGAGCGTGATGTCTGGGAAATGGTGAATCATCACCATTTCCCATGATACCATAGTATGAGCTCTGATTACGCTTTCGCGGCGATTGCCGCACATTTGAGATCTCGAAAGGGTGATTGCCGTTCAAGCTTTCACCGCTTCCGAGTCAGCCTCGGGGCTTAAACTGAAGCTTCATACCTTCACTGAACGTGCATTGCAGATCAGCGGGACTTCTCGAACTGAACTTCAGCTCAGCCTGCACTGGTGGTTCACAAGGCCATCTTTCGCTACTTCAACATGGGCACCGTATCTCGGAGCTCTTTTCCAGGTTTCTCGACTGTATAAACGCATATTTCGTCACGCCACGTCTCTATCATACAACATCTACCTCCTGTCCCGAATCTAGGCCATCCAGCCGACACCCTAATCCCCTCACGGATCATGCTGGGAAGGAGTCTTGGTATACCTTCGCGCCTGGAGGATGGCCATTGTGGGATCTCTACTCCTCCGAGCTGACATCCCTTGCAGTAGCACCAAAGAAACCTGGTTCGCTGATGTCGACGTCCCTCGCAACAGCACCGAAGAAACCCGGTTCGCTGATATCGGAAACTGCAGAGGAGCACGTGGTGAGTGTTCATGACGCGATACAATCATGCGCAAGATAACACATGCCTTCAGAGGCAACAGGCGCGGCCAAAGCCATCATAGCGAAGGATGCGATGAGGAGGGCAATGAAGGAGCGCATCTCAGTGGGAATAGGCTGTAGCGGGTTAGGCTTCGGCACTGGAAGGTAACCACGACGCAGAGGCCGTTTTATGCTTTCGCCATCGTAATCACTGCTCAGGCCCGAGCGTGCCAAGGACGTGCGATCCGGGGTAGCCGCCGCCATGAAGTTAGGGAAGAAAGTGGCAGGATCAATACCTTGTGCCTAGCTGAGTGGCATCGACAGTTTGCTTGATGATGAATTATGAAAGCGGCAGCTAAGATGATGATGTAATGAATTCACCAGGCCCTCAATTAGGTTCTATCTACGCCTGAGTGAGACTATGCAGGTCTTCCTAAGCCAGGGTCAGGGTGAAGCAATTCCGCAGAGGTACCCTGAAGCCGGATTTACAAGATTCTTGGCCTGCAAGGTACGTGGGAGCGTAGAAGCTGTCCGGATATGCCGGGGAAGGACCAAAGTCAAGGGGAAAGCACAGGACACAAAGCTCGTCTGTACCATCCATAACTATCTTGGATATCTTGAACATCTCGGCGGAGCGCAGCAAGACACCATGCCTTTCGGCGGCTCTCACGCAGCAAGGCACAAACTGTGTTGACCCTTGCGAATCATGGGAGAGTAGAGCCATAATTGTGCATTGAAGGAGAAGAGGCTTGGAGCTTAAGTGGCTAACCCAGGGCTTCGATCAGGGAAGATGGCGAGAACCACACCCGCGAGCATGGTCTCTCACGGGACGCGTGCAATGGGTTAGGATGGAGTCCTGCAATGCAGAGGCCGGGCGCATGATACCGACAACCGCGGGCTCGCTCGTAGTGAGTGCACGGTAGCAGAAGGAGGAGGGCATTTGTGAGACTCTGGCTGACGATTTGTTACCGAAGTTGATGAAGGATAAAGTGTCCACCCCAGGGCACAGCTAACCGCAAAACTCACCTTATGATGCAGATATGCTCAGATCACCAGCACCGTCCGCAAAGGACCCAGCGTGAGAGAAACTAAGGGGTACGCAGCCATTCCGCACTTATGAGTGAACACATGATCATCGCACCTAGTTGTGTGGCTTCCTAGGCGATGTTCAGCATCAATGTGACCGAATGGACAACATACATCGTCCGAGTATCAGCCAAAATCTTGATGGTCGGAGCATAACGAAACACGGTGATACCGGCGCTAGTGAACCGTGGCAACCCTCTGTACCGTGCTGGCACCCGGACCGAGTCTCCGCGCTTGCATCTATTTAAATTTCCGGGTTAAGTATCTACTAGTGCTGCGCGTGATGAGATGTTTGAATGACAATCGTGTGAAGATGGGTATTGGGTATTGTAGCTACGACACCTTTGGTTCACATACTGCACATCAGCGCTCAGGGTCGGTAGCAACATGCGCGGTCGTGTCGGCGAGCCTTTGTTCATCACGGTCTGCATCGACTGTCCAAAGTGAGAGTAAAGTCCAAATCCGCGGTTTGCTTCGGCTCTGGGTCATCATGCCATCCCGATTCCCGAAAGTGCAGACCTGTACGTCGTAAAAATCAAGAGGCGAATAGAGGAGTGTGGACCAGCGACTCTGGGTCCAGGTAATATTGCCTTCCCCATGCAAGTGAAGCCACTGCCTATAATAAAGGGTGTGAGAAATCGAATGTGCAGCGCAGCCTGGATTACGCGCCATCGTGAACGTGATGACTCACCAAGAAATTTCCAAGAAAGATTGTGCTGCCTCCTCAAACCAGACTTCCTCGTCCGGAGTTGCGCTCATGAAAGCCAACATTCCTGATTTTCCCTTCCTCCGAGACCAAGGTACCTGGACGGGTGCTCGGAGCACTCCCAGCAGGTGCGAAGTGCACGGTGGTGAGGACTGCTTGACGCGATGGTATCACGGGTGCGGAGTGGGCCTCGCTGTCAGTGCGGATGCGTGACTGCAAACACACTATAATCGTGATGGCCGTCGGGTACATGCACTATAGGCCTCGTTAGAGACGGCGTGTGGAAGTCCGAACGTGGACGGCTCACCGAGAGGTAGAGCATGAAGATGTTCACGATGTATGACCCCGAACCGGGAAGCACTCCGAATGCAGTCAAAAGGTAGATTATCTACCAAAGAAACGTTGAGTGAATGGCTCTACCCCGGAGAATTATTTAAATATTCATTACCCATATGAGGCAGTATATGAACCCAGACTCGATGAGGAGCGCGAGAAGCTTCTCGACACGCTGGGAAGGGCTCCCGAGTCGAAGATGCGCCCGCACATGTTGGCGGTACTCCCTAGCCATAGTCGATGAGATCGGGGAGAACTGGAGAAACGCAGGTCAAGGCGGGCTTACCATGCTTTCCAAGCAATCAGAGACGTTGACAGCAAGTTTGTGCCTAGCATCGGCCCTACGATTACCAACGCGACTGTCCCCTCTTGCAAGCCTTGCTCGTCCTGGGACCCCGGGTGGACTTCAATAGCAAGCTTCAGATCGTATCCCGCGGCGGCTAAGATGTTCATCAGATACGGCTTCGTGGGGATGGTGCGTCATGCGCACCGAGCGTCCCCAGGATGCAAGTCGTAAGTATGAGTATGACCCTGCGGTCCCACCTCCATATAACGACAGCGCGCCATGCACAAACGATGTCGCTAAGAATAGGCTGCACAACGTCAGCTACTCAATCGAGAGGTAGACAGACAGAAGCGCTGACGTTCAGCCGCGTGATGACCGCAAAGATGTCAGTAACAGTATCTGTGGTGCGATCCGACCAAGCCCCAAATGAAGGGTCGATGTCTTGAAGGATGAAAGGAACGGACTGAGATATCAATCCAGATCCGAGAACAATTGCCACAGTCCCTGAAATGAACATGGAGGTGGTGATGCAGAACATGAAGATGTTGGCACGAGACTTCCTCAGCGGCCCATAGGAGCTACATGTCACCAATCAGTGTACTGAGCAGCACCGACGAAAAGGCAGACAGCGCCAACGCACAGGAGCACCCGAACTGAGACGAAGTACATTGCAAAGTACATTCCTACAGAAAGCGGATCAGCTCGAGCTGCCACGACGACATGCAGGGGTGCGTCAAGCCTCACCATAGAGAATTCCTGCGGAGAGGTTGAAAACTACACCATTTCGGAACTGAGTGTAGAGGTAGTACTCTACTTCTGCTGCTGGATCCGACATAATGAGGAACCACGACTTGACAAGACCCTGAAGAGAGCACAAGAATGGGGTTCCCGGCTCGCCAAGAACACCAGTGAGTATACATATACATACCAAAGGCTATCCCGATCACGGATGGCAAGTGCTCCTACGGGGAGCATAAAACCTTTTGGGTACGTCGGAGACGTACGTACCTTCTAGAGCTGACAGGCCCCTGAATTCCCACCCAGAGGACGCCCAGCGGCGAGAATCCCCAGAGCGGCAAAACCTGTACGGGAAGGAGCCATCACGACCGCAGAGGATCCTCACGCCCCACGTGGGAAATCTGCATGGATACCTCTCCGCGCGCGATAACGCCGCCCCGAGAGATCAGCACGCACAATTGCAGCCGGGAGATGGATCCACGAGCTTGACGACGAGCGGTACAGAACTCCATCTGAGACATGAATAGCCTATGTTTCCAGACAGAAACCGGCGCGCGCTGTCACTGTGTTGTGGGGCCGTGCCCTATATAAACGGTAACAAACCCGGGGGGTGGAGTCAGCGGGGTGAGAACGAGCTGTCAGATGGTCTACGCACACATTTAGATTCACGGCCAGTCGAGCACCTCAACATATCGAGGCCCCGCATGGCAATAGAGACGCAAGTCATTCGAATGGAGCCCTGCAAACTCCGCGGAGATCAGAATTCGAGACCTGCGTTTGGTGATGCAGGTTTAGTCGGAGTTGCGGGATATTCACACAAAACGCCTTGAAAAATACCCGAGGGAAAGTCTCAAGCCCTGGATTCATTCATGAAGGGGTCCTGATATAACGTCGATAGCCAAGATGTGCTACAAGTGTCACGGAATGTCGCTCGAACGCATACGAGTGAGCCAATGGGGTCGACGGCGCGCTGGATGCTGTTCTCGTACAATGAGTCCATCAGATGTTTCACCCACGAGTTCTCAATTGACATACCTGTGCATAGAATGGAAGATGAAAGTGCATCTTGTAAGTCTGAATCCGCAAGAGAAGAAACTCAGCACCAACGCGTGTCTAATCCCCGCTGCCGACCTGCTGCCGCCTGCAGAATGCAGCATTTTGTGAACCATCAAGGACGCAAAAAGAGAAGCACCTAACGCACAGCTAAGTTTCCAAGATTCCAAGAAAGATCATGCCTCCTATCCCTTCTACCAAGCCAATCCCTCTCCCCTGAAACTGCGCTCGTGAATGTCATTCATGGGTTGCCCCTCCTCCGAGATCGTCTCCAGGTGAGTACTTGAAATGCTCCCGATGGCTGCAAAGTGCACGGTCGTAAGGACTACTTGGTTCGAGGGAACAGCGATGTCTGAGTAGGCCTCATAGCTGCTGCGCGCTTGCAGGCACACGATGATCGTGATGATTGTTGGGTACATACACTGGGAACATACGTCAGCGACGGTGTCGGAGGAAATTACGGCCGTCAAAGAGCTCACCGAAAAATAGAGCATGAACACGCTCACGATATACGAACCGGAACCGGGAAGCACCTTGAAGGCGGTCAAGAGATAAAGTATCTGTCACGGAAGCGTTCAGAATGGTATTTTTGCGGTGCAGGGAGGAGGCGGATAGTCACCCAAAGTAAGCAGTACAGGAATCCGGACTCGATGAGGAGCGCGAGCACCTTCTCGACACGCTGGGAAGGACTACCATGCCTGAGGTTCGCTCGGACGTGCCGGCGATACTCCCTGATCCACCCGCGTGAGACCCGCGACAAGTACTAAGAGAGTAGACTTACCACGCCTTCCAGGCGATGAGAGAGGTCGACAGGATGTTCGTGCCGAGCATCGGTGCCACGATCACCATCGCGACCGTCCCCTGCTGCAAGCCGCGCTCATCCCCGGTGCCTGGGTGGACTTCGAGGGCAAGCTTGAGATCGATTCCCGCGGCGACTGCAGGTGTGGTCAGAAATTCATCTCCATGAAGTAGCACGGCAGTACGTACCAAGGGTCCCCAGGATGCAAGTCCCGAGTATGAGCAAGACCTTCCCGTCCCACCTCCACAGCACGACGGCGCGCCACGCACAGACGAGGTCACTGAGAATAGGCTGAACAGAGTCAGCCACGCACTCGCGGAACGGATCCAGAGGAGAGCTCACATTGAACCGTATGAGGACCGCAAAGATAGAAGTAACGGTATCGATCGTGTGGTTCGACCACCCGCCGGTGAAGGACGAGTCGAAGTCTCTAATGACGCCAGGAATGATTTGTAACGTCAACCCAGGCCCAAGAACTATTGCCACCGTCCCCAAGACAAACATAAGAGTCGTGATACAGAACATAAAAGTGTTCGCCCGAGACCTGCTCAGAGGACCGTTGGCGCTACGGGACGCGTCCGACGCGTCAGTATTTCCAAGAGAGCAGCGTATAGCTACGCACAGAAGCACGCTGACAGAGATCCAGTACATCGCGAAATACATCCCTACCGAATACAGATCAGCGAAAGCCTGCGCAGAATGCCGTATCCCAGATGTAGACATCAACACTCACCATAGACGATCCCAGTCGAGAGGTTATAGAATATGCCATTCCGGAACTGGGAGTAGATGTACTCCTCCAGCGCGGCAGCCTCAGACGTGGACATCGCAGGAAATTACAAATAATGAAAAAGCGTGAAGAGTCGAAGAGAGAATGGCGCACACCCCAGGCACGTCATGGGGTATATACACCCTCCAACGCCACCCCGATCAAAGAAGCGCACGTACAGGGGCACAGGGTGCGCCGTGTCCTGCCAAGGACTGACAGGCTCGTACATTCTCGTCTCGAAGGACCGTCGCCGGCGCGACTGCCGAAGATCATCCCCCCGCGTGGGAACTGCCACACCCGCCTGGATACCTCAGCTCGGGCGATGATCCCGCCCACAAGAAGCAGTGCGCGCGACTGCAGCCAGCAGATGCGACGCACAAGCCTGGCGACAAATGCCAGCATACAATGCGATCTGAAACACGAACAACAAGGTTTGGTTTCTGGAAACAAATCGATGAGTGCTGTGTGGTCTGAGCCTACATTTCGAGTGAGGAGCCTACCTTCGGCGGATGGCGCCAGCGAGCCTGGTGGGAATGAGGGTGGGGATGCGCTGTCAGATAGTCTATGTATACACCCCTTTTGGATCCGCGACCAGGTGAGCACTGATCACATGGCCAGAGAACCTTGATTCGTGCGCAGCCATACAGTACGCCGCCGAGATTTTAGAAAAGCCTCACGGACACCGCGGAGATCAGAATTCGAAGGGCCCTGGTCCTGCTTCTGACTATGTCTATTGAGGACTTGCATTGGAACATTGTTCACAGAGTACGTGGTGGAAAAATGTTGCTGGCCCTTGTATTCGGCCCGAGGGATGCAGTCGTGTAACGTTGGTGACCCGAGGGTGCTGCGCGTGTCATGGGGCGTCGTTCAGAGGTAGACTGTAAACACTGATTGCGTTGTGGAGGCTTATTCGATGGTAGGGGGGTACTGTTCCCGTGTAATGGATACGACAAGTGTTTCAGCTACGAATTCTTAATTGACGGACCGTTGTGTAGAATTGGATGTGTTGAGGGAGTAGAAGAACTTCTATGGATCTTCGAGAGAAGGAGTAGCCCAACACCAGTGGGCCGATCAACACACAATTGCATACAGTCCGACGAGATCTCAGTGATGACTCAGCTTCGGTATCTGCCGGCCACTTCGCTGGCACGGCTTCTCGGCACCTTTTTCTTCAACGCGAACGTCATAGCGATCGCTCTCGAAAATGCAAAGTAATTGTAGTAAATCATGACGGGGGGCTAATACACCAAGATACGATGTCTATTCAATTGCTGTTGGTCGGTATATGCGAAGTATGGTAGTACAGTACGATCGAAGCACTATATGCTCTAGGATATCTAGCGTCTCTCGTCGTCCAAGTTCGTTTCGTCAGTGTCTTGCCGTTATGTCTGCTTGTTTCCCATCGCTCGTAGTTCTATCGCCTCGTACCTCCCTCCATCAGAGCTTATGAATGTCCGTGGCTCACTGCTCCCGCTCGTTGCGCTCTCGCCGGGAGAGAAGTAAACGGTAGTCAGAACTCCATTCGAAGCCACCACCGGCTCGTCGGCAAAATATGTCCGTTGTCCGATTTGCAAGCACACGATGATGATGATGACCGCCGGGTACATGCACTGACGGTGGAAATCAATATCAGGATCTCCGGTGGAATCATGTGCCGCTGGAGAGACGCACCGAGACGTAGAGCATGACAACGTTGTAGATGTATGAACCAGCACCGGGAAGGACTTTGAACGCGCTCAGGACGTAGAACATCTGTCGCGGGCGCCCATGAGCGGCCTATTTCTAGTCTGGAAAAAGACCTTCCTCACCCATAGGAGACAATAAACCAAGCCAGACTCGATCAGAAGGCCTAGGACTTTCCCAACGCGCCCTGAGGGACTCCCCTCCTGTAGATGCCTGCCCATGGTTCGACGATACTCCCTAGAGACGCCTTAAGATAGTCGAGAAACACGAAATTCGACGGAACGCACCATGCTTTCCATCCGATGAGCGCTGTCGACAAAACGTTCGTCCCGAGCATCGGGCCAACAACGATCATTGCAACTTTTCCATTTTCGAGACCCGCCTCGTCTTGCGTCCCCGGATGAGTTTGAAGGGCCAGCTTGAGATCGTATCCAGCGGCAGCTGCAAGCAGCGTCTGGTGTCAGTTCCCCTTCACTTCTCTGCAAACAGTCGGCACGCACCTAGGCTCCCGAGGATGCAAAGCGTGAGGATGACAATAATCTTCCTGTCCCACTTCCATAAAACTATCGCTCTCCATGCGCACACGACGTCGCTGAGGATGGGCTTGTGCCGCTTCATGTTACCGAGGTGCTACGACAGGCGAGAGGGCAGAGACGTACATTTATCCGTGTGATGAAGGCGAAGACACCAGTGATAGTGTCAAGCTTGTGCGCCGAATAGCCGACGTGCGCCGTGGGGTCAATGGCGTCGATAATGGCAGGGATTGCTTGCAGCGTCAGCCCGGGCCCGAGGATAATCGCCGTGGTCGCCAGCACGAAAATAAGTGTCGTGGTCCCGAAGATAAACATGTGCGGCCGCGATGCCATCAGCGAGCCCTTGGAGCTGCAAAAATTCGGTCAGCACGCGTACAGAGCCATCGCAAACGCCGCACGCACAGCAGAATCCGCGTCGAGACGAGATAGAGCGCGAGATACATCCCTGCCCGAGGCGTTCAGTCTTCACTGCGGGCGAGCGCCGTTTTTGCGGGACTGGCTTACCGTAGGCTATGCCCGTGAAAAGGTTGTTGAGGATACCATTCCTGAACTGCGTGTAGATGATGTCGAGAAAGAACTGCTCTCCCGGGTTTGACATGTTAGCGACAGCCCAATAGCGGCGGGGGAGGGCGGGGGGGCTGGGGCTGGAGCGGGCCCAAGAATGGCGCGTTCTTGAATGAAAGGACAGGAAGTGATGTGAGCGAGAACAACGTGCACTAGGTAGAATAGAAGGTGATATGTATACCCGGGTGGGCTGCCGTCCAACAATCCACCGGACAGGCTCCGATCACCCCGCCTGGCTGAATGGGGCTAAAGTCTTCGTTACTGAGTCTGCGCTAACTTGTTCTGGTTCGTCGGTCTTGCGGGCCCCATACAACCTTCAAGGTTGGACGGGTCCTGTTATCGACTTGGCTGGCGTGCACCGCACTGTCACGCTTTGCAATGACGAGAACAACAATTGAATTTCACGGCCCGCCAAGCCATAGCGATTGCCGGAGAAGATCGATTTGAGGACGTACCCGATTCACTCTCCGTGGGAATACAGCTGCCTGTTTCGTCCACTTGCTATATTGTTTGTAAACACACACATAGAACTCGTCCAAGTCCCCGCCGCGTTCGCATCACGCAGGAACACCAGAAGGAGGACTTTGGGGGATCTTAGGCGTTGCCCAGAACCCCTCAGGCTTCCGACCACTGGACTGGGCGTCGTGATCGTCCATTGGAGCGCGCGCGTGCGAGACTCGGCACGCAGCTGCGTGAGAGGCGGGTACCACCACGTGGGCGGGGGGGCGTGCTCACTGTCCATGCGGTTGGTGGACCCGATTTGCATACAAGCAGCCGCTTTTCCTGTTTCTGATCCTGCCGGCCGCCTTCACGATCCGGGGGCGGAGAAACCGTAGTTGGGCCAGCCACCACGCACCCCCGGTAAATGATGCACACGACCGGGAGCACCTCGCCCGTCCCTCTGCATGGCTAGCGGCCCCCGGTGCAGCACCGAGATGGTCGCGTTGGTGTTGCCTTTCCTGCGAAACGTTCTATGAGCCAGGACCGCGAGAAAGCGAAGGCAGAATATTTCGTGCGCGCCGGGACGTCTTCTCTTCGCGAAGCGCCTCAATCGTCTACTCCGCAATACTTCCACATCCAGGCGCGCCTGATGTTGATGTGTACGGGCTCTCGAACTAGGCACGCACGGATGCAGACGAGTGGAACACTGGCCGCCGACGTGTGCGTGATCCACGAGCAGACGCGCACCTGCACTGCCCCGCCCCAGGAGCCAGTCGGCTTGCCTAATAGTGGTGGCCGGTTCGTCTGCGACGATGATCCAATCATCATCTGCCACCCGCGGCGACTGGAGCTGTCACGTACAACACGAATTATAATAGCACGGGATTGGTTGGCAGGATCGTCCAGATGCAGCGGTACCAGGAGTGCTGATAGATCACAGTTGGCAGTGCTCGCGCTCGCGCAGCAGCGTCTTGGCAGCACCAAAACGGCCACGCGCTCGTGACTGATTGACAGACGGGCCTGGGTCTGTTCGTCTGCAAATAGACAGAAACATGCATGCATTCACTGCGTGACACGCACACACAGCCCACGAGCTGCGCGACCGCACCCAACTTACCTTCATCTGCCCGTCTGTGTGTAACCCGGCGGCCGACGACGACGACGTGATCAACGCAAGTCCGCGATATTGGTGTCTATCTACCTCTTCGGCTGAAACGTGCACCGACTTAACGTACGCTGCTGCAGCTGGTCACACACTACGAACGCCGATGATGCTGGTGTCCCTGATCCTCCTTCTGCAACCCACGAACGCTTCCCACGCTCGCAAGGCACGCTCGCCCCAGGCACAATTACGCCAGCACACCCCCCGTCGGGACGCCACTCGAACGCTCGCGCAGGGCCGCGACCGGTGAGTACTTGAACGGTGTTCCCAGCTATGGTAGACGCCACGTCCTCGATTGGCTCAAATGAAGGCTATTTATGCCGTCAATTATGATTCTGTATCATATCGGGCTCTTGCGTTTCAGGTACCTGGGCTGCGCCCGGTAAGCCAAGAAATCTACTTAATCGTTGTCCGTGTCATCGCAGCCCCGCGAAATCAAGGGCTACCGTAACTTTACATACAGAAAGGAGGTGCATGGGTAACGAGGCGGGATCTATGGTACAAGCATACTTCTGCATATGTAGTCATGAGGGCCAGTCCCGCGGGTTCATAGGGTACTTATCCGGAGTAACAAGGTATTGAAGGCGCCCGCCCGCGCGATTCGTAGATGCATTCTCCGGTCGCTCGGGAATTAATACGGCAGCAGCGAAGGAGGGCATCAGCGGTCGACCAGGGTTCGTCGCACAGACGCGCTCTAGTACGCGGAGTAGCCGTGCGGGTACGCGTTCGAGTGGTACGCAGGCCCGTTACCGTACGGCGGCGGGGGCGGCGGCTGCGCAGCAGGGAGCCACACCCACTGCCCGGGCGCCTGCACCGGCATCTGCGCATACGCCTGCACGTGCGGATGCGCAGGCGCGCAGGCGTGCGCATGAGCCTGTGCATGCGCCAAGGCGGGACCGCGCATCTCCATGCCGCGCGGGCCGACGACGTAGCCCTCCTGCGCAGGGATGTGCTGGCGCTGGCGGAAGCGCCGCCGCGCGCCGCGCCGGCGGCGCTTCTTCTCGGGGAACAGCGCGTCGAGCGCGTCGGCCGGGAGGAAAAGCGGTACGTCGAGCGCGAAGTCGTCCTCGTCAGACGCGGGATCCGCGCCGGCGGAGGAAAGCGATGTCATGCTCGATGCGGGACCGAGGGAACGCAGGGGAGAGGCGGGCGTGCTCGAATTGGGGGTGCTCGGGGTGGAGGTGGCGGATGTTGTGGAGGAGGCAGACGGCCATGCAGCCGTGGCCGAGGACGCTTCGGGCTCGGCAGGCGCGTGGGTCAGGTTCGGCAGGGAGGAGATGAACAGCCCCGGGGCGTTCTGGAATGGGTTGCTGATCTGGCAGGACGACATGCTTGTCTGTGCGGGGTTGGCGTGCAGCGTGTGCTGGTAGAGGCTGGGGTTGTCGTGCGGTGGCGAGGGGCGAGGAGTGCGAATGAGGAGCACGCAGTGCGAGCCCAGTTATACCCCCAGGAGTTGTGGCACCCGACACAATGCGTCCACACTCCGGCCCACGCGCCACCGCGGCGGCCAGGCAGTCATCAAAGCGAAACCAAGAGGCCGGTCGCCTGTACCGCAGGAAGGCAGCCCAGGTCTATCAAAGCAGACTTTGCGATCTGGAATAGCGGGGTTTGTCGATTGCACGGCAGCGCCGTAGCCAGCCCGGAATAGGCGGTCCAAGCGTCCCCTCATTGACTCGGATAGGGCCACGGGCGTCCACCGGGGTTCTCTGCATTGCCTTGGACACAGGAAGAGGTGTCATATGTGGAAAATGTGGTAGGGTGTACTGAGAGAAAGACCCACAGTTGCGTGGTGCCATGTTCTAATGCCAGCTGAACGAGTGGCCTGTGGCAGCATTCGAGTCGGCGGCGCCAGCAGCCACAGCGCGTTGCGCCGGCAACAGTAAGCGCCGGCGTGGCCGACCACGTGTACGGATAATTCGGGCCACCGTTCGGTCCGCCGGGGCCCGTGTGCATGAGGCTCCATCATGAAGGGCAGCACTGGCTCTGGAGGGGTTTAGGGGAATAGCTAATAGGTCTCTTGAGTAAAGTGTATCAATAACTGACAGAATTTCTCAAACCATTTGATGCGAGGAGGTTCGCGTCTACGCGGGAATGAAAGACCGGAGCAACCCTAGTCGATACATAGCCCAAATGACCCTACAAGTACAGTAACAACTCTAGTCTCAGTAACTATTAACCCAAGATAGCCAGCCCTACTCAGCGGCATAGCTATGTAGTACCCGTAGAGAGACAAACGATCCTGCTAGTAGGAAAGCTGGCAGATGATCTTTCCATCAGTGAGATACACGTCACTCATCGGCATCAAGAATAATACGCGTCGTCGTATCAATCGCGTGCGCGCGGTACTGAGCCAGCACGTCCAGTGGCCGACTATACACACCTCCAAAGGTATAGCGGTGCAGGCGCGGAGAATCTGGAAAAGCCAGGTGAGCCCGGTGCGGGAGCGTGCCATACAGCAGGACTTGCCGCTGGCGCAGGGTACTGGGTCAAGGCGCTGCGGTGCCTCGGATATGCGAAGAAACCCCGCAATTTCCGTGCAGACCGTGTGCAAGACCGCGCGCAGAGCATAAAGCGTCTCGCAGAGATGCAAGGGATCTACTAGCACCAGAGTGCTACATAGAGGCGCCGGTGGACCGAGCCCCATCAAGAGACCGCTCCCGCCGTACGCCTGGTGCAGGATTCAGAGACAGCTGCCCGTGGGGTACGATGAAGGGAACACACAGATGGCCAATGCCACTCTCGACGTCGGTGTGGGCGGCTGAGGTGAATGCCGAGACGAGCGCGTGTCTCAATGGCATGCGATAGTCCTGCACCCTTACATCCAGCACCGCTGTGGCGTTTTGTTAGGTGTCATATCGCCGGGCTGGGGTGGCGCGCGCACCATGGCTGTTCGTAACGAGCACAGGCTTCGCATCGCCGCGCAAGCCTTGCCATGGCGGGACGACCGCAGACTTGGCCACATGCGTCCGGTCGAGTGTGAAGGCTGAACGGACACCTGGAAATGAGTACCACAGGTAGAAAATGGAGCGTCCGAGTACACGCACACAAGCGGAAAGGTGCGCTGCAGGAACCTCTGCAACTCCGCCCCGTCCGCACGCTATCGGACCTGTTAGACTGTCTAGATCTATCCGTACAGGTAAGTCAGAGAGGGTGTCAGAGCAGGAGAAGATTAACGCACGGGATATCCAGGGCACCGTCATGAGCCTCCTGTATCCACCATCCATACGCCTCCGTCCGGAGCGCAGAGGACACAGGCCTGGCCATCCGCGCATGATGCTCCGGGGAGGATTTGATAAATGGGGGGGGGGGGTGGCGGGCTCCCGAAAAGCGCGTTCATGACGGATGCGAAGCTGAAGAGCGCGAGGGACACTAGCCACAGCCGGTGGGAAAAAGGCTGCGCCTGAGCAGCAATGTCTGGGCGTTGTGTGCTTATCGGAGCCGAGCTTCTCAGAGCATCGTGTGGGTGGTGGTGGTGCTGCCTCGGGGTCTGAGAACGCACGAGTGGCGTCACGAGTGTGGTAAGTAAGACGCTTCGGAGGGCACCATATCTCCTATACTTGACTGACGCGCCAATATCGACGACGCAGGATGGCAGTGTGAAACGATGGGTCGACTGGGCACGTCGTAGGACATGTGAATCGTGCCAGGTGGAACGTTTGTGTATACGGAACGTGCGTGCCAGTGGCGTAGGCCAGGTCGATCAGAGTTGGATACAACCGAAGTCAGTTCGCCGTTGCTGACGTTATCACAATTGAGGGCCTGTTAGCGCCGGCGCCGTACCCGGATGACGCGGGCCGAACTTCGGTCCGCGACTTTTCGCTCAAGGAGTGCCTGGTAGTGCTGGCCAAGTGCTGGCCGGTGGAAGGGAGTGCATTAGAGGGAAGGCTACCCGTTGGCTCGTACAATATTGGTGACTGAGCACAGACTCGTGTTACATGAAATAAATTCATGCGCATGACGGAGCGATGAGAGACCTAGCGAATACATAATATAATAGCCCGTAGCCCAACCCTAGAAGTACAGTACATTAGACCAAGATAATCAGAATCTGCCCCAAACATGACCCTAATCTGCCCTGCTGGGTGTCATACTCGTGCGAAGATATGAAGGGCCGTCCACGTCAGAAGCTAACAGGGCTTAGTCGTCAGCGCCAAGAATCATACGTGCCGTCTCGTCAATCGCACGCGCGCGCGGCTTAGCCAACAACGCCGGTTGGATAGGCAAACACCCGAAGGTATAGCGGTGAAAGAACATCGGAATACCTGCAGACATCGGGTGATAAGAGGGTAGCATAGGTTTTGTACAGCGAGACTTACCACCGGGTACAGGCGCCGGGTGCGCTCCCAGTATGGAAAGAAGCGCCGTGATCTCCGAGGATAGGGTATCGAAGAGGCGCGCAGCGTGGACAGGGCCCAGCAGGCTGCGAGAGCCGGCGTACTGTGCCACCCCTGCGTTGAGACTGTGGTGAAGGGGGCTCCGCCGGGAGACCAGACCAAAGGTACAGCTGCTGCAGATGGCCGCGGATGAACGATACGTCTCGAGGCTGTATGAAGATAAGGACCGCCCTGCCCCAGTACCGTTGGAAGACGACGTACCTTGCCGAGCATGATGACAAACACAAGCGTGCGCGAGGGTTTGTATCCAGCCCGCAGGAGCGACTCGGCCGCGGTCCTGTAAGTCAGGTCTTGTCAATGGCGGGAATCAGGGCGCAAGTGAAGAAACGCACAGCATTCCAACTGCACTCTCGACGTCGGCGAGAGTCTCTAGGTAATCCGAATGGAAGCCGGCGCAGGTTGGGTGAGATGCTGGAGGGAATGTGTGATCCTGCGGAACGGAACGACCAAATTGTACTCTAAGTAATGCTATCCGTGTGGATCAGATGCTAGATCACTGTGCAGAGGTGATGCTGCACAAACCATGGCTGCTCGAGATAAGGACAGGTTTAGAAGCGGTTTCCTTTCCCGGCCAGTAGAAGATAATCGCGGATTCAGTCACTTCAGTCCTATTGAGTGTATGACTGCAGCAGTGGCATTCAAAGATGAGCTCTGAAGGCTGTAGCGGGCAGATAGACACACGCACACAAGAGGAAAAGTGTGTCCCAAATGCTCCCGCAGCCAAAAGGCCAAGCCATGCGCGCGGCCACCGTCGGCTCCGTATTTCTCTCTCCTGTGCACAAATCAAACATGGGAAACTGAGACAGCAGATGGTGGACGCACGAGATCGTTAGCGCCTTATCGTGGGCTCCCTGTATCCATAGATTATACATCTCCGTACGGAGAGCAAAAGACACATGACTGGCCACCCTCTCGTGGCGCTCCGGGATGGGAGATGCGGCGGGTGAGTAGTAGGGAGTGGTCTCTGGGAGCACGCTCGCGACCAACGCGAAGCAGCAGAACGCGAGCAGGATCAGGAGTACGGGTTTTCCTACCGGGGGCAGGGGTTGGGAAGCGGTATGTCGTGGCCCGGCATGCTTCTCGGAGTCGGTCTTTTCAGAGGGCTGAGCGTCCAACGGTGTTGCCGCTTCGAGGTCAGGGAGGGCGTAAATGGAGTCCATGGTGTGGTAGGACGCCCCGGGGAGCAGCATGTGTGCCATAGGTGGCGGAGGCTGGGGAGGCGGCCGTGGCGCAGGCGGGCGGTGTGAGACGGTACGTTGGGTGGGTGTCGTGGTACATGTACCTGGGATAGGTGGAGGCGCGTATATATATGTCTGTGCACCGCCGATATCTGCTGTTTGCAGTGGCTCCAACTTCTGGTGCCTGAGCCCGATGCAGCGATGTTTCCAAACCGAGCAGAGCGCCCACCCATACCCGGCCAATTCAGACTCCTCCCCAGTTTTATTTTTATTTTTTTAAATCTGCATTTGTATACCGCAGCAAGTGATGCTACACTAAGACGCGGTCGTCGAGTATCTACGACAATTATGGGTCGGGGATATGGTTATGATCTAGGTATGTACATATGAATAAGATATGAGTGCTGTGCCGGGAAGTGGTTGCGAGACTCCTCCCCAGTCTCACTGTCACTCTTCTTGGACGTGCTTACCCACCGCACAGACAAGAAGCACCTCGAGAGTCGCGACGGAACACTTCTCGGTCCCGTTCAGGATCAATGTGCGAACAAACATACGCCGGTGGTCGCACGTCCCTGTTTGAACACAGGGGCGAAAATCCCATGTTCGCTCGCCCACTGAAGCTGAAGTAACGACGGTGGCTACTATGCATTATATGACGGAAGAAACAATCACATCTGATATTGCATGACTATTGGTACAATGTTGCACGGTGACCATAACACTTTAACCCATCCAGGACTGAATAATACGAGGCTGCGTGTCCGGAAACAGGGGTCCGGAAGCTCAAATGGGACTCAGATAGTGTTCGCTGCAATTCGGGCGTGAGCATTCGGCACGCTCAGACATTCGGCGACAAGTATGACTGACCTCGTGATGCGGGAGCATTGGCCAGCCGGTCTGCGTTGTCCGCATCCTTGATGTTCCACTGTGTGGGCAGGCCCGGGACGCGGAGGTAGTGAGTACTGCGCGGTGTCGTGGTCCGCGAACGCTGCGACGCAGGCGAGCTAGAACACGAAGTCGAGGTCGGTGATTGCGTATACGGCGACTCGTCGGAGGTGGTGCTGCGGCGCGACGGGATGGAGAGTGGGTGGAGATATTGGGTCATTGTGGCGTTGCTACAGACACAGAAGCGCGATGGTCTGATGGTAGAGAGTAGAACCGCGGTGTATATGTGCGGGGAGGTGTGGTGTGGTGGGTGATGGGATGGCCGCCAGGCTTGTCGTCGGCTTCCGCACTTTATACTTCGCGAGGCCCCTGGAGTAGTGGCTGCGATGAGCCAAGGCGGTGCAGCGATCATAGATCCACGGCCCACTCAGCCACAAGAGAATCGCTTGGCCGCGCCACGATGAAGGAAAGGGTCGAAAAGGAAGGTGCTGTCGAAGCGTTACACAGCGTGTGTCCGTGGAGGCCCCATCGCTCGGCGCCAACAAGCGCAGTTGTCGAATAAGCTGGTATGGCCGATGCACGGGAGGCAGCGCATGGTCACGCTGAAGTACGTTTGGACCTCAGGAACGACTTGCCGGCGGGGATCAATGTCAGCAGCGTGACATGGATGCGTACCGCATGTCCCGCATTTATACACATCCAGCTGTTCGAGAAGGCTTCGACCAGGTTTAAGCTGTGGGTCAAGTCGTAGGGCGGTGCTGGCGAAGCGTGGGCCCTTGGGTACCAGAGCGGGAAAGCACGCAACACGTTAGACTGGCGGTAGCCATGGCACAGCCTTGAATGCCAAGGCCTTGAGTAATTTGTGAACCCATGTCACAGGGAGAGCTGAGGTGGAGGTGCTTTCAGCGATGATACTTACTGGCGCTGCGACAGTTTTGGCTGCGCCGGTTGTCCAAGTTTTTTTTTTTTTTTTTTTGTCAGCATTTATATTCCGCAACAGCGAGTCCATCGCAAGACGCGGTCGCACTATATACATAGTACAGTTTCACAGGGTCTGAGTCAGAGTATGAGTAACGGGGCCGGGCGCAAATAGAAGTAGTAAGAAGTAATCAAAGTTCGATTCGCCGCTAGGGCGTTAGAGTTCCGAGTCGCTTTCACAGCGACAAAGCGGTGGCCACATATAGGCCGTAACCGCGCATGGGACCTTCAGGGAGGTTCCGGGGGCTGAGGGGGCGTGCGGGGCACCATTAGGCAGCGAGTGGCCTCAATGAACTTGGCCAGCGCGGCGCCCCCCTCCTTTGTTCCGAAGATTTTGTGCAGCGAGTAGTCGTGGGCGATGGGACGGAGGATGGTTCGGCGGGGTTCGGCGTAGAGTGGGCATGAAGTAAGGACGTGTTCGATGGTCTGAAGTGGTGCGTCCGGACAGTCGCATGACGTGCGTTCTGTCGGCTTCATCATGGCGGTGTAGGCACCGCAGAAGGCGTGGCCGGTGAGGAGACGGGTGAATGTGGATATGATGGGCCGGGCCGTCTTTGCCGAATGCATGGCTTGGTAAGCCGGTGCGAGTTTGCCGTTAGGCGGGTTGGGTAAGCCCCGCCAAGCGTCCGATCGCCGAGGAGATGCGTGCCAGCGTTGTTTCCAAGCAAACGCGGCAGCTTCCTTGTTGGACATTCGCTGATGGGAGAGAGTGTGGGGTTCTCTCTGGTTCGGAAGGAGGGGAAGGGAGACGCCGGATTTGGCGAGCTCGTCAGCGCGCTCGTTGCCGAGGATTCCCGCGTGCCCCGGGCACCACCGGATTTCCACCGTCAGGTCCCTAGAATGAGAGAGGATGTTGTCAATAGTTTGTTTGAATGTTAGGGAGTATTTCTGGGCCACATGAGGGCGCGCAGAGTAGATCGTGTGGAGAGATGAAAAGGAGTCCGAAAGAAAGATGACGCGCCGGCAGTCAGGGTGTGACGTAAGAGTAGTCTGGGCCATCGTCGCCCCGGCAGCCAGGGCCGCCATCTCCGCATCAAATATAGTGGCGGTCGTCCCGAGGGACCTCGCCGTGTTGGCCGTTTCCGCTCCTCGGAAGAAGACGGTCGCGCCGTAGCCCGAGTGCATGACTGAATCCCCGTCCGGGTCGAAACGGGAGCCGTCTGTGAAAATAAAGAGTGTGTTCGATGAGCGATCAATGGAGTCGGCTTTGAGCCGAAGTATGTAGGGTTTGCGTGCGTCGCCACGGTAGGTATTTGTATCAATGATTAGACGTTTACCCCAGTTATTGCCGCGAGCCCATGGGGGCGCGGCGTATAGGTTGAGGCGTTCGCCTCCTTGCATGACTCTGGCGGCTAGCCGGGTGAGGGTAGTTTGGATGGGTCGCGAACGGGGAATGGTGATGGGGAGTGGCGGTTCGCCGTCCTCCCAGACACCCCATTCGTTACCGAGTCGGGAGAGTAGTTGTGATTTTGCGTCTAGCTTGGATAAACGCAAAGCCATGTTGCTGACGAGCATCTCCAGACGTAAGTCCATGGGGAGAATGCCCGCCAGCATCTGTAGGGGTTCAATGGGCGTCGTACGAAACGCGCCCATGGTGAGTCGGATGCCGTCGTTCATGGCGGTCTGAAGAGAGCGGATAAGAGTTTTTTGTCCTGTACCCCGGTACCAGACCGGGGCAGCGTAGGTTAGGACAGGGAGAACGATGCCGTTGATGGCCAGCCTCCAGTTGGCGAGGTCTAGGCCGCGGATGGAGTTGCCCAAAATGCGTAGCGCGTTGATTGAGCTTTTGGCGCGTGCGCACATGATTTTCACGTGTTGGTCGAACTTGAGGGTTGGGTCGAAGTAGATGCCGAGGTATCTCACGCAAGTTGACGCGCGAATGATGATGTCAGCATTTTTCTTCGGAGACCAGACTTTGAGCGCCTTAGGTAAGGTCGCGCGGCTCCAGGGTTTCCTAAAGAAGATGAGTTCGCTTTTGGACTCCTCGATTTGGAGTCCGGCTCGCGTAAGCCAGTCAAGGCAGTCAGCGTAAGCGTCTCGTAATAGGAGTTTGACGCGAGTGAAGTCTGAGCCGCATGCGAAAATGTTACCGTCGTCCATGTACATACTAAGCGAAGTGTTCGCCCACTTTCTCCCAATGTGGAGTAGTGGGGACGCGTAGATGATGGATAAGACGGGTGAGAGCGGGGAGCCTTGCGGCGTCCCAACCGCCAAGTCTATCGGGTCGCCCGTGTACCCGTTGAAACGGAGTCTGACTTTACGGTCTGCGAGGAACGATCTGGTCCATTCGCAGGTCTCGTTAGAGAAACCTAGATCGCGCATGATCTGGATGGCGCGATCGTGGTTGATATTGTCGAAGAAGCCTTGAATGTCGAAGAGGAGACATCCGGCGACCAGTCCTTGTTCGGTGGCCGCCTGTATGTCATGCACCATAGTGAGGCCGGCGTCCGTACAGTTGGAGGCATTCCTGCCTCCAAACTGGTTGGTGGGGACGATGCGGTGGGTGCCTATGTCATGAAGGATTCTGCGCGTCATCACTTTCTCAAGAAGTTTGCCGAAGCACTCTAGTAGAGCGATCGGGCGCCAGTTTTTGACCTGTGAGTAGTCAGTCCGGTTCGGTTTGGGAATCATGACGACCATGGCGGTCTTCCATGGTCGGGGGTGGTGACCGAGTTTGAGGCACGCGTCAAAGAGTCGCGTGATCCGGGCCGGGTGGAGGGCCCAGACTCGTTTGATGAGATTGTACGCATGTCCACTTAGGCCTGGGGCAGACCGTTGTGACGCGTCTTTGAGGCAGTCATCTATCTCTTGTTCGCAGATAGGATGATGCGGCCTTGTTGGGTGGATAGGCGGGTCGTCTGGGAATCGAAGCGGGACTTCGGGGGGAGTGGCGTTAAAGCATCTCCTCTGGAACGCGTCAGCAATGAGCGGAGATGAGTCAAGTAGTCGGCCGTCGTCCCCTTTGAGGAAAGGGACGTTTTTGAGGCGGCGGCCGTGACGCCACTTGGCTACTGACCATAGCGTGTCTATGTCAGCGTAGCCGAGGAGTTTGTTGGCCCATTCTCGTTTGGCGACCTTGACTTTCTTCTTCATTTCTTTCGCAAGCGATTTGCGTTCTTCGTCTGTTTGCGCCTCCCGGACTAGCTTGACGGCTGCTTGGCACTCAGAGTTCCACCATTTGGATTCGAACTTAGACGGTTTACGCTTGTTCATCGATGCCGCGAGGGCGGTGTCAATGTCGTAAGTGAGGCTCTCTGCCTCGCCGTCTAGTTGCCATTGGTTGTTGAGTGGGACTGAGTCAGCCGGCCGAATGGGGGTGATGTTCCTCTCCTGTTGGCGTTCTGCGTGAGAGTACCAGCCGTGATCGGACCGGCTCGAAGATCTTCTGATGACCGATTCTATTGCGCCGCCGACGCATGCTCTGGCCCATAGGAACACTATGTCATCGGGTTGCTGCTGCCCTTGATAGGTCTGGCTGACACGCTGTCAGTAGGCCGCCGCTCGTCTCAATGCCATCAGGTCGGGGCATGCTCAGCCACTCCTTGCTGATCGTGGCATTGCTCAATGTCTGCGCCGTCCTATGGCGCAGCTCGGGAGGGCTGTACGCCTGGAGGCATCTATCATTGACTGGTGCACACCTTCCATATCTGCATCGACTCGGAATCTCAGACTAACGACTCCCACTCGTGGCAGAGGACACCGAGGCGGCGTACAGCTGGGTCGGAGATGATTACCCTCTCTTCTACCCCATGGACCCCCTGGGGCCAGCCTCCATGACCCTCCAGGAGACCGTACACTTCTCACTCAACGCCAATGACACTATCGCCGTGAATGAGTGGGATACCACGCGGCTGCATCCCAAGGGCAACGGATTTGCGTGGTTTGGGCCCGAGAAGCGGATCATGATCCCTACTTTCCTCCACCAGCTTCACTGCTTGAACGTTATCTCCGTGGCCTTCACCATCCCCGACCATCCATTTGCGGCGCCGCGGCATCTTCAGCATTGCTTTAACTATCTGCGGCAGATGCTGCTCTGTGGCGCACTCGACATGTTGGAGGCGGGCGACTTCATGGCGAAGAACTACGACACAGATAGGATCGGGCAAACGCTCGTCTGTGAGGATTGGGAGAGGCTGTACGAGGTGATTGATGGGAATAACGAAGCGTGGTTTGAGTGGCAAGCTCGTTGGACGTAGTTCTGTGGCGCTGCGTTGCGGTTGTATTCGGTAGTCTGGTTAATTCGAATTGGTGATACGCTCAAAAAAGCACCCGGTCACTTATTCGGTCTTTTGCGTTAGGTCCAAGATATGCATACTCGTCGGGATAGTAACAAGGGCAGCATACAAACCAACCCGCGTAGGCTACGTCAGCTTTCCATTGAAAGGGTCCTCCTCCAGATTGCGCTCCTCGCGTATGCTAAGATTTCAAGCCGTCGAATGCTGCGTGATGAAGATACCTATGGAAAAAGCACGCTGTGATCAGCCTCTGGTAGAGCTCGCCGAACCTGAGCTCACCTGGAGTCGGGTCTTCCTTATCTTGCCACCACTGAAGCATACAGTTGTTGTCTTGGACGTCAGGAGAGCACGCAAGCTCGAAGGCCATGAGCTCGTCCCATACGCAGGGCGAAGTGCGCGAGAAATTTGTGGTTTGCCCAGAAGCAACATGGATGTCCGCATGCTTGGCCACCCGCGGTGGGCGGGACGAATAAGAGAGACTCTGGCCGTCGATAGGGTAGGTCGCGTTGAGGCGGTAAAGAGACAGTGTGAACGATCGTCCAGGTGGGACTGTAGACGCATCCACAGAGGATGGGACGACAAGTTGGAGTTCGCACTGCTCCATTCCCCAATCGATGGCCCTGAACTGCATGATCGTAGATACCTATACTGATTATCAGAATGCGCGGTTCTATAGTATACGCTGTGGAACTCACACTTTCGGTTACGAGCACTCGTCTCTTCTCCACCGCGATTGTACCAGTGGGGCTCAGGTACCGAGCAGTGTCATCGTCAAACGCCTTCTTTGGGTTGGTCCTGTCGATCTGCGTGAGTACTACGGGATACGTGTTGATTTCTCTGTGTATAGGGGGGTATGGGCGGCGGACGGAGTCAAATCCGATGAACGTCGATGGACGGCGAAGACGAGAAATATCCTTCCTGCTGAGAGCATGCAGAGAGGAGGTCGCCGAAAACGTTGCCTTGGCAGCACTCGGAGAGTTGAGGGTAGCATAAACGTTGAGGACGGTACAGAAAACGCATACGAAGCAGCATAAGAGGTTTTGAAAGCCTCTTGCTGAGGGCAATGGCTGCGGCTCGTTGTCACCGTCTGCGAAGTCTGAGAGTTGCGAGGAGGGATGGAGAGGCTTGTACTCATCGGACGTCGAACTTGGCCAGCGCGGTAGGTGCATTGTTGCTTGGAAGAGGGTGGTGGCCGCCTGGAGCTCACAGAAAGAGCGGTCGGCGTGCGGCTGGATGATTTGGATTCTATCGCGGTGCTTGTGGTGCCCCTCACCGACATCACCGATACCGGCGCCAATGCAAGACAATCTGACGTGCTTGTGAACGGACTCATGATGGAGACGGACAGACGTCCTTCCTCATTGCAGGATACGAAGGAGCTCTGCGCATTGCCGCGACCGCATGATAACCCAACAAGAAGATAGTGGGGGTTGTGCGGCGAAGATGCTGAAGTGCATACCGAGGTCGTAATTCACCGAACGGATCAGAGATTGCGCTCGATCAAGGGCGAACGCTGCTGCGTGGGGGTAAGCGCCGGGGCTGTGCACACGAAGAATCGGGGAACATACAATAATGCCAAAGGGGAGCGCCGAGACCTTCGTGGCGGCATTGTGCTAACCGTCCGTGGAGAACGGCGCGGACAATGATAGGACACCGGGAGTAGACAAGGGCTTCAATCCCCAGGAACGCTAGCCACCGTATGAGGTAGCGAGAGCTGGCACGGTCTGAGCTCACTTCGCTGCTTCGATTGACGTAGACTTCTAGATGTAGGTGGCTGGACACTCTGAGAGTTCGAATTGCCCAAGTATGTCTTGGACTGGCATACCCTAGCTCGATCACAATCGTGTCAGCTGGCAGAATTCTTGATGAAGCGCGGGCGCAGCACACTTGGGCCCATAAACGTACAGCTGCACCCCTGTGTACACCGAAGACGCTGAATGGGCACTCTGCCCCGCACAAGTGCAATGCAGCAGCCCCCGGTCGTGACCATGCTCGCGACAATCGTCCTTGCCATTGCGGCTGGCTTGACAGTGTCCCGCATCCTGTTCACCGGGAAGGCGAGAGATCTAGGTGATCTTCACGTCATAAGTACGTCCTTCAAATCCACGAGTAACGCAAGACGTACTCACAACTATGACCCGTGTTAAAGAGCCACTTTCATTTGTCGTCCCACCGAGTGAACCGGTACTCATGCGTATCACCGAATCCGCTCGGTACGATATCGACACAGCGCTGGGCGCCGAGGAGTTCGAGAGACTCACACCCGACTCTGGCCACGTTGTTCACATCTCTGATTCCTCGGAGGCAGACCCAAAGCCATATACCGTGACGCTATTCCACCAGTTGAAATGTCTCGGAATCATTCGAGACGCGTATATGGGACTTGGAAAACAAGAACAACCAGGTACTCTTGCGCGTCATTGTATGAACTACTTGCGGCAGACGATTCTGTGCCGCCCAAATACCCGTCTGGAGTCGGTCAAGCTCGAGAGAGGAGCTGCGAGCAGAGATTACGAGACGGTCTGTCTGGACTGGACTAAGATATATGAGGAGGCGGAAAGGAATCAGCAGGCGTATGCGACACAGAGAGCAGGGGACTGACAAAGGGTGGATAGTCGTTCTTCATCATTGTATCTCCCTACAACATACAGCCCTCGGTACACACAAGCATCATACTCGCAAAAATGAAAGCCGGTGGACGGCTCTGGAGACCTGACCTGGCACGACCGGGGCCAGTAGCTGTAACTCACCAATGCCCCCTTGTGCGGCGCATAGGCGGCGAATCCGCAGGCACATTGTTCGCTTTGCACATGATCAAATCATAGTTCCGAAGACGAGCAGTCGCTGATTCCTCCCAAAGGCGGGTAAGGGCAATACAGAAGTGAATGAGATAGAACCATCAAGGTGAGTGGAGAAGCAGGCGAAGAGGAGTCAGAGTCTTCCCGGGGAAACCGCGTTGCTGCTTACGTCATAGCCGCACAATGCCGAGACAACACAAGGACAGCGTGACCCCGCTGAACCGCAACGTTGACTCAGCGGCCAGGCCAACGAACGACAACGATCTACGGCGCGTAGACGTAGATGGATGCACATGCTCATCGATGGAAGGCTGTCCGTATACGAGGACATTCTGGGAAACCTCATGCCGGAAACTCCCCGCCCGCATCGAGTCTCAGTGGCGGTATGGCCTCCTGCGCCAGCAAGGTATGTCCCGGTCAGCTGTCTTCTCCGACCTGTGCTTGAATTTGTCGGACAGAAGTATCAAGAAATGAGCGTTGCGCAAACGACATACCCACAATTTGACAGCCACGCGGCGTTCTGGATCATGGTCCATACGGGCCTGCCAGACTCATGTGAACACTTGCGCACAATAACCGCGAGATTCTCCGCTCATAACACCTCTCTACTCGGTTTGTCGACACAGTTGACTGAAAATTAAGTGATGGCGCAGAGTGCCATCTGCTTCGATCCACGGCGCACCTTCAATCTCCACCGCCGGGATCGTGAGCACGTCACGGTACCGCATTATGTCCAGCCACGAAGCCAGTTAGATGCCATCTGATGCGTTCTTTCGCACCGTCTGGTATCTTATCTGTGCGCTCTGCATCACTATCGCGCTTCTCGCTCGGCGCCTTCCGCGTGCGCAACAGTGCGTACTCTCCCTTGATCATTCAATTCTGTTGCCAACCCTCAGACGTGCAGGAGATGATTGCAGATCTCAAGCAAGCAATTCACTTTTTCTGATCCTCATACGAACGGTGTGTTTCCCCTATGCCTCCAGGCTCTCACCTCAGCAGCACAGGGCTCTGATCGATCATTTCCAGACCTTATCGACGCTGTTGCTACCACTTGGTCCTCTCATTCTCAATCTATAAGACACCATCTCTACCGACTACGAGAACCTCGGACACCCTCCCCTTAACTCCCAGCCCGTCATGTCCAACCGTCCCGATGAGACGTCCTTCGAGATCTTCACCGAGAGAGCGTGGCTACAAGGAGCCATCCTCGGTGCTGTGGCCTACGGCAGCGCATTCACCTTGTTCGCAATATGCTTGAACATCCTCGTCAAGCAGACAAACAGAACGAACATAAAGATCAAGGGAGCTTTCATCGCCTACATTTCCATCCTGTTTATTCTGGGCACTATCTTCATGGCTGCTTCAGCGGAGTTCACCCAGATGGCGTTCATCGACAATCGTAATTATCCGGGAGGACCTGCTGCGTACGAGAATGCTATGTTTTCGATACCTGTGGATATGGCTGGGAACGTGGCCTTCGTTCTGACGGCCTGGTTCGCGGACGCCCTGCTTGTGAGTGGTGACTCGTTGCGGGCCTGGTACGAATCTGAACCAGTCAACTTCTAGGTTTGGCGTTGCATGGTCATTTATAAGGGATGCCGACTCCCATTGTGGGCTATAATGGCATTCCCTTGCCTCATCTATACAGGATCAATAGGTGCGGCATATTGATTGCCCGAAATATCCCCGCAGGCGCCCATTGCTGACATCCAATCCAGTGACGGGAGTTTTCTGGCTCAAGCAACTCTCCACATTCTCGCCTTATGGCTCAAGCGGCGTCAATTGGACGATTCCTTGTCTGAGCATCTCCCTTGCGCTTAACATCCTTGTTTCGATTGCGATTGTACTCCGCCTTCTGGTTTACCGTCGTCGCATTGCTTCCGTGATGGGTCAGCACCACGGTTCGCAGTACACCAGTATCGCTGCCATGATCATCGAGTCTGCCTCTATCTACTCGGCGTTCTCGATTTTCTTCCTTGTGCCTTTCGGCATGAACAGTCCCGTCTCGGAAATCGTGTTGCAGTCGCTGAGCGAAATCCAGGCACGCCCGCCCTACACATAACGCGTCGGCTGAGCTTTTTCTGATCTCCTTCCCAACTAGATCTGCACCACACTCCTCATCGTGTTCCGCGTCGCGCAGGGCAAGGGATGGTCACAAGACACGACAACGCAGGTATTCAGCAAGCAGAAGCCGGCTCATCAGGTCCGGATGGCGGACATAGCATCCAGTCGGTTCCAGGCGGCCTCGAATCCCTCGAATCCTTCCAAGACTATCACTGTGGACTCGTTTCCTTCGCATGGCGTGACAGTTGGCCGCGATGTATTCACGAGTGCCGATGGAACGAAGGAGCGTAGCGAGTCTACCAGTGACATCGTGTGAAAAGCTACTTCGTCTTTTGCTGCAGTCTCTTTTTCCCTCCTTTCGCGGTCTCGACAACTTCTTATGGTGTCCTAATTATTCATTCGGACCCCGCGTTGTAAATTATTTCCTGGTTATAGTACCGTTTTTGTATGGCTCCCGCCTGACTGCTGGCACAGCGGTGGGCACCTCCGAGCCTTGCACTGTACCCAATCGAGCACCCAGAACGAGCTCTGTGTTCCCACGCAGAAGGAATGGGTGCCAACTCAACGATCGTGAAGAAATACCCCAGGCGCGGCGCGCAGCAGCCCAATAGCCTGAAGCGTATGTCGTATATATGTGATGGATCCATGGTTTCGGAATATTCCTGCAGGCAATCCAAGATCCATTGAAGGTGGGGATGCGCGCAATCAAAGCCATTTGATGGGGCATCTATCTCGGACCAAGGGTAAAGTCACCGCCAACTTCTCTGGCATCATCATCATCCACCTCATTGCCCCCAGTGTGGTTCGGTACTTCTTTAGTCGGTACGGTTCGTCATATTCTGATCGGGAACCGCCCAAGGGCATGCGTAGGTCTGCTACGGCGATAATACGTTTTCAGGAAGGGATGCCATGCAAACGATAGCACGACGAATGACGTGGAATGAACGCACCTAAACTGGGAGCACTGGAATCACAGTTCCCATATGGAAACACCGCACTGGGCTCATAAGCGGCAACTTTAGACGTTGGACCGGCACACCAGCGACATCCACCATGCCGTCCGAAACCTCCGGATTCATCGACTTCACCTACGCAGGCGAGACCCACAAGACGTGGTACAAGGCCCTCGGCGACCTTGCCTCGGGTGTCAGGCCCGTCGTCATCCTCCATGGCGGTCCCGGCATCCCTCACTTCTACATGCTCCCCAACCTCGAGCTCACCCGCACCCACAATATCCCGACCATCATCTACGACCAGATCGGCACCGGCCAGTCCAGCCACCTCAAGGACAAGCCGAAGGAGTTCTGGACAGTCGAGCTGTTCAAGGACGAGCTCGACAATCTGCTCGCCAAGCTCGGCATCGCTGATAACTTCGACCTCCTCGGTCACTCGTGGGGCGGCATGCTTGCGGCTGACTACGTCGCGACGCGCCAGCCGCCAGGCCTCAAGCGCCTCGTCCTCGCGGATGCTCCGGCGTCCATGGCATTGTGGGAGGTCTGCATGGCGAAGCTGCTGAGCCGCTTTCCTGAGGACTTCCAAGTAATGCTGAAGAAGCACGAGGAAGAGGGCACGACGAGCGCCAAGGAGTACCAGGATGGAATGCACGTGTTCTATCAGAAGCACGTCTGTAAGCTGAGTCCGTGGCCGGCGGACTTGCTCAAGTCGTTCACCGGGATGGAAGAGGATCCGACGGTGTACTTTACGATGTGAGCGCGGCGTCTCCATTCGGCCCTGGTACCTGACGTTCCCGCGCCACCAGGCTCGGTCCTTCCGAGTTTAGCATCTCGGGGTCGCTCAAGACGTGGAGCGTCCTGGATAAGATTGACAAGATTAATTACCCAACTCTGTTGCTGAATGGAGTGCACGACGAGGCGCAGGACGAATGCGTGCTGCCGTTCTTTGAGAAGCTGCCCAAGGCGAAGTGGGTGCAGTTCGCGAACAGTAGTCATATGGCGTTCTTTGAGGAGAAAGACCGGTACTTGCAGGTCGTCGGCGACTTCTTGACCAAGTAAATAGAACAAAAATTCGTACTGATGTGTCGTGATTATCTCGTAAAGTCTTGAGAAACTGCGCAAGATGGCAATATCGTGTTTCGATTGAACAAAATGATAAGACCGCACCGCCGCGCGGGCCACCTTCGGTGGCCTCTGAGCCAACGATTCTTCCGGATGAAGACGTCGGCAACGTCCTTGTAATCGTAACCAGTGAATACTCAATTTCCCGGTCTGGGCGAGATGCGCCGTCGCCGCCCTATGGAGTCTTGCGGAGACCATGCCCTCAACGTCCTTATTGGAAGAAGACCAAGCATGACGCTCGGTGTGCGGCTAGAAGTAAGTCCTCTCTCCCGCGGCTCTCCCAGACGTCACCCTCGTTGAATGCATAGACGTCTGTGGCATGCGGTATCCCGAGGAGAGTCAAGCTTCTATCAAGTGTGAGCTCGTAGAACAGTCCATAGACCTTTTCCCGTCTGTCTCGTGAGTACTCGTGAGAGGGGCATGGAATCTGCACAGGTGCCAAGACAGAAAGCAGTACAACCCGTAACCCTGTTGACAGATGGCAGTAAATTCATGAGTCTTGGACACATGACCGTTGCATGTAAATGATCTCAGCTATGCGAACCGCGAATTCGCATAACACAGCAAGAACTAGGGCGAAAAGTCCGGTAGGTCGCTCAAGCGAGGAGGTTAAAAGGCGCACCGTTTGCCTTCGACTCAGCAAGCACCGCTCGCGGACTTTTTCACCCACTCCTCATTCATACAATGTTCACTTTCAAGCGTTTCGTTGTCGCTGTCACCCTCCTCTTGGTCGCTGTGGCCAACGTTGAGGCTGGCCTCGCCGTTCGCCATGAGCCCGGTATAGTCTCTTCACCTCTAGAGTGTGTGATAACGTTGACCGAATCGTTAGGCTCTGATACCGCGCCCGGCACTGACGCTGCGCCTGGCACTGAGGGCGGCACCGACGGTGCCCTATGCTGCTGGCGAGTACTTTCAGAGCTCGTCCAATCAGCCAATCACTGAGTGTTACTCATAGATCTCGGAAGATTGGTTGAACTTGAACAACTGAAGAAGGGTAGTCCGATGTAGTTAACGTGATGTTTTTCGAAGAGGGTGCAATTCAACGGCGATTTTCTTGGTGGTTGTAAAGCCTGTATGCAGTAATGGCATACAGTTGTATCCTCGTTTTGGCGTTCGAGAGGCCGTTTCGCTAAGCCTTCAAAAATACGGAATACAGCCAGTGCACATAGTCACCATCCTTACGCGGAACAGGCTTTCTGGGGAGTAGCCGGTCGCCACGTATGGCAAAGTTCGACTATCGGATCGGGACCCGTCGCGGTTAGCTTGTGACATGGGATCTTGGTGAAGTCGGTTCATAGAACATTCCCATGCAAGCAGAGCCTCCAGCGACCACAAGGGCCAGCATTAAAGGCAATTAGACAGAGAAAACTAGGGTTGAATAAGGCAATCCATCAGAAGCACTTGTAGAGGGTTCAACTCTGACCGGCATAGTGAGGTGAGACTCCGTGTCCACAAACAGCAAGGAGCTCTGTCGAGGTGGCTAGTTGATAAAGCGAGCCCAGTCGGATTGGGCCTCGCCTGGGTGTGGGTGTGACTATGGTACCCGGGTGTCGATGATGACGGCGACTTATAAGGAAGCGCTTGTTTGGATCAGATGCTCTTGCCAAACAACGCGTTTTGGGCAATCGCGTCGTCGCGTCAAGTCGCGTCACCGGATCGTAACATCACGCACTATCTTCAAAGGGTCTCGTCTCGCCCAACAGGTACATCGTTTCTCCGGCTAATACTTTCGCGAGGTATCCCGCCTCTCAGGACTATACAGCCTTTCCATTGACTATCATGATAAAACTTCGAGGAGCGTGCCTGCTGACCCATCCGCTAGCCTCCACCCCCAGAAGTCGTTCGCCCTCAAAGGTGTTTCCTGAACCATTCCACGGTATTCTTGAACGCCCCTTCCATGCCAGCCTTGACTTTCGGGTCGGTCTGAGCTATTTGTGAGCTTCACTGCTCCAGAGCAGGCGTGGTCCGATACGCACCAAATCCTCGCGAACCTTTCCATAGCCATGGTCAGCGTTATGCACATATGACTCGGACCTCCACGTTACGCACTGCAAACCCGTGCGTGCAACCATCCCAGTATGCTTGCTGGTAACCAGGGGCGAATTTGCCATCCCCGAACAGCTCATCCGCCCTTTCGCGCCGCTCTTTAGGGAACTGCTCATCGATTTCGCAGCTGTTAATCAGAAGAGGCGCGCGGCTCTCGGCGAAGTATTTCTTGCGCCCCGTCAGTAAATAGAGGTAAGAGATGGCGAGCCTTCGTACCTCCAGGTCGCCGTCTTGCAGAAGGGACGGATGTGCGACCGACGACGCGACGATCTCGTTAATGAATGCGAGGTCAAAGGTGAGACGGCCTTGGATAGTTTTGAGAACGCGATCCGAGCCATTGAGGATCGTGGAGCGTACCTCCGTAGCAGAAGCCGACGCCTGCGAACTTGGTTATGCCTTGCTCCCTAAGCGCCTCCATCACCTTGCGTACAATGGAAAGCGCGCGCTCCGGCGGGTGCCTTGCGAGCCATTCCCGTATATTGAACTTCGTCGGCTGCGCAACAGGCTCATCAGAGATGGTCGTGGAATGGAGTTGGAACTCACGTCGGAGAAGACCAACAAGTCGCTGGGCGCCGGGTCGCCCTCGAAGATGTCGGGCGCGTACACCTTGAACCCGTTCTGCGCAAAGCTGTCGATTTGCAGCTACGCGCACGGCAGCTATCAGTTCCTATGAATATGGCTGAGCCGGAGCATACTCACAGGGTTGTTTGGCAGACCAAGTCCGAAGGCATCCAGCAAGTAGAGGATAGCCTTGTCCTTAGGGTAGTCCCCGGCCGGTGTGGCGACGTAGGTATTGTAACCCCCAATCACTTCGTATTTACCTGATCACAGATGGGTTCGTCACACCAAAGATCGGGTCTGGGGAGTAGCTGACCTTCAGCTTCGCCCTCATGGCGGACACCTATGAGCGTTCGTCAGCGAAAGCGACAACAGAACCTAACATGCAAAGCACCTTGGAAGCACTTGTCACAGAGGCTCATGGTTGTATGAGAGTACAAGCCGAGGCTGAGGCTAATTCGCTCCGCTCAAATGGGCCAGTACTTATAGTGGCAGAGCATGAAGCCATATTCAGAGGGTTTCAGGCGAGAACGTGATGTGAATGTGGAAATTCTATTTGACTTGACGAGGCTTCGGCGAGAACGACGCGTTGCTGATCCACCTGGAGCCCCGTAGCAGTCTTCGTTAAGTTACCTTATCGGAGGATGCTTGGATGGCTTTCGGCCGAGCCGCTCTTGCAACCATCAATCAGGCCCCATGTCTAAGGGTGTCAGAGGAGATTGCTCGGGCTCGACGTAGGCGCAGGCGTCTTGAGATTCGCAGACCAAAGAAATCGAGGGCCCGGGCGCGTGCGCCTAGAAGGCCAAAACAGCCTTCCCTCGGGCGCGATGCACCTTTAGATGATTTCACTGAAATACTGGGCCTATAGTCGTTCGATGATAGATTTGAATAGCCAGATGAGCCAAGAATATGGGGAGCCACCGCAGCATGCAGGCCCCTCGTGCAGCTTTCTATTGGTCTACTTGTTTGTTCTTCGGCCCAAGTCGGACTTGCGTTCTCCTGTCATTGCGCCTATATCCTCCTATGTCTATCCACAGGACTTCAAATGTCTTGTTTTTTCCCACAGATACCGCATGTGCTCGGCCGTCATCACAAATCAGAGGTGGCTACCGATGACGCGGACGTACGGCCGCGGCACACGGAACTTTGCTTGTCGGGGCTTGGTCGGGGCTATGGGCGAGCTCGTCACGGTATCTTGACTATATAACAATGACCATACCTTTCTATGGACCGAATGTCCGGGAGCCGTGGAATCAGGGTGCAGGTGAAAGAATGTGTGTGGCTGGCGACCGGTGACCAAGTGGTGACCATCCGAGTACTGACGGCGGCAGAGTCGGACAAGTCTGTGCCGGCGAGCGGTTGTTTAGACTCAAAGCTCTGGCCAAATAATTATGTAAGGTATGGCAAGCGCCATCGGCTGCCATCGGCCGCATGGACAGCCTTGTCCAGCGACAGCCTGATTCACGGTCGCCCCGACCACGATGATCGGAATTCCCTGGAAATGCCGGTCATTCAGGAGTCTAGGAATTATGACCAAACACCGCATTGCAGCTATGACGTTCTCACAGCCAACAGCTGTCAGAAGTCGATTTCGAATTTACTAGTATGACTCGGAATACTCACAGTTGAGGTCCGCCGCAGTGCTCCTGGTCAACCGAGAGCGTCGTTTGAACCGATCGTAGGTTTCGTTAGCTGCAATAAAATATGTCTACGTCCGGAACGACGCCTCCGTGATTCCGATAAGAGAAGGGTCGACGTTCAGGGAGATAAGGTCGAGTCGGTGCGAGAACACTTCATCTACCGAGACGAAGGAGAGCGCGAACGCTCAAGCGATGGGCCGGAACACCATCGTCTTCAGACTTCAGATTGGTTGCATGATAAACACTACCGCGCCGAAAGGTAGCAAGATCCCTAGAGTTCTCTTCAAAAATCCAGAGATTCTCGCAGGGCACCTTGAACGGGTACTGCAGAGCGAACAGACAGCGGTATTCGTCTCATGACTACCAGCGTCGAGTGATCCCCTATAAGCCATAGCCTGGATGTTTGTGCCTCGCGGCACGCCAGTGTGTAAGCCTCCGGGTCGATTCTGAGAGCTGATTAAACGCACTGTCTGAGAATAGCGCGTGTCCGGGCCAAACGATTACAGTTGGGTTGTCATATGTATTCTCCTGAATTCCCGGATGTGCCAGACGTGGGAGTCAGAGAACGCTGTATAGACAACTACGTTGGTATGACCCGCTGACCATATGCCGTGGATGGAGATCAAAGAAGAAATTCACGCGGACTATCAGCAATCTCTGCACCATGGTTATGTGCTGTATTTCGACTTGAGATTCGCTTAAGGTTATGCGCCTACGTGAAAACGACTTCAATTCCCCGCGCGGCATGCACGCGCATAAGTACTGCGACACCAAGAGCTATGACAGCGTAATCATCCGGAACACTGATTGATCTATTCGTAGGCTCTCTTGAGAGGGCATGTGCAGACTGGGGCGGGCGATTGGTGGGCGAGGAGACTTGCGGAGCCGTCGCAAATGTCGAATGTACAGATAGAGACGAGGCGGCAGCGGCAGGGTATCCTTACTTCTAAGATATTCACATCCAACTGAGTGAACCTAAGCTGACCTATTCGAGACCCATTGGCAAATACAAAGAGAACGGAAGCCAGAACGTACCAGAACAAGTGACGACAGCGTCGAAACGCCGAGACTCACTGCAGCTGGCCCCGTGAGTTGGATGAACAGAGGATTCGTGATGAGCGGAGAGGAGCCATGTGCAGACTTCATAACGATGGCGCCAAGTATAAACCATGTGCCAGGGAGCACTGACATCGACCTCTTGAGTGATTTCGCTGCAAGGCGCTTGAAGCTTGAAGCCTTGACGGGAGTGAATATTTTCAAGCCCAGTGGTGTCACATCAGGTCGTGCATGAGACTCGCCATTGGAAGGCCCGGCGAGCAGAGATGCAGGGGGTGTCGGACTGCAGCCGGGCGGGGTGAGTTGACCGTCTATGACGGTGACGGTGTTGCGGGTCGAGTTGAACGCTAACGGACCCGAGGGAGCGTTTGCAGGCGCCCGCCAAGCTCCGCACGGAGTGTCCGGACCGAACCTCCCTGATCCGTCGCGGATGGGCGCCTCACGGTTGGACAGGGTTGAACCGTCTCATTCACTACCTCACCTGCTCCTATTCCGTGAACGCCCTTACAGTGCCACAAATACCTGAACTTAAGCCCAAAACTGCCTCTTTTCTGAGAAAGAGGCGAGGGTTCGTGATGTTAACTCTTCATGAACGGCCATCCTTCCCCGTCGACGGCCACATAATGCCATTCCTCTCCAGTCAAGACACAAGCACATTGCCGTCACCCTGCTGGCACCTGCACCTTTGGCGACTGACCTACCGAAAATACGCTCTCTATATGATGGAATTGATGGTGTTCACCTCTCTGTGCTGAATGCAAATGGTCATTTGATGCTCTGGGCCTTTTTTGCGCCGTCTCGTCATGTGCTGATTCGGGCACGGGGCTCTACCGCAGAATTGTCTGAGATCGCAGACCATGCGCCTTTCAGACAGTTAATTGGCGCTCTAGATCCGAGCTGACATTCTTCACTTCCCTTGGACGGCCTCTCGTTGAATTCTGTCAATATTGCCCACGGCCCCTACGCTTGGGGGGTTAGATCCTGCGTCTATAAAAGCCCCTGCGTGAGACGGGTTATCCTCAGCATCGCTCTCACTCAGTCAGCGTACCTCTTCGGCACACACATTCACCATGAAGTTCACCTCTGCCATCATCGTTCTTGTCGCCTTCGTCTCCACCGCAGCTGCCACACACATCCGCTACAACGAAACCTACGACAACCCCCATGGCTCGCTTAACACGGTGGCATGCTCCAACGGTGACTGGCACGGCCTCACCACTCAGGATTTCATCGATTTCCAGTCCCTTCCTTCCTTCCCCAACATTGGTGCTGCCCAGGCCATTGCCGGATTCAACTCTCCTGCCTGTGGGTCGTGCTGGCAAATCACTTACGAGGGGAAGAGCATCATCGTTACCGCCATTGATCACGCCGACGACGGCTTCACCTTGTCTCTTGAGGCGATGAACACCCTGACTGATGGTAACGCGGTGGAGTTGGGTGTCGTTGATGCTACTGCCGAGCAGGTCGCCGCGAGCAAATGCGGACTGTAGGCCCCAGTATGTGGATAGTCTGCATCATGCTCTCTGCGAGGGTTCTCACTGAGACTAGTGCCTTACAGTTGTGTATAACAGACAATGGACACTGCTTGAGGATCACCATAGGCGCTTTGTACATCGTTACTTAGGGTGTATGGACATTTGTACTTGCTATGTCGCTCACCGGTACCGACGGACGGTCTTCTGTCGTTGTTCCATGATGCTGCCACTAACACTTGTTTTCGGGGGAAAAAACCCCCCTGCGACTGGGAGCCATGTTGCAGGCTTCCTGATGTCCCGCGAGAATCTTGAAAATCCGTCATGCGTCACAGCACACATGACGATGAGTAATGCGCATCTACCTCAGTGTTAGCCTTGTGAACGACCAGGGTGTCAATGGCACTGCCACCGGGGTAACCTAAACGAAACATATGCTCCTGTTAACCGGACCTTCTTCCCAGTCGCTGTAGCATCGACTCAGCTGCCACGGTGCATCGTGGCTCCGTCATATCAGCCTGCTCTACGCCTTGCGACCACACATAGTCAATGATCTCCATTGGCCAATGAGGGCGCTGAAGATGCTTCACAAATTCGGCCCGCATCGAGTCCCGGGTGGACGAGGCCGGTGGACGGGACCGATACGCATCGTGGACGGTGTAATTTCCTATTTCAAAAACGGTACATAGACGAATGCTTGAGAACCGCGAGACATCGCTCCACCGTAGATGCAAACGCAAGCAGGGGTGTTTCAGATTCGGCGCCCATGTTGACCTGTACCACAGATTCATCGACTGTCATCAACTGGGTGCAGTCTGCTTACAGGAGACTAGTCCAGGGCTCGTCCATGAGTGTGTCAAGACTCGTCGAACTCCGCGTCCTGAGTCGAGACGCGACCATGCCACACTGGCTGGGGTGGCGGGGGGCACTGTTGTCAATTGAGCATAAGCATGATTTCAAAGAGAAAAGCAGGCCTAAGCATGATATTGGGCGCGCGGCGTGCGGCCACTCTACCTGATGATGGAACTTCGCTTGTTGGCGCTGTGAACAAGCTATCTTGACCATAGATCTAGAGCAACGTCCACACCCTTCTATGGACCGAATTTCAGCTCTTTTCCGCACACGAGAGAGCTGTAGAATCAGGGCGCGGATGAAGAATGCGTGTAGCGTGAGGCGGCAACCGCAGAGTCGGACGCTTATAACGGAACGACTATCTTCCGTTACTAAGGTCTGCTTAAGGAGACTAAGTCGGACGAGTCTCGCGGCCGGCGGCGACTCACAGGTGCCCGGCTGGTGCCCGGTGCCGAGCGAGCGCTTGTTTGGATTCAAAGCCCCCGCCAAATGATTAGGTAAGGCACGGCAAGCGCTGGAGTGTCGCCAGTGACGCGGACGGTCACACTCGCCGCGAGTTGGCCGCGACCACGACGAATCATCGGAATCATCCAGGAACACTGGTCGTCCGTTGGGCAGCCGCATTGGCAGCGGGTGTGACATTCACGCCTCCAGGAGTCTAGGAGCGACCGAACACCATATGTCGACTATGACGTTCTCGCAGCCAGCAGTGGTCAGAGAAGTCGACTGCGAATTTCCTACGACGAATGCTCATAGCTAAGGTGCGTCGCAATGCTCCTAATCAACTGTGCGCGTCATTTGAGCCACTCGTAGGTTCCGTCAGCTGAAATGGAAGATGTCTGTCTACGTCTGGAACAACGCCTCCGTGATGGTTGAGTGCACAAGAAGCACTGCCGCGCCGAAAGATAGTAAGGTCCTTGGAGTTCTCTAAAAAATTTCGGAGGTTCTCGCAGAGCATCTTGCATGGGTACTGCAGGGCGAACAGATGGCGGTATACGTCTCACGACCATCAGCATCCACAATCCCAGAGATGGTGTTGATGAAGGTGCGTCTTGGACAGGCTGTTGACATGGAAACGCACGCAGTCAAGGTGCTGGGAAAGATCGCGCCGAGTTGAGTCTAGTTGGTACGTATTCTGCCCCCTCTAGCTTCACCCCTTTACCCGGCGTCTTCGGGCGGCTACTGCAAGTTATCGGCTATTACCGCACATAATCTCAGATGAAGCAAACCCCGTCCCACATATCTTGCTGAACGCTCCCGGGATTGTTTCTCACATGGAGTTATGAAGGTCGACCCGCGTGCCAAGATCTCCGTTAACGAGTGTGGTGCACGTGGAGAGACTATGAGTCGCGAGGTGCTCCGTCATCTCGACCCTCGCGGAGCACGTAAAGCTCGCACGTGTGCCAGACAATTTCATTCGTGTGTCTCCTTGTTCTACCCGAAAATGTGAGAACGCCGACTGTATCTGCCAGAAGTTTCAGTCAACGTCGAGTCGGAGGGCCCATACAATCCATAGTGCCTCCCGCTGGAAGCCATCCGAGCCATGAGGCTTGAGGGGTGCAACATGGACATTGAAGGCCGCCGCCGAAGTCATTCGCCAGCAAAGAGACGACGGTGACGGGACGTTCAAATGGCAGATACGTAAAGTCGGCATCTACCGGACCCCGTCGCGTTGACTTTCATCTACTGGATCACTTCCCCCAAGAATATCTCTGCCCATATGTACGGTGGCCATGGCCAGAAGTCTACCGACTGTGCCAGATAGCGTTGAGGCCATGCCCGTCATATCCGTCAAATACAAACCGTCTTCCGGCGTCCTACCGAGCAGCCATGCAAAACGGTTGTTTTGGTGTACATCACGCTCCGAAATGTTACGCGCTCCTGGCCAAATGATAGCACATTCGTGACCTTGATGTCTACCCCAAGAGTTGCGCTGCTAGCATGCCCAACCCACCGCGGTGCCGAGGTACGTCCGTCGCCCTTTCCAACACGAGGGCTAGACTACACCGAGGACTCGTGATTATTTTCCCTTCATACATCGGCGAAATACACATTGCCCGTATCCAGTCATTCTTGGGCAATCCAGGTTCGTGAGAAAGGTGAGTCAGAGCTTCAACGTTTCAACGCCGTAATGTGGCCTTCGCGACTGACACAAGTGTTGTCAGTCGCGCCGCTTGCGCTTGTCCACCGTCGCTCGTCTCTGGTCTCAGCATCCAACCCCTCGTAGCACTGCCACGCATCAAATGAGGCCAGAACAAAATCCCCCAAGGCATTCATTGCTTGGTTTCCCCGGCGCCTCAAAGACTTCTTGTTTGATGCACGACGCGTCGAGTCACGAGACCACATTGGACGCGCCTCTTCTAACTCCATTTGTAACACGCGCCTACCCTGCTCGTGCATCATGCTCGCCGCTCGCCGCCCTTTGGCCCTTCTTACGCGGAGCGTGCGTGTATCTATCATGGGCCTTTCTTGAGTGACTCGATGTTTTACATTTATTCCACGAGGCTCGCGGCGTGTTACCCCGCCTCCTCGGAATTGTCCTCAGGTGCTATTCCTGAACCGAGATGTCCTCTGCTATAAAAGCAGGCCAGCTCAACTACTACTCCCCATCGCTCCAGCTTCACAGCAGATCGACAGCTCCCAGCTCTTTAGCACATCCCAGCTTACCCATCGCACGAAATGTCTATCACCAAGCAGTTCTTTGCCCTTGTCGCGCTTTCCATGCTCTTCACCATCGCCTCGGCCCAGGCCCGTGCTGGCTGCTCTCGCAATGGCACTGTCCAGGACAGCGATACCTGCGACATTCTGTCGGCTCGCGACAATGTGTCGACGTACGCTCTTTGAATGTAGTGCCAACGGCCACCCACTGACGACTCCTTCCCCTCAGCTTCCAGCTCGCCAATGCCAACAAGGCGGCCATTGACCCGCTCTGCGACAACATCTTCCCAGGCGAGGTATTCAATTCCAACCTCTACACGACTTATGGATTCACTGATGACACGCACAGCTCCTCTGCTTGGGCCTCACTGGCCAAGACTGTGATACCATCATTGTCGTGAAAGAAGGCGACTCGTGCACGACCCTCACCCAAGCCTCTGGCGTCGCACTCGCTACGCTCCTTGCGAACAACCCAAACGTCAACTCTGACTGCAGCAACATCTATCCTGGCGAGGTAGTGACACCCTTCTTCCTATCAAAATCCCCTGACTGAAGCACCCCTAGGTTCTGTGCACGTCTAGCCAGGTCATCAAATATAGCACCTAGGATGCCTAGCTGTCCTCTGATACCTGAATCTGAAGAAAGATTCTGTCGCATGTACCTACTCTCCAGGGTCTTGTCCGTGATCCGTCGTAGTAGTGCTTTCAGCACCTGTATTCAGAATAAAGTTCCGCCTTGAGTTGTCCAATGACTGTACTCCGAGGTTGCTCCGAGGCCCATCTCGCGGTACTTACGATGAAGCGTACAAGAAGAATGCCGAGAGAAGCCCAACGTACATAAGATCCGTACAAGAAGAATGCCGAGAGAAGCCCAATGTACATAAGATCCATACACCGACACCAGAGCCGAAGAGCCGCTCAAGAAGGGTCCCCGCGTCGGGTCGCAGTAGCGCGCAGCGGCACCACCTCCCAGCGCCAGCGTGCCTACGCACGGTCGCTGATCTTGCGGTGTTCCTCGGGTGTGATGCCGATGGCACACACTGCGCGGTCGAGTGCAGGTGCGTCGACGTCGTTGACTTCAGCCTCCTCGCCGCGCTCCTGTTCCTCCACCTCGTCCTCGCGCAAATTGAACGAGCTGTCCGTGCCCGCCGCTGTTGGGTCGCGCTCCGAGGCGCCAGTCGAGAGCGGTGTGCGTAGTGCATTCGCCAGTGTCTCTGATGCGCCATCCAGGAACGTGCGCGAGCGCCGTCGCGGGGGTGCGGCGGCTGAGGCCTCTGATGTTGCCTTGCTTGCAAGGTGCTCTTCCCCCCCCCATAATGTTACGGGCGCTTAGTGGTAAGATGACGGATAATTATGTAAACGAATCCCAACACGGTCTCCCGCCTCTGGCATGATGCTGCGTCGCTTGACCGTATACCGTACCTCCCCTCCATTTTCATGCTCGAGGAGACAACATGTGCGTGATAGCAGAAACACCAACACCAACACAAGTGCACTTGCAAGCAAAGGTACCTGCCGCCACAGGCGGCCCTTCTCGAGTTTCTCATTACATACATAATTATCATGGCCGGTCCGGCGCGCGGCAGTGCAGGATCCGGCCAGAACCGACGCGCCTGCGCTCACTCGCTCGACGAGTCGAAACCCTGCATCTATCTGCCGTTGACCTCACTTACTCGCACACCTTCAACCCGGTTTTCGGTTGCCTGTCGCTCAGTAGGACCTTTGGACGCGTGCGAGTCACGCCGATTGGCTCTTTGGACTCGCTTCACACGATTTCTGCCAATCTTGGTATGTTTTTTCTCTTATAAGGAGTCTACAGCCAAGGATCGGGTCAATGGACGTGCCGGACGACATTAGGCATGGAGACGCACCTGGTAGCCACCCAGCGGACAGACGATGTCCGTTCCGTTCGCAAGTGTCGTGTTATAGACCGTCGAGTTTGGCCACAGCTCCTGAGCGAGCGAGATGGCCGGGTCATAGATGACGCTGCCCTCATCACCCGCGTCCGCATGGAAGAGCACCTGGCTGCTGCTGAACAAGCCTAGATCGGTGCCGCGTATGTGCGATACTGAAGCTGGGTCGAGGTACAGCTGGCACAGCTGCGAGCCCAGCAGAAACTCCTCCACCTGTGCATGAGAATTGTCGAGCTTATGAGCGAGGACGAGAAGAGACAGAACGCACATTAACGGGGGGTGTGACGGCCGTGTCGCTGCCCGTATACGTGTTCGGGTCCTGGTAGAAACTGGATCGGTCGCCGTGGCGCACGAGCAGAATGACACCAAGCACGGTACTGTCTTGGGAAGAAACGCATGGACATCGGTGTAGCAATGGGGTAACGTTATCAAAACGTTATAGCATTTTGAGCTTGCGGGCAGGATTAGAGTGTAGGTTCTGTCAGAGTATGAATTCGAGTATGTATCTGGCAGCAGAATGACAAAAAGGCTCTGTGCCGGCGAGCGGTTGTCCGGACTCAAAGCTCTTGCTAAATAATTATGTAAGGTATGGCAAGCGCCATCGGCTGCCATCGGCCGCATGGACAGCCTTGTCCAGCGACAGCCTGATTCACGGTCGCCCCGACCACGATGATCGGAATTCCCTAGAAACGCCGGTCATTCAGGAGTCTAGGAATTATGACCAAACACCGCATTGCAGCTATGACGTTCTCACAGCCAACAGCGGTCAGAAGTCGATTTCAAATTTACTACGACTCGGAATACTCACAGTTGAGGTCCGCCGCAGTGCTCCTGGTCAACCGAGAGCGTCGTTTGAACCGATCGTAGGTTTCGTTAGCTGCAATAAAATATGTCTACGTCCGGAATGACACCTCCGTGATTCCGAGAAGAGAAGGGTCGACATTCAGAGAGATAAGACCAAGTCGGTGCGAGAACACTTCATCTACCGAGACGAAGGAAAACGCGAACGCTCAAGCGACGGGCCGGAACACCATCATCTTCAGACTTCAGATTGATTGCACAAGAAACACTACCGCGCCGAAAGGTAGCAAGATCCCTGGAGTTCTCTTCAAAAATCCAGAGATTCTCGCAGGGCACCTTGAACGGGTACTGCAGAGCGAACAGACAGCGGTATTCGTCTCATGACTACCAGCGTCGAGTGATCCTCTATAAGCCATAGCCTGGATGTTTGTGCCTCGCGGCACGCCAGTGTGTAAGCCTCCGGGTCGATTCTGAGAGGTGATTAAACGCACTGTCTGCCAAGAATAGCGCGTGTCCGGGCCAAACGATTACAGTTGAGTTGTTATATGTATTCTCCTGGATTCTCGGATGTGCCAGACGTGGGAGTCAGAGAACGCTGTATAGACAAACGACTACGTTGGTATGACCCGCTGGCCATATGCCGTGGATGGAGATCAAAGAAGAAATTCACGCGGACTATCAGCAATCTCTGCACCATGGTTATGTACTGTATTTCGACTTGAGATTCGCTTTAGGTTATGCGCCTGCGTGAAAAACAACTTCAATTCCCCGCGCGGCACGCACGCGCATAAGTACTGCGACACCAAGAGCTATGACAGCGTAATCAGCCGGAACAATCAAACAGATCTGTGATTACTAAGGTCTGCACGTGAAGACTAGGGCGCCTCGCGGTTGGACACCTCAGGCAGCCCATCAATCCCTTACGTCAGCACCTCCGAGGCCCATTCTTGTCAGTGTGGGAACGACACCTCAGAGGCCTCGGGTTAGGATCATCCCGCTTAATACAGCTGCCCTGATGTGCAGAAATGATCGCAGAATCACCGTGGGATCATTCCCTGCACATCTGAGATTATCCTATTGCCTTAAGCCCACCCTAAAGATTATCCCACTCCATCAACGACTATACTTGTGCTATAAATAAGTTACGCCATGCTAAGATGCCACCATTAATTCCTTGAGATCATCACACTGCTTATGCAGGTATACGGGATCATCTCAGGCATATGGGATCATCTCCAGGATAAGGCTATATGATCCCACGAATTCTGAGATCATCTTCAGACATCTTCAGAGCGGGGCCCGAGATTATGACCTACCATTCCCAAACCATTCCGCCAATGATCCCGGCAGCCCCTGAGATAATCTCACGGGTAGGAACCTCGGCCCGGCCCCCGGCTGTTGCGTTCCCTTTCAAGCCCGGACGTCCGGCTGGCTATACCCCCGAGATCGGATCGCGCGTGCAGCACAGATGGCATTCCCGCACTTGCTATCTCTCTTGGTGTCACTCACACTATTCTTAAACACACCCCACCTGACTGTCACAATCAGATTTCACGCACACCTAAGCCATCCTCACATACGCCACCTTCGTTAGTGTCGCACACAAGTCACACACAATTTCCAAGCATGCACAGAACCCATTAAGACATTTATTGCAAGTGTGCATGTGCTGTGCAGTGACTTTACCGTGAATACAACGTGCATTCAATTCTGGCATCTCCACTCTGAGTCCACATGCAGGTGGGCCCTTGTAACATGGGTCATATAGCAAGGATACGTAGCAAGGACAGGCTATAGGCCTTTCGAAGCTTGAGCTTGAGGCTTGAAGCTTGAAGCTTGAAGCTTGAAGACGCGAACATGTCACTGCGCTCTTATAAGAAATGCATTGTTGATCTACACGTGATCTCTACACATTGTTGATCTGCACGTCGTGGGAAGCCACACTACGGTCCGAAGGCCATGCAGAGGCGACGGTGACCTGGTGTGGTCTAGCCCCGGGCCGCAGCTCGAGTAGTAGTTACTAGTTACAATGCATGATATGATCTATGATCTCACAGTTGAGTGGGATAAACCCAAAGTCGAGAATCCGAGATGACCGGTCGACCTTGGAAACTACACGGGTCATCCCAGGACATCCCCTTTATACAATGATCTCACAGACACCGGATCATCTTGGGGTATCCTTTGCGATGATCTCACAAGCGTAGGGTCGTCTCAGGCGTCGCTCGCGATGATCCAAGCATCTGCGCGAGGTAACCTCACCGACGCGATGATCCCAAGACATTCCTTGCGATGATCACACCAGTCTATTATCCTGAAACATCCCTTGAGATGATCTCACAAGCATGGGGTCGTCTTAGGTGTCACCCACGATGATCTAAGCATTTGCGCGAGGTAGCCTCGCCGGTGCGACGATCCCGAGACATCCCTTGCGATGATTCGCAAGCACTAGATTATCCTATGACATCCCTTGCGATGATCTGACAAGCACGGGATCATCCCACGTCACTTATGATGATCTGAGCATTTGCACGAGATAGCCTCACCGGCGCGATGATCCGAAGACCTTTTTCTTCGTGTCCATTAACGTGCGTCTCGGCATACAGATGGGCAGGGAAGGTTTGGAAACGGGTTGAAGGGATGTGCTGCATGACGCAGTCCCTATTACATTACTCTCAGCAGTGGCAGGAGCGTAAAAAGGAGCATACTTTTGTTAGAGCCGATATTCAAAGAGGACTAGATGCATTCGCAGATAGGCAGTTCACTATGTGTTACTGCCTTTCCCTTCGATTCTATCATCAATGGACATTAGTTGTAAAGGGTGATGATCCCAAGACATCCCTTGCGATGATTTCACAAGCACATTATCCTAGAACATCCTTTGAGATGATCTCACAAGCGTGGGGTCATCCCAGGCGTCACTCGCGATGATCTAAGCATTTGTGCGAGATAAATATCAGGTTGAATGCGTGAGATAAGTTATCCTCGGCAGTGCGATGATCTCAAGACATCCCTTGCGATGATTCGCAAGCACTAGATTATCCTATGACATCCTTTGCGATAATCTCAGAAGCATGGGATCATCTCAGGCGTCGCTCGCGATGATCTGAGCATTTGCGCGAGATAACCTCACCGGCGCGATGATCCCGATACATTCCTTCCGATGATTTTACAAGCACACCGTCCTACAGCGGATCGCATAATCTTAGGCCCTTTCTCGACCGATTACACACATAGGCGTTTGATCCCCGCTGAGCCCAAGATGGAAGGTCCGCCTGTAAGCGCACTCATTTTGATTAGTCATGCTTTGCTGATGGGCGCGCGGGCAAATGTGATTGGGTGGCTCCTGCTGCTTGGTGATAGTTCCGATCCCCGCTAGACTCCGGCTGTGTGTGTAAAAAGTCAAAAAGGGGCCTATCGTTTTGCAATCCACTGTAGGACATCCCTTGAGATAATCTCACAAGCACGGGGTCATCCCACGCTTCATTCACGACAATTTCAACAATTGCGCGAGAAGTTGAATGCGCGAGACACAATCTTGGCTTAGCGTCCTCCTTCGCGCTGGTACATCATCGCATCTCGATTGACGAATCTGTGTATTGTCGATTAGATAGTGATTCACGTCTCATTGCATGGTACGTACATGTTCAAGTTGTAACTTTCCCAGTCCTGGCCTTCATCCTCGGGCCTGCGCACAAAGGGCTCCTCGAGGCGTTTCAGGGTATGCCCAAGCGCAAACACGGGAATGGGATGGACCGTGCGGATGACTTGCTGGGGATCGAGGAACCCGAAGGCTCCTTGTTCTTACTGAGGGAATGTAGGACAGGCGGCGAAGTCACTTTCATGACCATCCTCCCTGATTGTTCTTGTCGACCCCGAACCGGCGCACCCAACCGGAACTCGATCGCCTGCAGCGGCGACAGGGCGCTGTCTGCCTGTCGGGGATGCACTACGGTGTGAGATGCCCAGCACTCGTACGTACCAGCACTGATGCCTTGTCTTTGGGGGAGAGCACTATGATGTCGGCATCCGTTATGACGCAGAGCCCTGGGGAGGTTATAAGACGTCCTGCGGATTTTTTTAAGCGCGCAACATATCCACCTCCACGAGCCCTCAGGACCTGATGGCCAAGTCTGAGAACCTAGAGTTTCTCGCGCTCCTGCTCGCATTTCCTGCGGAAGGCGGAGCAATAGTGAGTTCAACATCGAACAAAGGAGTGATAACATCGCTTAGGGGTTTGTAGCGCATACGATGGAGCATGCCTCGCCCTCCTGATTCCGCGGCGCCATCGACCGCCACTGCCTCCCCGACCTCCGAGACGCCGGCCGGCGCCGCCTCTCCTCCGCCTCCTCCACCGCCTCCTCCTGCTGCTCCAAGTGCGGCGCACGACGAGGAGACGGATGTGAGCGGTCAAACCGTTCTCGATGAATGGGAGGAGCGCATCTCGACCCCGAGTGAGGGTGAGCCCTCCGGCTCTACAAGCGTGCCCCGCACCAACGGCGCGGACGCCGCCGAGGATTCAAAGAGGGACAGAAAGCGCTCCCGCGGCGCCTCTCCCGAGCCCGACCGCGGCGAGCGCGAGCGCAAGCTCTTGGGCAAGCTGCCGCCGCCGCGCTGCCCCTAGGACTCTGTATCGCATGTGTGAGTGTTGCGACCCCCTAACATGACTGCGGACTCACCAAATTCAACACCCCCACAGAGATCGTGTTGCTGCCTCCGGGTAGTATTTCTTGGGCACGCAGGGCGAAGACGAACAGCGATGATTATTATAGTGCGCTAGTAGTGTACGATATGTGATTAAAACAAAGCCGCTATTTATGCTTGCGGGACCTCATCTCAAGGCGTGAGTTCCGCTGGGGCCGGATACCGACACCTCAATATTTCAATGAGACCTGATGGGGGATGTGCCCTGAAGTGAGTTACTTGGTGGGAGAGGCAGCAGCAACGCACCTTGGTATGAAACTCCTTCGGACTCCACGCTGCGCTTGAGGAGGGCCCACTTTTGGTGCAACTTGTGGGCATTCCAGGGCCAGGAGTCATCAGAGAGTGAGGCCCAGGGAATGACCTCCTCGCTGTCCAATCCCAGGGCACCGATCCTGTGGTTTCAAGTCAGATAGGGTGTGCGCGGTGAGATGTACTCACTTGTGTACGAGAATTACAGAATCCTCGCTCTTTCAACGGGCTACCCGGCCATCATTGCGCGTGCGGGGCTCCAGGGAGTCGTGCCTCCACGGGTCCGCGTTAGATATGCACCAGAATAACTCAGAAGCTCACCATTTGTTGCGACACTGCCTGGGGCCGCGGGTTTGGCCCATGCAAGTGGATATGTCGTTCCAAAAGCTGCCCAATCTCTGTGCACCCGAGCCCGAAGCCGAAGGGCAGAGATCTCGCATTATCTCGATAAGCCGAGCCTCCTCCTCGGCGCTCCAACAACCTAAACATTGTCACCGAATCCCGAGCGCCCATGGGAGACGCGGGGGCTCACCTTTGGCCTGGCCCTCCCTGCGATTCTCCGCACACATGTGCCACCGGTCTCGGCAGTCCGTGGGCGCACGCTGGAGCCTCTTGCCGATCTGCCTCCAATCATGAGAGTGCGCATCGGCCAGTCTGGAGCGCGTCAGCCAATAAGGAAACAGTTGAGGGGGATACCGGGCGTACGTGTTCAACGCTGCGTCCTCCACTGTCGACCACGGACCTTTGCCTCCATCGGGGTGCAACATCCACCGGACGTGGTGGTACACAGCGCGCACCGCACGCCCCGGGCACTCTCGCGCTTTTAGCCAAGGTCAGCGGTAGTCTTGGATGTCATGTATGTAGCCACGCACCTAAGAAGGCCCAGATCGTCTGGTCCCGTACCTCACCGAAGATGCGACGGTCGACATCCTCCTCAGTTAAGTTGTGTTCCTAGAGGCGATGATTACCGGGGTGACAGACATACGGGCGTACGTACCTCCTCGAAACCCTTGAGCGCGTCCCTGAGGAGGTCATCCTCCTCCTTCGTGAACGGTCCCGTCCGTATGGGTATCCCTGTCGCGCATATGATCATCGCGCGCCGTTCACCGGCGCATACACCGCTCACCTTCTTTGACGAATTGCTCTACCGGGTCCCAACGCGTGGCTAGCTGCTCCACAACCGTCGGGGACACGGGGTACGAGGAGGACGGCGTCGTGGCAGCGTTCATGGATTAACCTGCAGATGATTACGGTTATTCTTTCACACACATTCACACCTCATTGATATACCGTACTGGCTCAACGATGCGACCTAATAATACTCTAATGATGTATTCTACGGTCTAGTAATGAGTCTAGGGGGCGTAGAGTAAAGGGGTGGGCGAAGAAGAAGTCGAACTTCCGCGGGCCGGATAATATGGTTGGGTCACTTTATGGTAGTCTCGGTGGAGCGGATCACAAGATTTCCAAATGCGGTACTTCCACGGTCTAGACCGACCGCCGACCGCCCGGCGCTCCACTAAGACTACCGTAAAGTGGCACAACCATATTATTGATTGCGCTCGGTCCGGCTTCCGATCCCCTTCTTGTTCTTTCCTCGCCACCTTCCCCCTGTCCCCTCACACTGTACCCTCGCTCTAGACCCCGCAGTACAGCACATTAGAGTTATATCAGGCTAGTCTACGTTTATTTAAAAACTGAATATAACGAAGCCCGAGGGCTATGCAACACAAATAAGTCGGCATTGTAGGGCCAAAGTTGCGGCGTCGGGCATCGGTGCGCGGGCTTGCTCGGGTGTCAGCGTCGGGCGCCGTCTCGGTGTCGGGCTCGGGCTCGGGTTCGGTCTGCGGGCCCCGGATGTCAAACGTCAAACGTCGGACGTCGGGCGTCGGGCGTCGGGCAGCTCGGCGCCCAACTAGCCGTGTACCCCTTGCGCCCCGGTGAGTCGCAGCTACACGCTTTGGGTTGTTGGGGCCAATCTAACGTCAACCTCGCCGGCGCAGGACCACATCACCGCGAGGCACCTCACGCCCCAATTAGGCAGAGTGGAGTGCAAAACGTTGCCTCTGCCCTTCCGAGGGGCACATGTTGCGAACATGCCCCGTGCGCATTGGTGAGTGGCCATCAGGGTATATTAAATTGACGTTTCCGCCACGAAACGGTACCATCAAACCCCATACACTATGGCGCATCCCCCTACGGATGTGAGTGGTCACAGATCCCTGACCGGCGGACCTTAACCTCCACACCCTTATTCAGGTAACGCAATTTTTTGACCTCGAGGCCGAAGTTGACCACGGCGAGGAGGAGGACGAGGAGGACGAGTACGATGAATTCGGTGAGTCAGGCCTCCTCTTGTTGATCATAACACTGACTTGCCCCTAGGAGATTTCTTGGACGACGAGGCCGGGGAATCCGTGGGGCGCGGCAGCAGTCCTGCGCGCGACCCGGACAGTATTGCCCACGAGGCTCGCGCTCTGAACGCCGCCGCCGATGAGCTCGTGGCGCATTATCGGCGCCACGCCGGAATGAGCGGACCTGGGGTGGAGGTGCTGCAGCACCAGCTCCTGCCCATGGAGGGGGATCCCGAGATCCACGCGTTCCACGTGAAGGTATGTAGCGTTGACTCATAGGCAATAACGCCGCTGACACTTTAGCAGCGTGGATTCGAGGATGATCTTGTGCAACAACTCATGCACCGCGCGCAAGAACGTCTCACATGCCAACTCGACCCGGGCTACAGCGCCGCCTTCACGTGCAGTGGTATCCCCGGGTACATTTACGTCGAGGGGCCTCGCGCATCGGCACACGAGGCCGTCCAGCACCTAGTTTCGGTGCTGAATCATAACGGTTTCCTCGTGCCTTCCGACGAGCGGGCTCCCCTCCTCTCCCCTCCTATCGGTGGCAGGTTAGAGCCAAAGGCAGGGTTGTGGGTAGAGGCCAGGCGGGGCCTCTACCGTGACGACATTGGATACGCCCTGCGGGCCAATGACACCCCCGCTAACGACTTCTTAGTTGCCTTCGTCCCCCGGATACGCGAGGCCGAAAAGCGCGGCCGACGCAACCCAAGGCCACCCCCCAAGGCACGCTCCCAACTCGAGCTCGCATCTCTGCATGGCACCGGCAGCGTCACAAGCTCCGGAGGTAACAAGTACAGGTTCCGGGGCCAAAATTTTGAAGACAGCTTGGTCATAAAGAGGCTCCCCGCCGCCGAGGTGGAAGTCGCGGCGCGCCCACCTCTAGATATCGAGGCCTTCGTACGAGCAGAGTGTGTACGCACGCACACTGACTTCTCCAGCGCCCTCGCGGAATGGGTCCGGCACGGTCTCGATCGCGATGACAAAGTAGGAGTTGTCACTGGCCCATTCCAAAGTGCGCGAGGGCGCCTCCGCGGCCTTCAGGACAGCGTCGCCTCAGTCGGACTCGAGTGGCCACCGGAGATAGCTGGCCAACAGGTCAATGTGCCATTAGCGCAGGTGTACCTCAGGTACGAACCTGGGGACTTTGTGAAGCAGCGATGGGACCATTTGTACGGCCCCGTGGCGAGCGTCAATGACGCCCATGGGACTCTGATGTATGTTGAGCAGCGTTCCACGCGCCCGGTAAGTACCTCCCTCGTCCCACAGATCAATCTCACACCAGTTGAGGTCGAGGTTCTGCAAGATTACGTGTGCGCACGCGCGCTCCCAACGCACATGTTCACACCCTCCCCCGGCCTTTGGGTCGAGTGGGGCAACCCCCGAAATCCCGCGTTGCCCAAGTCACGCGGGCGTGTGCAGAGGGTGCTACCGTCCGGCCTCGTGGTGGTAGCCAATGAGGTAGAGGAGATCAAGGTAAGTTGACTTGTCATTTTACTCCAGCGGGTTGAACAATGCCATCACAGGACATTCAAGAGGAGCCAGGCCAGAGTGACGCGCCCCCTGGACAGAGGCGCCTTATAAGGAAGCTGGCAGAGGTATGTCTCGAATGTTTGGGTCACGCAGGCGCTGAACGGAACTGTCGCCCAGGTGGAATTAGATACGCGAGTGCTCACAGTCTCGGAGCACCAAGGCACGCGCAAAAGGCCCGCAGACCCCCGTTCCCAGGACGTCGGGAAAGAGGCCTTGGTGACCCGGGGTCAGTGGAAAGGGTATTTTGGGATTGTCAAGGAGACCACATCCGACGGCGCCATCATCGAATTGGACGCACGCAACACGTTTCACGTCGGTACGAATTCAAGGGTTACGGTAAGATCAGATGAGTGGAAGCCAATGTAAGTGCCCGATAGTGGGCATGGCTCTGCCTGACCCAAGATACAGGGCTCAGCGGCGTCGCGGCAACACATCACCATCCAGGACGCGGACCCCGCCCCCTGAAGAGGGGCCGTCTACGCTCACCAGGGCGATCACGCCCGAGCTCGAAGGTGAGTAGAGTCTCACTCGCCCCGTGATGCCACTAACACCAAAGTCAGGCGCGCCAAGGCACTGGCTCTTCGCCGAGGAGGTACAAGCGGTCCTCGAAAGCAAACGGGTTCCTTTCTATCTCCGAGGCCTCCCACATAACAGCCCTCTCAAGGCGCAGGAGTCGGATAGCGTGTGGATGGTTCCGCCCTCGCAACGCAAGATGGAGCCTGTGGCCAATGAGGTCGTGGTGAGTATCACGCGCAACAGAGGCGCTGAAGAAGTCTCAATCAACCCGCGCTACCTTGTACCGTGGGATCTGGCTCCCAAAAGTGACGTCCTTGTGGTCAGCGACGCTTTCATCGGGAAGACGGGGAAACTCCTCCGCATGGACCACGGCTTCGGGTTCGTGGAGTTGCACGCCCAGGTCCGAGGAAGCGCACCTTCGGAAGTGCCTCTCGAGGCAGAGAAGCTGGTGCCGATCTTGGACGCGTGGCCACCGCGCCGGTAAGTATCTGGCTCAATGCATGGTCCCACTTTCTGATGCTTGCACAACAGGAGCTGCCGCTAAATGTCTACTTGTATTGGTGCGCAGTGTAATATACCCTAATGCTGTACACGGCCAAGTGCCAGAACCATCCTGAGGTTGCTTTTGCGAAAGTCACCGCATTTTGGGCGATATTGAGATCTGGGGGGTGATTTGTGCTAGCCGAAGGTTGCAGCACGGTGGGATTCAGTTTGAATGACTGTATGGCCACAGGTTGAATAAGCGGGTCGAGCACGGGTTCGCATGCCACCGGCGCTGGCGCTGGCTCAACGAACCCCGAGGACAGCATCAAAAGCATCCTCAGGATGGTTTGGGTCGCTTAGACGGAAAAGGAAACGGCCCCTGCCCGGCATCAGTGGCATATCATCGGACTGCCAAAGTGAATGACACATCGTTGTGGCTGGCCCAAAATTTGTCTGCAAGTCGCGTTGCTCGTCTCTTCAACTTGAACTTGAACTCCAAGTTCCACCCACTCTTGTGTGCTGCCCTTGCTCTCACGTATTGAGATGATTAGGTCTACTGTATACTCTGTCTGTAGTACTATTGTATAGCATAGTAGTCACTTCTCCTGTACATGTACTTAGTTCTAAGGTAGTTGTGAATGCAAGGCCCCGTTTTCAACATTCTGATTGTGCGAAAGCCCCCGGTGGTCCCCAATGGAAAGCGGGCTGAGACAGGCGACGGATATGAATGACTAAGCTCTTGGCTAGCGTCGCGTCCTGATTACAGCCTGCAACGCAACCTCAGGTTGGACCGAGAGCATCCTGAGGATCAACCTCGGCTATTCTGGCGCATCGTGTGCGAAAATAACCTCGTTCTGTCGCTACAGCCATCCTCTGTTATACGTCTCCCAGGCCAACCTCAGGATGCTCCCACCACTTGGCCGTGTATAAGCACCATCTTTGTCGCGCGCAGGGGAGTGAATGGGCCGGGCCAGCACGCTGGCAATGCCTCAAGTCGCAAAGGGCAAGTCGTGACACACGTGATGGGAACTGGGAGTCACGTCATCGACGCGCGCACCCCAAAAGCGGTAGATCGAACCTTGGCGGCTCTTTTCACCTCCACCATGCCCGCGCGTCGCGATAGCACACCCCCATCCTCTCCTAACTCCTCCTCTATAGCGAATAGCGAAGATAACGCCCCCAAGAAGGGCCGAAAAGTCAAGTAAAGTTACTTATGGGTGCGTAGAGAGACACTTAGTGCACATATATTCATGTCTGCTTGGCAGGCCGGAGGAAGCCGAATACGTAACGAGAATCGGGCAAAGCGGAACATCGCGCTTAAGACTTACTTATTGTGCATTGTCCAACACCAGCTCGGACGAGCAATGGGTGAGGGCGATCAATCTGTGGGTCCTAATGGAGGAAAATCTGCAGTTCCCCAAGAAGAATGTATATGTTGGTGGCATAAGTACCTGCGTGAAACACCCTGCTAACCGATCCGCAGGACACAGGCCATAGCCTTGGAGGAGTTCAGCGGCCGGACCAGGTCGCGGAATGAGACAAGGTGCATCGCATGCTCGAAAAACCACCAGCGATTAGCGACGTGAGTGCCTATGGGAAAAAGGTGACGCCGGTGACGTACTGGTGGGTGGCCCTGCAGCCAGACTGGCGCAGCGCCGACTAGCCGCTCCCGCGAGAGGTCCCCGAGGCGTACGAGGGCGCGGAATGGGACTGGGGCGATACACAGAAGGGCGGGAGCAAGAGACTGGTGACCAAGTCTCTACACAATGCTGACGATGGCAAGCATGTACCATGTGTAGACGGGAGCAATGAATTCTTCACCATTTCAAGGCGCAGCCACACGATTCCAAGTTTTGTGGCAGCGCACGTATTGCGTGCGCCACCACTTCCCGCTCGAACACCTCTCGCTCGACCGTGTCCGACACGTTTACTGCTGGTGCGTCGATTGGCTTGATCATATCATCTCATCAGATTCTCTCAATATGTATGTAAGATGAGATCATCCGGCGTGGCTCTGCAAGATCAGGTTAGGCCTTGGGATCATTGATCATCCCGCACAACCTTGAGATCATCCTGCACGGTTCCTTGAGACCACCCAGTGTAGCTCCTTGAGATTATCTGGTGTACACCCCAGACATTGCAGAGCCGATCGCTCTGCTCACGTCTGCAACGGCTGAAACCGAGACTATGGCTGGCTGGGCATGTCGACATGCCACTGCTTCCGCACACCACACGGCGACAAAAGCAGGCAGCTTGACTGAGTCCTTCTATTTGCTACTGTGAGTCAAGACTCAATAAGGTCTTGCACTGCGCGGTTCAGCACCCAAGACCATACACAACCAGAGCATCAACCTGATAACCCGGGGACTCATCGCACTGAGAACTTACTAATGCAATCGGGTGTTGCAATTAGAGGTTCAGTGCATGATTTCGAGCTGCTATGCCCCGGCACTCACGTGTTCCTCAGAGGGAGCACACGAGACAACCCCCAGGCATCGAAGTCGGGACGAACCCTCTAGCGACATCGGTGTCGCGGCGGCGTGCACTGGCGTGCCGTCACCAGTACTCGGGCCCGATTTGTTGGCGTGGCCACACTCACCACGGCGTGGCGGTGGCCCGGAGCAAGACGGCATCGGCGATGTCGCCGCAGCGGCGTGTATCGGGGCGCGGCCGTCGCTGCTTGGGCTCATGAAGTCAGCACCGCGCGTGAAATGCGCAGGCGTTGTCACATAGTAGCGGAGGTAGTGGGTTGAATACGGTGTCGGGATTACCCACCTCGTTCAAGGAAGTGAGGCCGCGCTCTGACAAATATGGTGGGGAAATCGAAGGGCGCGCGTTGGCATGCCATTTTGCCGCACCCGCCGCTACCACCGCCGCAGCTCATGCACTCGCCATGCGACTTCCTCGCTCGCCGCCAGCACAGAACACGGAGGGAGGAGGAGGGAGGAGGAGGCGCGGGAGAAGGCGCCGCGGGAGGCCCGAGGAGGCGCCGCTGCCGCCGCGAGTCGCACACGCGCCGTGTTACCCCGGTGGCAGCAGTGCCACGCCGTCGCAGGGGCACTGCGACAACTGCGACAACTACGACGACGACGATGACGACGACGACGATGCAGCAGCGCGTGCACGCAATTCACGGCGCCTGCGACCACATCAAGATGATGTGACTGTGGCTACCGTGAATTGTGCGCATGCGTGAGCCTGCGCGCCGCACACGTCGTCACGACTTGCCAGTCGTCGGTCGGTCGTTTGTATTCGCGCCTAGGTCAATGTCGTCATGATGCCTGAGTGGCGAAGTAGAGCGTGCGGTGGTGCTACGTCTTGGCTAGGCTGCGCTGACGCGGCATAATAGCGAGCGCACGATTCGTGCGCCCGGCGTGTGGGCACATCGTTGCCGCTCTGCCAATTGTCTTCACGTTGCTGTCCAGTGTCGGCGTTGTTGTAGAGCAGGAGGGTGTGTGAGGCGGGGGTGTTGTTGCGTGGCGGGGAAGACGAGTAACGGTGACAACAAGCAATGGGCGCTACACCGGGAGGCTTAGACCATTTTGTAGGTGATCAATCGATCATCGATCGCCGGTCACTGACGACGCAAGCGGGGTTTCTGCTGGCTTCTGCCGCTGAAAGCGGCGCTTCCCGAGTTGCTGACACACGTGATATCATTCAGTATTACGTAACCTTCCTAGCATGGGTTATGTTGGAGTGAGCATATTACTATGTTGGACCTGAGTCCAACCTAACTCACCTGAGGCGGCCATGAGGCCGGAAGGGGAACAAAACCAAGAATTACTTCTCCAAATTGATCCTTGTCTTTGGGCTACTTAGCGCCAAAGCGCATCGGTAGTAACACTTCCAAGGAAAAATGGTGAATGAGCCTGGAGGATGCCAAGTATAGACGTGCGTGCGCATATACGCTATAACAACGCTCTCTAAACTCTCACAGGTTGGAAGTACACACATGGAGGTTGCACATAGGTAGAAACACGGTCCTTGGCACGTCTTCGACAGTATTTGAGCAAGCCCTAGTTGTATGGCTGATTTACGCAGTTGCCCTGCGACGTTTACTGGCTCCCTCCTCACTTGGCTATGTCGCCATAGGCCAACAGCAGGGGCGCATTTATTTGGGGTTTGAATGCATACCGTGAGCGAATAACTTGCTGTGGCCAGGGGCGCCTCGTGGTATGCTGGACGCGGACAGTCTTCAGGTGCTAATGACGAATGAGCCCTGGTGATCTTCTTTGTAAAGTAAAACATGGTAATATTCATATTTTGGTCGTCATTTTCAGCATGAATTTTTGATACTATAGTAATGCTGATAATACAGCTATTATAGTAAAAACTTCTATAAAGTGCATACTACACTGCTAACATGATAGTGCCTACTATAAACACTATTATAAATACAATAGTATACTATGTATTGTACTATCAGTACTAGTAAATACTATAGTATATATATAGTCTTACTTAGAGTACTATAGTAAATATTATAGTGTACTATATACAGTTCTACCAGCACTATAGTAATTACTATAGTATACTATACATGGGTATATCAGCCCTATAGTAAATACTATAGTATAATATACATGGTTTTGTTAGCCCTATAGTAAAGATTATAGTATACTATGCATAGTTCTATCAGCTTTATAGTAAATACTATAGTAAATATATGG
>WTXD01000103.1:0-60192 GCA_022496205.1 Gloeopeniophorella convolvens | reverse complement strand
CTCAGTCTGTGGTGTTGAGGGTCTACTGTCTTGTTCTGATTGCTTTGGACAACCTGCATATTGCAAGAAATGCTGCCTCAAGGCTCACAATCATCTCCCATTCCATAGACCTTCTGCATGGACTAGATCACACTATTCTCCTGTGAGCCTCACATCTCTTGGCTATATCTTGTGCATGGGCCACAATGGACAGCCTTGTCCCTCTACTGTTGAGGTATGATGCTTTGCTTCTCTATGAACACTTACTGATTGTATTAGGGGAAACGAGCTGAGCGTGCTGCTGAGAATACTAATCAGGCTAGAAATATCAGTGTGCCACAGCAGAGGTCAGTCTTAGTATGCTTTCTTAGTGCAATTGTTTATTGATGCACTTGTCTTTGATCCCCAGAGATACTCAGTTTGCCACTGAGGTTCAGAGACTTATGGCCATCTCTGTTGACCTTGTGTCTGAAGGCGAGACTGAATCTAGACGAAGACAGGCCAAGGATGGTAACACAATTGTTACCATTGTTGATCGGACCGGTATCCATCAGATCCCTGTGCTGTACTGCATTTGCCATGGTGCTGCTGACTTGGATCAACAACTCTTTGCCATGGGATTACTCCCAGCCACCTTCCGAACTGTGGAGACCATCTTCACCTTCACTGTGCTGAATGCCTTTCTGGTGGATAATCTAGAGTGTAAGACCACTGGACAGACCTATTATTCCAAGCTGCAGACCATCACCAATAGCATGTTTCCTCATCATGTTCCAGTAGGTTTTCAATCAATATGTCTGGTTGAGACACATTAATATTGTGATAGACCCGATACAAGCAGCTATAACATGCTTCAAGGCAGTGGAGAGACCTCACAAATAGGAAAAGAGCAGGTTATGGCCACACTGTGCCAGTCAAGGAGGAGGAGGGCTGCATGGCCATCTTCTGTCTAGCATGTCCTCAGCCTGGCATCAATCTGCCAGACAACTTCCAAGAGATCTACAAACTGTCAGTCTAACTTGTTGTTCAGTGATAATACAGCTAATAGTGACTTTAGTGAAGAGTTGGTTTGAACTTTCATCATGGATGGCAACTTCACTGCAGAGCACATGAGGGCTCGCACATCTGATGATGAGGTCCCTCTGTCTGAGGGAACTTCATTCATGGCTGAACCAACTTGATATAAGGAACATCTATCTACTGCCAATCATAAGAAGATTGTGAGTTATTGATCAGTACCACAATTGAGGTTTCTAATGTGTGATTGTAGAAAAGCACCTGTAACACCTACAGAGCCATTGAGATGGCCAACTCTAGTCATCCTCATCTCAATGTCACTGGGATAGGTGCCACTGCATGTGCCCATGGTTGTTTTGTGCCTACATCAGTTGTTGACTTCCAGAAGGGTAAACGGTGTGTGCACGGTCCGTGTTGAAACGGCCCATGCTAAACGGTCCATGCTAAACGGTCCGTTTCACACGTATCTATAACCACCAGACAAGCCAACATGGACTACAGTCTCTGTCAGGCCCTCAACTACAACATGGATGGCATCCCCATTGCTGTCATCTCATATGACATCATGTGCCAGTATTGTGTCAATCTACTCAAGAGGATTGATGAGAATGCCTTGTTGTCTATCCCTGAGGCTCTCAAGCTTCATTATGTGATTGGTCTCTTTCACATTTATGGCCACCAAGACACCTGTCTTGCTCGATTCTCACCCAGCTACACTCATGCTACCAGACAAGTGGATGGAGAGATCATTGAGACTCTGTGGTCAATATTGAACAACATATCTCGGAGTACTAGAGGGATGTCTCTAGTTCATTGTGCAGAGGTGCTAGATGCCCACATGAACTATTCTAACTGGAAGAAATTGATTAAGACTGGTCCGTGCAATCTCAAATCTCATCCTACTCATTGTTAACTGGTGTTCTAGTTCCCTTCATGCTGAAATGCTGGAAGCGTGTCCAGGAAGGTCTCCCTCTGAGTGAGGTGGCCTTTGTGGGCCTGAGTCAACGCTTCCCTACAATGATTGGGATCTGGGCACTGCAAGAGGCCGATGCACAGTCACATCGATGGGAGAATCCAGAGGCAATGGATATCTATGAGACAAAGACTAAGAAAGGTGAACATACTTGTTTGTGCCCAATATGACTTCTCTGATACTTTGAGCACTAGCCCCCACTCGCTCAGAAGTTCAAACTGAGCTCAGTAAACAAGAGAAAGCCTGGGACTCATCTAATGGCGAGGCCCAATGGGTCTCATCTGGACTCACTATTCAGGAGACTCAGTATGATCCATGTCTTTGCACGGACCGTGCAATTGCTGATTTTACCCCTCTAGACTTGGAATTAGAAGGTTCATTCGTGCAAAGAAGGGAAGATTCAACACAGCTGATAAGAAGACACTTGATGATCGTCGAAGCAACCTACAATGCCTCATCAACAAGTTCCAGCATGAGGCTGATTCCTACTTGCTCAGACACACTAGTGTTGCTATCTCATCAATCCAGAAAATCAAGTCTTACCATGAGTTTGATAGAGCTGATCAAGTGGATGAAGATCAGATCAATGAATCGGACCATTCTGATGATGAAGACGTGGAGAATGAAGGTGTCAGAGATGGAGATAATGGCTCTGCATCTGTGTTCCCTGAAGATGTTAACATCATGCTCCCCTCAACTCTAGGATGGACTTGGTGCCTCCATCATGGTGCCAAGTCGCTTGCTGTCAAAGAAGCAAAGCTGAGGGTTGCTCAAGCTCATGATGCAATCCACAAGATCTGACTTGCCCTTGGATTCAAGTCTTCACTGATCAGAACAAGGGTCAGGACTGCCAAGAGCCAGAAGACTAAGAAGAGTGCATGGAGCAGTGTGCATGGTGTTGATGCTGGTGTTCAAGAGCATGCCAGAGTGTACAGTCTGGCAAGGGACATGTTTGATGTCCTTGAAGATGCACTCCCAAGTCAAGAATCACTCCCAGAGCTGACCAAGTGTTACGGCTCTACGTACTGCCCTACTATTTTTCTTACTCTTTCCTTTTTCGTACGGTACGCGCCTTGTTCCCGCGCTGCGCCGCTCGTCTCGTCTCCTCGTTCCCTTACGCCGCATCGCTTTTCCTGACTCCTCGCGCCTCGTTTACGACTACCAGGATCCCTGTCTTCGTCTTATGCAAACCCCTCTGTACGATATAGCTGTGCCACGTCGAGTATTTAAGGACTAGTTCATTCGCTCTGTAACTACAAGCTTGTCCTCCTGTATTCTCCAGTACAGTAGCTACAGCGCGAATCCGAGTCCCTTCTCCTCTCTACCCTCAGTCCGAGCGACCCGATTGGTCGCCCATCGTCACCACGTCCCAGCCAATTGACGAGGATCCACGCGGATCCACGACTTTGACTCCAACAGACCCCTTCGTCGCAGTGCGTCCCGACTGGGAGCCCCGACGTGAACCCGAACCGTCCATGCCCAGCGACGACGATTCAACGCACGAACGTTACATTAGGATAAGCTTTCTTAGCTCTCACCCCGGGACGAAACGAACCCCTTGATCAGCAGCCGCTGCCGTTTGCTCAGCTAGAGCAACCTATCAAAGTTCGAGGAACCGAACAACACTGGAACCGACGTCTCGGTCACTACAAAACATTCTCTGAATCTGAGCGCCCCCACCGAACCTACTTGCGGCCGGACTACACTTGGGTGTATCTCCACCTCAACGAACGCACTCTTACGTTCTCGATCACCGACGAACATCTCGCAGAAGTATCATACCCGGAACACATTCACCAGTACTTCCAAGAAGTTGCACAAGCATCGCAACTAACCGAACAAATCGCACCTGGCCGAATCATCGACCAAATCCAACAAGAAGACAAACACCACGTCGAAACGCGTCGCGAAACTGAAACCGAATCAGTAATCGAATCAGTCGCCGCCATCCAACTCAACAGTATGTCGGTCAACGTAACCAACACGACCCCGGCCCCAACTTGTACTTCCAATGGCAAACTAGCCGGTGAAGCTCCCATCCTGTTCAATGGGAAATCCGAATTCTACCACGCCTTCATGCGCCAATTCGAGCTACTCTGTCAACTCAACTCAGGGGTCGACCTCGTCGACCAACCAATGAAGCGAGTCACGCTCGCGCTTACATACTTCAGAGGCCCTATCATCGAAGACTGGGTCATAGAGAAACTCGCCTGGCTTGCCAAAGTCAGGGCACAGAAAGCAACCGACCCAGCGGACCCACCGGCCATGCCAGACGAAGCATGGGACAAATTCAAGGAAATGGCGGACGAGAAATTCCTCGATCGCGCATCAGCCACCCGTGCCCACACCATCCTCAAAGTCATGGGATGGATCCCTAGAGCCGAAAGCTTCGACTCCTATGTGGGACGCTTCAGGACCACAGCACGCCGCGCCGAATATGACCTCAATGATGTCGAACTCATTCGCATCTTCCTGCGAGGACTTCCGGAGGCCCTAGTCATCCGCATTGTCAAACGAGCCGATGATCCTTTCGGCCATAACAATGCCAAACCCAAGTGGAAATTCGACGAGTGGACCAAGGAACTGTCCAAACAACAAGATCACCGTGCCGAGATCAATGACATCTTCCGAAAGGAAGATCGACCGCTTCAACCACACTTCCAACCCCGCCCAAACAACGGGAATCAGGGAGGATATAGACCACGACCCCGCAACGATGACGTAGTACCAATGGACATCGACTCGATCCAAACGGACACAATCAATACCAATCCAAGGCAGACCGAACAAAGGAACCCACGCCTATCCGAAGAAGAATGACAAAGGTACTTCGCCGAAGGACGCTGCTTTAAGTGTGGAAATCGAGGCCATATGTCTAGGGCTTGCCCCAAGACACAAGGGCGTCCTACAACGGCTCGCAAAATCGCGACCAAGGACGAGGCCAAACCACCATACTACAACCAACGTCAACATACTCCTATCCTGGCTGAATTCGCGGCATATATAAACAAAGCTTCTATCGAAGATAAAGAAGCATTCTGCAAGGTTCTCTATGACGACTCGGAACTCAAAGGGGAGGATTTTTGATAGGCTCAGGAACTTTGATCCTTCCACGAGCCCTCTTCAAGACTGATGTATTCGTACCATTAGACAATGCAATTCGAGTTCTTTTGGCAATACGAACATCAGAGAAACGGATCGACAGCATAGCACTCATCGACAGTGGCGCTACAGACAACATAATAAGCCAAGAACTGGCTTATCGACACCACCTACCACTACAAGCACTCCAACAAACGCGCGTTATACGAAACGCAGACGGAACCCAAAACAAAGCAGGAAATATCACCCACTTTGTTGAACTATCGGCCACCACTTCCGGACGAACCCAAATGCAGAAGTTCTATGTATCGAATATTGGCAAGGAACAAATTATCCTCGGGTACCCCTGGCTCAAAGCGTTTGAACCCAAAATCGAATGGGCCAAATGCAAACTAGCAGAAGACGTACATCCCATATCCCTATCCACCCCAGACGCCCATCGCGCACGAGTGGTCCCTTCAGTCAAAAAGGGAGGAAGGCGAACAAAATGGAAGTACCACGTACAAAGTGGTACAAGTCTTAGGATCGCGGGAGTTGATCCGATTTCCCTAGAAGAGGGAGATGAAATATACCTAGGGTTACCACCAACAGAAACCACCGTCAATCGCATCTCGCAAGCACAACAAATGGCAGAGGCGGCAACACCCATCACGACGACTAGTATTCCCCCGGGATACCAGCAATATCACAAAGTCTTCAGCGAAGAAGCGGCTCAACGATTCCCTGATCCCCGACCATGGGATCATGCAATAGACCTCAAAGAAAACGCACCCCCGGAATTAAATTGCAAGGTATACCCGCTTTCGCCATCGGAACAAGAAGCCCTAGACAAATTTGTCAAGGAACATCTTGACAAAGGCTACATCCGATCTTCAGGCTCCAAATACACATCACCCTTCTTCTTCGTCAAGAAAAAGGATGGGAAACTACGCCCAGTACAGGACTATCGACGATTGAACGAATATACCATCCGAAACCACTACCCCCTCCCCCTCATCGAAGAACTAATCCATAAGGTCCAACACGCAAAGATCTTCACCAAGTTCGATGTGCGATGGGGGTACAACAACATCCGAATCAAAGAAGGCGACCAATGGAAGGCAGCGTTTAAAACCAACTGAGGACTATTTGAACCCATGGTCATGTTCTTTGGATTAACAAACTCACCTTCCACCTTCCAAACAATGATGAACGAAATCTTCAAGGAAGAAATCGATTCCGGACTGGTGATTATTTATATGGACGACATACTCATTGCAACCCCAAACGACATTGAACTACACCGCAAAATGGTACACCGCGTACTCACCAAACTACAAGACAATGACTTGTACCTAAAACCGGAAAAATGTACCTTTGAGGCGGACCAAGTGGAGTATCTTGGAGTAGTAATCGATGGAACCGGACTAGCCATGGACCCGATCAAGGTCAAAGGCATCGCAGACTGGCCAGTACCCAAATCGGTCAAACACGTCCGAGCCTTTCTAGGCTTCGGTAACTTCTACCGCCGGTTCATTAAGGACTTCGGGAAGATCGCACGACCCCTTAATGACCTCACGAAGAAGGAGAACCCCTGGCATTGGGGACAACAAGAACAAAACACGTTCGACCAACTGAAACGCGCTTTCCTCGACAAACCCGTCCTACGACATATAGACCACGACCTTCCCTTCTTCTTAGAAACCGACACATCCGCGTTTGCCACCGGAGCGGTCCTATCCCAAGAGAAGGAAGACGGCAAGCGACATCCTGTCGCATACTATTCAAGTTCATTCACACCCCCGGAACGAAATTACGACATTTACGACCGAGAATTGCTGGCGGTAATCAAAGCACTCAAAGAATGGAGACATCATCTCGCTGGAGCGCTTCACCCAATCACAATTCTTACGGACCACCAAAATCTCTTGTACTTCCGACAAGCTCGAAAGGTAACAAGAAGGCAGGCACGCTGGCATGAAGAACTAGCCGACTTCGATTTCGTGATCAAACACGTACCCGGACAAGATCACACCCCAGCGGATGCACTATCTCGACGACCAGATCACGACGACGGGAGTCAAGACAACGAAAATACTGTCCTCCTACCAGAGGAAGTATTTGTCCACCTTGCTGAACTCCTGCCAGACGCAACGCTAGAAGAACGAGTCCAATACCAACAACGACTGGAACGAACAAGTATACCCCCACAATATGCGGAGAAAAGTACCGGATGGATAGAAAACGCCCAAGGAGCACGATGGGTACCCGACAACAAGGCGCTTAAACAAGAGATCGTGAGACAATATCATGATCGACCAAGCGCCGGACACCCAGGAATCCACAAAACCCAAGAAAAGGTCAAACAACATTGGCATTGGGTTGGAATCAACGAATTCGTGCAAAAATACGTACAAGGATGCGCCGACTGCCAAAGGATGAAAGTTCTGACTCACAAACCAAAAGTCGAGCTCATGCCGATCGAACCAGAACGACAAACCACTCCCTTCAGACACGTCGCAATGGATTTCATCACGAAATTACCCAAGTCCAACGGTTACGACTCAATATTCGTAGTAGTCGACCACGACAGCACGAAAGGAGCAGTGTTCATACCCTGCAGGGAAGCTATGACGGCAACCGACGTCGCAAAACTCTACGTCAACCATGTCTTCCGACAATTCGGCCTACCGGCAAGCATCATATCCGATCGAGACACGCGGTTCACTGCCCACTTCACCAAAGAACTCTGCAAGAAATTGCAGATTAAACAAAAGATGTCCACGGCTTACCACCCACAAACAGACGGACAAACTGAACGAGTAAACCAAGAACTCGAACAGTATCTCCGATTCTGGGTAAATGGACGACAAAACGACTGGGCAGATTGGTTACCACTCGCCGAGTTCGCGCATAACTCAAACCAACACTCCGCCACGAACAAAACCCCATTCGAAATCATGATGGGGTACCGACCAGACGATACTGGAAGCACAGCCGGAACATCACGATTACCAGGAGTCACTGAACGACTCCAACGAATTAACAACATCCGACACGATGCACACCTTGCCCTCAAATGGGCAAGCACGAGAATGAAAGAACGACGAGGAGGAACAACCCCCTCGTTGCAAGAAGGTCAACACGTGTGGTTAGAAGGCAAGAACCTTCACACAGCATATCCCACAGCAAAACTAGCACCATGCCATCACAGACCATTCAAGATAACGAAGAAGTTATCCCCTGTCTCCTTCCAGCTTGCCCTTCCCACTCATTTTCGCATTCACAACGTTTTTCACGCCTCGTTGTTGACGCCATACAACGAGACGACTGAACATGGACCCAACTTCACACCACCACCCCCTGACCTTATCGACGGTGAAGAGGAGCAAGAGATAGAAGCAATCCTCAACTCTCGTGTTTTCCACAAGAAAATCGAGTACCTCATCAAGTGGCTCGGCTTCCCAGACGCCGAGAATGAATGGGTTCCAGCAAGCCTCATGCATGCACAGGAGGCAGTAGAAGCGTTTCACAAAACGCACCCTAACGCACCAGGACCGACCCTTTATCCCACGAAGCAACGAGGACGTCGCTCTTAAAAGGGGGGGTAATTTCTCATCTTTTCGTCAGACTCCCCGGTCTACAACAACTCGAGCACTTTCCACCATGTCCTTCACATTCAACAACACCGACTACGACGCCCTGTCCACCGCTACCCGCACTCCCTCTCCTCCATACATTCCCCAGTCCCCCGACTACGTCGTATCTACGACCATCGACCCCATGATCCTTATGCAAGCCCCCACCACGTTCGACTCTCCCCCCTCTCCGGGAGGAACACCCGCATCCGAGGCCCCACTCCCCGTTCCCCCTCCCGCCACGGACCCCAGCACCTGGCACGCTTACATCGCCTCCTTCGACGACGCCGCCGAAGTTCACGAGGCCACGGTTCCGACCGAAGAAGAAACCCAGGCCTACAATGAGGCCCACCTTGTCCCGCCATCTCCCCCTACCCCAGACGCAGAGCGCGAACGCCAAGAGTCGGCCGAACAGGAAGTGCTCCGCGAGGACGACGCAATCGAAAAACTCATTCAACGCACCGCCACTATCACCATCGGAGCAATGTCACTCCATCTCCCCGACCACCCCTTCCCAGTAGAACTCCGCGCCCTTATCGTCCAGTACGCGCTGGACCAGCTCAAGGAGGTAGAAGATTGGATGAACCTCCCGCCAGAACGCACCCAATACCTCCTCGACGAAGCGGACCGGTCGGACGACACAGTAATTAACCGGTACCTTACTAAGGCGATCACGGAGTTCCAGCACGACCCCCGACTCAGGGGGTTCACCAAGAACGAGGGGGAGCACGCGAGGGAGTTCACGATCACCGGACCCTATGGGGACCTAGTGCGCCCCCGCTATTATAAACTCATCGATTGCGCTGAACCCTACTACCTCGCACTCGCCACCGCCACGTCGTACGAGGTGGTCGTTCCGTGCATCGCGGAACCCCATCCCGGCCCCCAGACCTCCTTACACGCTGACTTCTATACGGACCTCGTCGCGTCCGAACCCCACATGATGAGTCGCATCTGTCAGCTCGCTGACCCCGGTGTCGTGGGGGATATCTCCCGTCTTCAGACATTTCACCGACAAATCCGAGCGATTGACAACGAGGTCAACGCGCTACAGGAGCGGCGCTATCGCCTCGCCTGTGACGTCGACCCAGTAGTGGTCAGACTCGAGAATGCGGCCCTTGTCTGACGCGCCCATCTCGACAACATCTACACCATCACCGGACATCGACACCTCAATCGCACCCGGGCCCATGCGAGCTCCAGCTCCAGCTCCGGATCGATTAGGTCGAACCACTCGGTGGCACCCAGCAACGAGTGAGGAACGCCTCGCCGTTGACAAGACCCTTATCCGATGAGGGACAGCACGGCCGTTGTCACGCACGGACCCCCTCCTCACCTCGACATCTGAAAGCTGGGGCTTTCATCCTAAAGCGGGGGTAATGTTACGGCTCTACATACTGCCCTACTATTTTTCTTACTCTTTCCTTTTTCGTACGGTACGCGCCTCGTTCCCGCGCTGCGCTGCTCGTCTCGTCTCCTCGTTCCCTTACGCCGCATCGCTTTTCCTGACTCCTCGCGCCTCGTTTACGACTACCAGGATCTCTGTCTTCGTCTTATGCAAACCCCTCTGTACGATATAGCTGTGCCACGTCGAGTATTTAAGGACTAGTTCATTCGCTCTGTAACTACAAGCTTGTCCTCCTGTATTCTCCAGTACAGTAGCTACAGCGCGAATCCGAGTCCCTTCTCCTCTCTACCCTCAGTCCGAGCGACCCGATTGGTTGCCCATCATCACCACGTCCCAGCCAATTGACGAGGATCCACGCGGATCCACGACTTTGACTCCAACAGACCCCTTCATCGCAGCGCGTCCCGACTGGGAGCCCCGACGTGAACCCAAACCGTCCATGCCCAGCGACGACGATTCAACGCCCGAACCCGAGTCGCGCACGAATGTTACACCAAGGCAGATATGAAGGTGCAAACCCTTGTTCTAGGCTCAAATGAACGAGGACAACGGAATGAACAACTCCCCTGGATCTGGACATTTGGGATCCAGGAGAATAATGGACCTCATTGGTTTGCTGAATGTGAGTGGTTCTGTTGATTCTGTTAACTCTGTGACTCTACTAATAGTATGTATATGTTTAGTACAACGGGTTCACTGGCTCAGAGCCAAGGCTCAGCTTGAGCGGTGGATGGAGGAGGAGTGCACCATCAAAAATGAAGCTCATTGGGTGCCAGCCTACTTTAGAAATTGAGCAGACTTCCGGATGGAGCGCATAGATCGGACCGTGCAATTGATGAGTCCAGAACACTATGCCTATGCTGCAAAGCAGAGGCACATGTGGATTCAGCTTGCCCAGAGTGCTGATGAGGCATTGAAGTTTATTAGGGAGTCTGAACCACTGGTGGACAAGTCTACATTCACTTACATGTCTGTACCAGCCATCTACATGCCTGGGACATAGCATAGAAGTGTTTAGTTATAGTATATCATGTGTATTGTTTTCTGTGGATAGTGAATAGCACAATGAGCTACTTTGCCTTTAACACGGTCCGTATTGCATGGTCCGTGCGACGACTCATTCGAATCTTATTCAGACACTCAAGAAGATAATAAAGTGTGTATTGATGTATACACCTTGCCTTGTGTGCTTCTCAATGAACGGTCTGTGTTTGTGCACATTCAATCATATAAATACCTACTCTTATCACACATTCAATTCAAACAAGTGAAATACATCGATATTCCATTCATGCACACAAGATACATTGTACAACAGATTTAAACAGGCCCCCACTCACTTCCTGCCATGACTGGTGCTGGAAACACGCTTGACTTGGGCGCCTGTGGAACGGACTGTACTGCTGCCTGCTGGGAGACGAGATGGTCCAGCCACACCCTCTGCAAGGTTGTGGCTAGAGAACAGGATGGGGGAGGGAACTGCAGAGTGAATGGGATGAAGGGACACAGAGGGAGATGGAATGGGCCGATCTGGCCTGCCTGCAGTGCTATCCTTGAGCACTTCAGTTAGCTTTTTGATCTGCTTTTGCAAATCGCGTGCAGCTATGATATATTATACATTATAACTGTCACAACGAGTGTAGAATGATTGTACTCACTGACAAAGTTGGTAGTGCTCTTGTTAGACCTAAGATGTGTCTCTGGCCTGAACAGCAGAGGCAGAGCCCATCTTGCAGGGGGCCAGCAGCGAATCCCCAGCCTCTCACACCTGATACACTCGTAATTTCGGGTCTCAAAGGCATCTGGCTGCATTGTGCACTCCAGCTTCGCATAGTTGCACGGACCGCACCGATCCTATTGCACGGACCGTGCACATCGCATCAGATCATCAAATATGAGCAGTAGAATTGACTTACCTTCTTGTAGTCCTTTTTGATCATATTCACAGTGCCCTCCTCTGTGATGTAGGTGTCCTGAGGCATTGGGGAGCTTCTGTGGGTGAATATCAAGTTAATTAATACATTTCTAGGTGGACCTTAACTATACTCACCCTCCTCCTGCTCAGCAGCACCCTGAGTCGCTCCCTCAGTGTTGACCTGAAGAACGGCCCGTTTTAGCAGCGCACGGGTCGGTCTGCGCTTTGCAGGGGGTTCTACAAGCCCAGAGAATGTGTCAGAGATGTATAAACAAGATAAGGATACTGAGGCGCACCTAGTTCATCCACCTCCATCTCCTCAGCTGCTGGTGGTAGCCACCACCTATCCAACTCCCCATCCTCAATCATCACCTCCTCCAGGTCAGTGCTAGACAAGACACCCTCCCTCTTGGACTTCTGACAGGCTTTAGTGATGCTCTCCATGGTGAGCTCATCCAGGGGGTCATAGTCTCACCTTCCCACAGGCTGGAAGCAAGCTTGATGGCCGAGTGACAGAGAGGTGCTCCAAAGATCTCTTTTGCATCTTGATAGCAGTGTCCTACATACTTTGACTGTTAGAGACTTTGAATGAAATAATGATACTGAAAACTCACCACCTCTCGCTTCAGATGCCTTTTAAAGTCCTTGTCAGGGATTGCATTGCCCTGATCCCTTGCCCTGACAGCCTCAATGATCCTACAGGCCACCAGCAGCATATCCTGCTGCTCATCAGTGTATTTGAGGTACTCTAGACGAAGGTCAGACATTGAAGTGATGGGGATGAGTGATATAGTGTGTGGAAAGTGTGAGGGGGATTTGGGACACTTTGGATAACTTGTGACGCTGATTGAGCCCCAAACATGGCCTGTGCGGGGTGCATGCACGGTCTGTGTCTGGAACAGTCCGTGTCTAGAACGGCCCGGCCAGACGATCCATATCTAGCACTCAGTGATGTCATTGACTCAATTTGGAATAAATTTGATTTGATCGAGATCAGATCAGATCCTCCATTGATTTTACAGATTAGGCAGCTCCACATGCTAATGTGTATCTAAAGATTCAATGTAGATGCAATCTGGGTGCTTGAATGGCCCGTTCTTGACACGGCCCGTGCAGAGTTCTCCTACACTTTCTATCTAACAGTATTCGTGCTCTACAGAAGTAAAATATATGGAATGCAGAGTAAAAGGGTGCATACACGGCCCGTGCTCACACAGCCTATTTCTACACCCAATAACTCTAATCCTTCACTTACTGCCACCCCCAAATGATATATCAGTCCCTCAATCTGCTTTGTTATGTCCTTGTGTGATATATTGCTTTGTTAGCCTTGTTCAACCATAATAAATAGTACAATTCACTCACTGACAATATCACAACCTCTGGAGCTCATTTGACGATCTCTCATGGCATACAGAAGTGGTAGGGCCCACCCAGCAGGTGGCCAGCACCTGATCCCATGCTCTGCACAGTGTGTGCATTCATAGGCTCCATCTGATTGCACTTGATCTTGAATCTCACAGTGCCTATCATTAAGATTGCATTGCCCATATCTTCTCTGCAACACGGACCGTTCAATATGTAAATAGAACACATAGAGATCACTCACTGTGTCATATTTTCCATGGGGATCTCCTCAATCTCCCCATCCTCAGAATCAGTTTGGTTTAGGATATAATCCATGGAAGACACTGAAATATCTGGACTATGACACCTACTCAGTCTATTATCCTCTCTCAGTCGTAAAGGTACAAACTCACCTCTGCATCTCTTGATCTTGCTCAATGTCACCAGACTCAAAGTCAGGCCTCCACCACTTGGGACTGTCTGGCCTTGTGTTCCCAGCATCCAGAAATCTCTCGAGCTCAGTGGTGGCTGACACACCCTTACACTCATTGGCCACACAGTCTATAGCAATCCTTCGAAGGTTCATATCACCTAGCCTTGGTGTACTATTGCCATAGATGACTGTGGCCACCTCAGTGATGACAGGGTGTGGCCAGAGGATGGGATTATCCATCCCCAGCTCTAAGGCAGTATCCTATCATGAATCACTAATAAGAACATGATTGATCAAGGTATGAAAATGACAACTTACCAGTGCATCCTCAATATGCCACAAGACTGCTGGGCTTGGCTCTACACCTTGCTGATGACATCTTCTGAGGACCTCATTGATCCTGGCAGCGATTCTAAGGATTGTCTGCTGTCCTTAAGGGAGAGCAGAGAATGTGGAGAGTTTAGCTAGGGTTGGCATGGTATTGTGTGTGATGATGATGTGGATGAAGTGATAGAGAGTGGTAGGGCGCTCTGATACCCCAATATGTTTTCTGGCCCCAACAATTGAAGAGAAGGCCTAGACTTGTCATGTGCTGTTCACACGGTCCGGTTTGCAAGGTCCCTGTCGCACGGTCCGTTTCACACAGTCCATGTCATATGATCAATTTAATTCATTCAACTCACATAATCTAATCCAATCAGTTCTGATTATACATAGTCTGATTGTTATCCCTTCACGATCTATTCTATAGTGCTTGCATTATGTGTGTGGTGGACAACCTTGCAGTCACTTGATATATTTAGTCCTGTGCATCTAATACACTTACTATACTCCATTGTATATTGGTCTTCACAACTAGTCTAATATTCTTGTAGTGTATATTATACTCCCCAATGGACATGCTTTATCTCTGGCTCCTTCTCATATTGAAGGACTTTGCAGAGTGTATTCTCAGTTTGAGAGCATATCTTACTTGTAGATAAAGATATGTCTTATGATGCTTGAGACCTGGATAATCAAAGCCATCTAAGTATAGCCATTATAACAGCTTGATTGATGCAGTCCTGTCTACTCTGTATACCTAGCACAACAGGTTATGGATGAGTAGCTCACACAGATATTACCTATACTGCCTGCACAGTCTGATCTGTGCATAGTCTATTCTCTAACATGATCTAATCTGTTCAGTGATCATTCTAAACACGGACTGTTCTGTACATGGACCGTTCTATGCACGGACCGTTTTGTGCACGGACCGTTCCATGCATGGACCGTGCACATGTAGAGTAACTGAACTATATATACAGATTTTATATGATTTGTTTATAGGGACTTTGCACGGTCCGTTCAATAGCACTCGCATGGTCCGTGTTTCTGCCTTGTATGCACTCAGAGTACACTACATAGTCTATAATGTAACATGGTAACACTCATTCATCTTGAGTTACCACTCACCACCTGAGTTATGTGTATAGTGGGTCCTTGGAATCATCTGATGTATCTACTCACTCTACTGAAGTACTTATGTGTTTATCACTCAATGAATACTTGGATACTCCTTGGATACTACTCAAACATTCTCTGAACAGTTCTTAGATACTTCAGTTTATGTTTTTCCAATTGTCCCTTCATTCAAAGCAACGCTTGCACGGTCCGTTTTGGTACACGGTCGGCCGACGCTATAACCGATAGGTGAAAACGGTCCAGTCAGCCGACGTTGGCTGTCCATGAGTCATATGGAGATTCTGCGGTCAGGCCGTTCCACAAGTGATATAGCAGGTCTTGGTCCATATGTGTTAAGCGCACCTATCACAGGTCTCAAGGCACTGGCAGTAATGCCATTAGCTGCAGTGCATGCAACAAGAACAAGGCAAGGTGCTGGCCCCCTGCTTCTTGAGCTCTGTACTATCTGCAGAGACCAGAGCAGTGGAGTCGAACCCTCAAGCTTGCTGAGCATGTCAGTAAGTGAATATATATTTGATTCTACATTCTAGCATGCTAAAACACTCTAGGCAATGAGGATCTCAATGAGAAGCTTCAAGATGTGCTCAGTGTCACGAACACTAGGGCCTCAAGGAGGTCGAACTGCTCAGAACACTAGAGCGAACCCAGCCCTACCAGTAAACACCCTACACGTCGCTCACAATGCGACGCATACCACTCACATTGCGACTACAAGTCGAAATGCATCACGTGACCCTTCACCCCCATTCCTCGCCCTACTCCCTAATGGCCAATTAACCCTGGAATACCCCCAAGATCCCGGACTAGGGATCTCTCAGAATGGCCATATTACTCGTCCCAAAGTAACCAAGGTGAAACACTTCATACGTCCTCTTTGGGACTCTGATCATCAAGAACTCCATGGGGCCTCAAGCCCCACTCTGCGATGGAATCTAAGAAGCGTATCAGAGAGGAGAGGCTATAGGGAATCCCCTCTGGAATCCCCATCAGTAATTAGACCAGATTTGTCTGGGGGGTCTCCAGTAGTATATAAGACCCCCATGTATCGCCCAGTGGTCCTCAGACTGTCCATCTGTGGCACTCTCATCTGTACCTAGCACTGCAATAGCACTGTTAGTGTGTTCCCACTCCGTTCCTGCATATCGCAGCTCATCTTCTGTCTTCCCCCTTGTGACGCTCTCCAAACCCCTCTGCTATCCTCTCTGCACGCACACCGCGAGTGAGTCCTGACACTCAGGGCACTCATTGCCATCAGCTCTACCCTTGGCCTACCTCTCTGGCTGGAGGACGACTTGCCTTCTGCCCCCATTCCACCAGCTGGCTTCAACATTGGTGCAGAGGTTTCTCCCAGTGGTACAGGCAGTTTATTTGGTTTCTCACTCTTGCAGTTCAACGATCCAGTTGGGGGTGATGTTGGGAGCAGACTATGAAGGGCCCTTGAGTCACAAAGACCAAGGGGACTGCAGAGGAGGGGAATGAGTCTGAGGCGAAATGCCCCCCTCTGCAGGTCTTATATACATCAGGGAAGTGCAGGGTCGCAGTATAAGCGAAGTATAAAGGGAATGGGACAAGCGAAGTACAAAGGGAATAGAACAAGCACAAGTCCAAAAGGGGTAGAACAAGCGAAGTACAAAGGGATGGAATAAGCAAAGACCCTGCAGGGTCATGGATGCAGGGCTAATAGAAAAGAAGCAAGGGTGAGTGTTCTGGAATGCTCCAGAGCTGCCTAGAGCACAGAACACTCCAGGGCCTTCCAGAGTGTGTCCCTGACACCCCTAGGATGCCTTTCAGCGCCCCTAGCCCCAGCAACACAGGGTCTAATGGAGTGGATACAGGCTTGCAATCCTGTAAACCATGCTCCACAATAAGATTGGCAATGTATTGACTCTGGGAAAGAAAGAGGTGACGATTGGGATGATCCCTTTTGATCTCCATGCCTAGAAGCTGAGTGGTGGGATCAAGATTGCACAATTTGAAGTGGTGGGAGAGCTCCTAGACAATGGAGTTGAGTTTAACACCCTGCTTGTCAGCCAGAGTGATATCATCCACAAAGACAGGCATGAACACTCTGATGCCATCTCTCAGATAGACATAGAGGCCATGCTCAGTCTGGACACGCTCAAAGCCCATGGAAATCAGCACAGAGTTCAGTTTCTGGTTCCAGACTCTCCCTGCTTGCTTCAAGCCAAATAATGACCTTTTCAGCTTGCAGATAGCATCTGGTCCGTCCACCTCAAATCCCTCTGGCTGCTGCATGTAGATCTCTTCCTCTAGCTTGCCATTGAGGTAAGCATGAGAAATGTCCACAGAGCGCAGTTCCATGTCCTCCAGAGCAGCAATGGCCAGAATGATCCTGATAGTGGAATAGCGCACAGTGGGAGCAAAGGTTTCCTTGTAGTCAAAGCCAGGGCGCTGGGAATATCCCTTTGCAACCAGTCTGGCCTTGTACCTATCAAGTGAACCATCTGCATTGTGCTTCACCTTCATGAACCATCTAGAACCAATTGCTCTCTTTCCAGGAGGTAGCTTGACAATGTCCCAAGTTCCATTCTGCCTGTGGGCCTCCATCTCCTCTTTACAAGCATTGTGCCACAATTGCGCATCAGAGCGCTGCTGAGACTGCTTGTAGGAAGTGGGTTCAATGACAGAGGCCACACCTGCATTCAGGAAGTCAATGGGGTTGTCTGAGCCACTGTTCTCATCCTCAGATGAAGGAATGGCTGGAGTTGGTTCCCTGATTTTGTAGCACTCAGGGACCTTGTACTGATCAGCCAACCATTCTTCTCTGGGACATCTGGCGCGCTGGGGGCGAGCAGGAGCAGGAGGGGGAGAAGGCTGACGCCTAGGATGAGGGAAATGAAGGGATTGTGAAGGGCTGAGTTGCTCTATGTGAGAGGAAGATGATGCAGGAGGTGGAGTTGTGGGAGGAAGTGAAAGATGATGGGAAGGAGGTGTTTGAGGGCGGATTAGAGGAGCTGGTGGAATGGAAGTGGATTGATGGTGCACAGGAGGCAGAGCAGAAGATATAGGAACATCTCCCTCATGAACTGGCTGCTGTGCATCGCTAGAATCCTCCCAGAGGTCTAGAAGGTCAACTGGAGGTGTCTTAAGCAGACTCTGAGGGCATGGTGCAGGCAGAACAGGTACTGAGTGTCTCTGAAGCATGAAATAGCGCTCATCAAAGTCTGCATGCTCGAAAATCACCACTTTCCTTGTATAAGGGTGTAGAACTTCTAAGCCTTGTACCTGTCAGGACTCACTCGCGGAGTGCGCGCAGAGAGGATAGCAGAGGGTTTGGAGAGCGTCAAAAAGGGGGAGCAGAAGATGAGCTGCAAGTATTGCAGGAACGAGGGGGAACACACTAATAGTGCTATTTGCAGTGCTAGGTACAGAAGAGAGTGCCACAGATGGACAGTCTGAGGACCACTGGGCGATACATGGGGGTCTTATATACTACTGGAGACCCCCCAGACAAATCTGGTCTAATTACTGATGGGGATTCCAGAGGGGATTCCCCATAACCTCTCCTTTCTGATATGCTTCTCAGATTCCAACACAAGGTGGGGCTTGAGGCCCCATGGAGTTCTTGATGATCAGGGTCCCAAAGAGGATGCGTGAAGTGTTTCACCTTGATCAAGGTTCTGGTTACTTTGGGACAAGTAATATGGCCATTCTGAGAGATCCCTAGTCCGGGATCTTGGGGGTATTCCAGGGTTAATTGGCCATTAGGGAGTAGGGCGAGGAATGGGGGTGAAGGGTCACATGATGCATTTCGACTTGTAGTTGCAATGTGAGTGGTACGTGTCGTATTGTGGGCGACGCGTAAGGTGTTTACTAGTAGGGCTGGGTTTGCTCTAGTGTTCTGAGCAGTTTGACCTCTTTGAAGCCCTAGTGTTCGTGACAGTACCCCTGAGGGTAGCCAATGAAGATGCACTTCTCCATGTGCACTCCAAGGCTTCCAAGAGGACGCTTGTCCCTCTGGATCAAGACATAAGCAGTGCAGCCCCAGACTCGCAGCCTAGACACATCAGGTTTGCTGCCATAGAAGGATTCATGAGGGGTGCTGGCTGAGAGCGCAGCAGTGCCCACCATGTTGCTGACATGGACATAGGATGCAAGAGCTTCTCCCCAGAAGGCTGAAGACATCTCAGACTCGAACAGCATAGAAATGATAGCTTCCTCCATTGTCCTGTTAGCTCGCTTAGCCACTCCATTCTACTGAGGGCGATTCTTAGCAGTGTGCTGCCTCTGAATGCCATGCTTGATGCAGAAGGCCTCAAAGTTCCCAGACATGTACTCCCCACCCTTGTCATCTCTCAGAGTGCCCAGCTTGTGTCCAGTGACGCTCTCAGCCCATGCTTTGAACTGTTTAAAAGTAGCAAATGTGTCTGATTTGCGCTTCATGAGATGAACAGCTTTAAAGCGAGAGAAGTTGTCGATGAATGTGATCCAGTAGGAGTATCCTTGGATAATAGACACCTTGACTGAACCATGGACATCGCTGTGGACAAGCTGGAGAGGTCTGGACGCTCTGGAGGACGAAGATGAAAAGGGATCTGCATGCATCTTGTTAGCTTTGCAGGCTTCACATACTGGATCAGGCTCAGCTTGTGAATCAAGTTTGAGTCCTGTCACCAGGTTGCCTGACACAAGCTTCTTCACCTCTGCTAGATGGTGATGGTAGAGGCGATGATGCCAGAGGGCCCAGTCCATAGGAAGAGTGGTGGTGGATGAGGAGAGTGCAGCATGTTCCTCTACAGGAATGGTTTCACCAACAAGATAGGCAGCATTGGATGCATTCACCTTCGCTTCAAACAGGGTTTGACTGTTCCTGATGAAGCTCATGGTGTCCTTCTTGACTGAGACAGTGAAACCACGATGCATAGTGAGGTAGAGGACTGAGAATAGATTGCTGCATAGAGAGGGAACATAAAGGACATTGCTGAACTCCACTGGTGCCATCTCCTGTCCCCCAATGACAGGATTGAAGTGCACAGTGCCAATTCCGTCAGAGTACACCACTGATGCATCTGCCAGCCTGATTTGTATGCGATGGGGCCTTAGATTGCGCAGCCAATGATGGTTAAATGTCATATGAGCTGAGGTGCCAGTGTCTGCATTCCAAGAGAGGTGAGAATGGGGCTAGGGAGTAGATAAGAGGGCACTTGCTGAGGCAACAGAGGCGGACTGTGGGATGCTTGGAGGAGTGGATGGAGTGGAAGTGGAAGCAGGAGCAGCATTGGAGGGATTGGGAGTGATTTGGCGCATCAGCTTCTCCTTCAAGAAGCATTTAGCCTCAACATGACCAAGGCGAGAACAGAAGTCGCATTTTGGACGATTGAGAGCTGAATTCTGCGAGTTCTGTGAGCTCTGTGAAGGAGATGAAGAGCCTGATGGCTTGAAAGACGAGTTGGAAGATTTGGATGATGCACTGAATGCAGAAGTGGTCCCTGAGAGGTTTGAACGTGCCTGATCCATGTTTCTCAATGCCTGGATGACTGTGGCCTTCTCAAACTTGTTGAGCACAGAGATGGTCCGGACCACATCATCAAAAGAGTGAGGGAGTGCTCTGATGATGGCCATGACAGCCAGTTCATTATAGAGGTTGTCCAGAGTGAAGGAGTCAGGGGAAAGCGATTTGACCACTCTGATCTGTTCATCAACCTTATTGATCAGGGCATCCAGTGACTCAGAGTCCTCCTTTTGAAGCCAAAGCAGAGCATGATAGGCGTTAAAACACGGCGCAGCACACTACTAAATGAAGGAAGACCTCAGAGTGTCCCAAATGCACAGAGGATTGTTCTCAAAGTCCCTAATGAGCACCTTGACATAATGAGACATGGCTGACTTGAGTGCTCCAGCAGCTCTTTCTGTTGCTAGGGCTAGGGGTGCTGAAAGGCATCCCAGGGGTGTCAGGGACACGCTCTGGAAGGCCCTAGAGTGTTCTGTGCTCTAGGCAGCTCTGGAGCATTCCAGAACACTCACCCTTGCTTCTTTTCCATCAGCCCTGCATCCATGACCCTGCAGGGTCTTTACTTATTTCATCCCTTTGTACTTCGCTTGTTCTACCCCTTTTGGACTTGTGCTTGTTCTATTCCCTTTGTACTTCGCTTGTCCCATTCCCTTTGTACTTTGCTTACACTGCGACCCTGCACTTCCCTAATGTATATAAGACCTGCAGAGGGGGGCATTTTGCCTCAGACTCATTCCCCTCCTCTGCAGGTAAGTAGTAGTTTGCTTTTGATGAATGTCAGACTCATTCCCCTCCTCTGCAGTCCCCTTGGTCTTTGTGACTCAAGGGCCCTTCATAGTCCGCTCCCAACAGTGAATTGTCTAGAATGAGCACAACTGCTCAAGTACACCCTCAGAGTTAGTGTATGGAATTGGTGTGAGAGTGTCTTAGAGCTAGTGATATGTAAACTTCAGAACAAGGTGTAACTCCACAGCCTTTCATTATTCTATGCATCCTTCACATAATATACATGCACACTTTTTTTAGTTGCATCCTTCAACTTGGCTGGTACAATCAAGGGAAAGTGCTTCCCACAAGAAGTGTATTAAGGCCAACACAAATACTGTATAAATGGTTCTATCAGGTCTGGTCTTTACAATTCTGATGTATATGTAATAGAACCAGGTTTGGCCAGATCTAAAAACCACTAATTTGCTAATGCTAATTTTGCATTAGTAATAACATGATGCAATGGTTATTATGTGTGGGCCTGTAGTCACAACCCTACTGTATGTGCCTACATCAATAGAAAGCTTAAAAGGCCTTGAGATTGGGTAAAGCACAAGCTCAAGTGACTAGTGGCCACTGTCTGATGACCAGTTAACCAAGCTGCACTGTTAAGGTAGGCTTAAGGCATGAGAATAATAAATGACAGGTTTTGCTATGATAATTATCACAATAATTCATAACCAGCATACTCTGTATTTGTGCTATTAAGTGATGTAATTTACATTAAGAGTCTATGATAATTCTCTCAATGAATCCTGTCTTATGCAATATAGTTTATGATCACAAACACCCATCTTCAAGCCTTTACCTTTTTCTCTATCTCTCTGCCCACCACCTAGGCACAGCTAATATCCAATCTACACTGCAAATGTTACTAGCAGCCTAGAATCTTGCCCTATTACTAGTCATCATTGTGTCCACTGTTATCCTGGTGTAGTTGCTTCTTGAGATATTTACCTCTAAAAGCATGACCCCTGTAGCATGCTATAGTTTAGTACCATGGGTCCCTGTCAGTTTGAGGTGTTCTCTTTTATTTTATTTTATCTTATTTTACATTCATTAACATATGTCAGAAATGAGCACAGAAGCTTAGTATGTAGCACAATCATGTCTATCTGATGTGCCCTCATCCTACCCAATTGTCACAGGTGAAGTCAGGGGTAACTCCAAGTAATGGGGTTCTTGAAGGGTAACCCACTAAGAGCTGGAGCTGTCTTGTCTCAAGATTGGTGAAGTTATGGTTCCAGAGGGAGGTAATTAGCCTTCAGTATGTCAATAAAGAGCTGAAGTCTATCATCTTGCTTGGGAGTGAATCCCTTAGGTGGTATCCTTATAACCTCGTTGATTGACAAAGAAGAATAAGCTTAAGGCTTGTCTATGGTATCAAGTGTGTTTAAATATAAACAAAGCAGTCAATAATAGTACAAATATTTTAGAGGATTCCACAGCATTCAGTCAAGTCACAGTAGAGTAAAGTGGGGTAGGGGGACATCAATGAAGTGGTGCTCAGAGTGTCAGGATGATGGGAAAGTAAGCAGAGTATAGTAAGAAAAAGATGAGCATTCAACAAGAGAAGAAAGCATAACACCAATTATTTCCTTTCAATACCCATCTCCTAATCCTACCACAATTCTCATTATTATTTAAGAACATGTTGTACAACTAGCTCTCTTACAAAGTAGCCCTGATGCATAGTAAGCATACTGCCCATCCCAGCTTACAACCATTTGCCTACCATACCTTATTCATTATTTGCTCTTGCACATCTTCCCAATTTCCCTATTACTGCAAGACAGGCCCAACTAGCATCTAGTCAAACTAAATTCTTTGGCATCCCACATCTCACCTATCTTCCCCTCCACATTTCAACTAGCCAAGATTAAATGTATAGGCTACACCATGCCATTTTATAGCTGGTGTGCACCCCTCCTTACCCCCTACACTTAGACATCGAGGTCAAGTTTCTGACCAATGGGCCTACTTTAGATGAGCCACCTGAGTATCCCATCATACATAGAGTCATATAGACCTTCCTTGCCATCTCTTACCTCTAGATATAGTACATGTTCTAAGCTTATAGCATCCCATACCAAGGTGTCCTGATTGTTTAAAATAAATGGGTGAACTTCCACCTGCCAACCCCCCACTGAGACTTAGGCCTCTCGTTCCTTCAGGGAGTTTCTTAGTCCCACTTCAATGTATCTAATGGCCAATCTTACTCTACTCTTACCTCTGCCCCTGCCTATGACAACTTTGGAGTCTGCTAGCATTTTAATGGTCTTGTGTCATAATGGCACACAGATATCATGTTCTCCCCTACACACCTGTGTTGGCCTACTTAGCGAATGCCAGCACCAACATTTGCCTTCTCTAACTCCGAATCTAAGTTTGATAGTAGCACATATATAGATATCAATTCCGACCCTAAATGGGACACACCTACACACCCTCTTTGACCTCTTACCACCACCATCCCTTCGGTGCTTGTGGGTTTCCACCGTTGGGGGGTGGGCTGTCATCCGGCGACATGGCTGCCCATCCACCCCCTTCCTCGCTGTCCGTCCCCTCAGCGACCTCACTTCCCTTTTTCCACTCTGGTCACCGTCGCGGGGCATGGCTGGTGCCCGTCAACGTGCAGGTACATCAAGGCCTGCGAAGTATCTTTGTTGCAAGGAGTTCAGGTCATAGCGAGGAGCACCTACAAGAGTGGCAGAAGACACCGCTTCAAATGCTTACCCCCTGTTACTTGCAGCCGAGGCACTTGCCTCTTGTCATAGTTGCGCTTGAGGCAGCTGCAGCAAACTTTTTTGCCATCACATTCTGGCGTGCCACAGTCCCATCCAACACTTCGACCTTCCCCCTTTCCTTCCTCTCCTTTATTCATGTTCCGGCCTTTCTCTCCCTCCGTCCTCTTTTTTCATCGCATTCACTTCGCCATCCACCCCCCTCCCCTCCGCCCTCCTTCCCCTTCCTCCCCGGATGTCACACCCGGACACATCAAATTCCCAGGGCAAGTCTTCTTTCGCGCCCACAAGAGGCGCTGATATCCTGAGTCCAGCTAGAGATGTGGACCGAGGGGAGTTGCTATAGTTGCCAGGGGTGATGGGATGAGGATTGGGTGGTCGGATGAGCAATAGGATGAGCTAGTGACTGCAAGGATCCGCTCAGAAACACAAGGAAAGGACCCGAACTCGCAGGAACACAACCTGAAGCTGACCCGAAGGTCCTGGAAGGCCTTGGGCCCTCCAGAGAGTGAGGGAGAGTCTCTGAACGCGACGCAGACCCGAAATGAGATGGGAGCACCGGGGAAAGGAAGATTTTTGATCCAAAACACTACAGGATGCAGTACTACTGACTACGTGGGAACCCGAAGCCAAATCCGGTAGGTACAAGGGTTTCCTGTGACCCGAAAGTGTAAAGGAACCAGGAAGTAAAAGGAAGTAAAAGGAACTGCAATATACAAATGTACAGGCTCGCATCTGCGCTCGAGGGCAGTCTGGGGTCACATCCTTCGCTACCCAGCTCAACCCGATCACTTCACAGGGCAAAATACCCAGATCCGAGGTTTCCGAGCGCAGAGACCACTGGACCCTAACAGCGCGCTGGCCACATGTCGAGGTTCCTCCCCCCTCGTGTCCTGCCTCAAGGCCCCACGCTACTGGTCTGTGGCATGCGGCGCCCCTTCTCTCTCTCATGCGACCCCACCGGACCGGCAAACCGGGGTCTGGACTGTCTTGGGGGCCATCTCACGGTCAAATCCCCTTGGCAAGAGTCCCCCTCTCCTGCCGCCGCAGTCATGAGCTCTGCAGTCTCAGACTCCTCAAGCCCCCTTCAATGCCAGTGTAACGCTGGAGTGGGGCCTCATCCCGATTTGAAGGTGGCGTCTGCCCTTGATTGCTGATCAGCAGGCGTCATCTTGTCAGCAAGAGTAGGCTGCTAGGGGAGGGGAGTTGTGAAGCACAGATATTTATTTGGAAGTGGTAAGTTGCTTGGCGCGGCTCCTGCTAGCCCCATGAGGCTTTGGGGCCACGCCTCACGGTTTGCTGAGTCCACGGACTCACCTCGGACCCTTTGCTCGGCCCATCATTCATTTTCCTTTTACTTATTTTTGGCATGCGTTCGGTTTTGGCCGGCTTTGGCCCGCCTCTTGTCCCACCTCTGCCGCCCTCAGACTGGCGCTGGGCTTTCTACCCACCGCCCCCTCGGACTCTTTAATTGACTTCGCATGCATTTCCACCCGCCAATCTTTACTCGTACCAAACCCCTGATTCATACAAATGGTGGCCGACTAGTCCAGTAGCTAGTGTTAGGTACCGACCGCGTCTTGGCGAAGACCGCCTGTTGCGGAATATAAATGCTGATCAAAAAAAAAAAAAAAATGGGACACACCTAGCATACCCCCACACTATTGGTCCATTTTTCTTGGCCTAGCCATGCTGCCCACCTACCATTGCCTCTCCCCTCTACCTTCTTCTCTCTGACTGGATGTGCATTTCTAGCATGCAGTAGAAGTTGCATACCACTTATAAGATTATAAGTGCTAGTATGGTGTAGTAGTTAACTCTGCTTCTTATTATAAGTCACATGATGAGGTCTTGGGTTCAATCCTTGCTATTGCTAGATTTAAGTTTCAAGTTTTTAAGATCTTAGATAAGATTATCCTTAATATAGATAAGATAAGATATAGGTAAAATAATCTTGTAAATAAATCTTAGATTAGACTACTATAATAGATAATAGATCTTATCTTATCTAAAGATAATCTTGATAAGATTATTTTTATTATGGTCAAAATTATCCAAAGAACTATGGGAAAAATATTCTATATTAGGAAAGTACATATTGTAATATGCCCCATGATCACTATTGGTACACATTACTAGATGTCACCCATCCCTCTAAGGGTAGAACCTACAAGCACTTAAGGGATGGTGGTAGTAAGAGGAAAAGGAGGGGTTTTAAATATCAACTATATGCTGCCTAAAGTTAGCAATTAATGTCAGTGCTAAGCAATACCACATATTAAGGAGGTAAAAAAGACATACCCATAACAATAGGTAGAGTTGGAGGTAACTCTAAGTAATGAGATTCTTGAGGGATGATCTACTAAGAGCCAGAGCTGATCTGTTTTAGGATTGGTGAAGTTATGGTTGTCATGGCCCGAGCTGACACCTGCAGGGTGGGCAAGGGCTGAGATGAGCAAGGTTCGGTAAGTTAGTCTTAATATGAGCTAGTCCTCAAAAGTGCACATGATGGTGCATATGATCCTAGATAAGATATGATGTCTTTGAGTGGAGGCAATTAGCCTCTGATACATTGAGTTTAAAGCTAAAGACTTTGTGATGCTTGGACAAACAAGTCCCTCATGTGGATTCTCTGATAACCTTGTCAATTGATAACGGAGAACAGGCTTAAGGCCTTAGAGTACAACTGCTACACCTTAAGTACTATATAGGAGGTGGTTTATATAATGTCCTAGTGTTAAGTTATACCGAGTCAGAACAGACTCAAGGTGGGTCTCCTAGGTAGAAGTATAGTGATGGTTCAATGGTATAAGGGGTGTGTCAATAGGGATAGGGGAAGTGATGACAAGTGAGCAATAAGTATTCCCGAGTTAGATAGTGGAACAGAGCTTGTTATCATACAGTAAGAAAAGAAAAAGAAAGTATCATACAGTTCGTGACAATAGTTTCAAAAGGAGGCAATTGGCCTCTAGTATATTAAGAAAGAGCTAAAGTCTATCACATTGCTTGAGAGTGAATCTCTTAGATGGTATCTTTATAACCTTATCAAATGACAAAAAAGAACAAGCTTAAGGCTTTTAAAGTATAAGCTGCTATACCTTAAGTACTACAAGAGTATTGATTTATATAATGTCTTAGAAATAAGTCTTGAGTTAGGGCAGGCTCATAGTGGATCTTCTAGAGAGAAGTATAGTAAGAGTCTAATAGTATAAGGGGTACATCAAGAAGTATAGGGGATATGATAATGAATGAGTCAGTAAGCATCGTCAATCTATAAGTTATAATAACTATGCTACTAAGATAAAGGAGTAGAGGAAGACTTTATAATATTTGAACCAGTAATAAAGCAGAAAAGTGAAAAGGAATGTGCAATGTATTATATAAAAAGAAGAGAAGAAAAGGAAATAGAAATTTATAACACATATACATAGCCTGACACATTTCTGAAAATATTGGATTGTGAGAAAATGTAGCTGTTAGCTCTATTAATATCCCTCAGTAAGAGAAGGCCACTCTCAACATGGTATTAGATTTTATAGTAAGAGGATGAGAGACATGGCAATACCATAATGTAAGGATGCTATGCATACTACATATGTAACACTGCTGAACCAATCCTGATGGTGCATGCAAGCTGCCCACAAACAATGCCTGCATGGCCAATGTGGCTTCACCACCACTTCCTTACTATACTTGCTTTGATACCTACTTTTCACTTTCCACTTCTCTACTTCTTTACATTACCCATCGTCCCATTGTTCTATTGTATCCATGACTGACTATATTCATGTCTCCTGTTGCTCCTTACTATATATAAAACCCTCCTGTAGTCTGCTGGCTCTGTATTAATCCACCTCACTTCTGTTCTTAAAACCTGTTATCCACACCCATCTAACTACATGAACCTGCTGCCTGCTCCCTTGCACATCACACTCATGCCAATCTGATCCAATGTTTTTACACTTCCACTGATCTGACTTGTTCTTCTTCTTATCTCACTCTTCTTGTCTGCATTCTCCCCTTGGGTTGACACCTTTAAACTTGCACTTATCTTTTTATCTGGAGCCTACTGTAAGGGGAAGTCAGTAGACAGTCCCTTATCCTCAACTCACTTTTAGCTCATTTTCAACTCATGATTGTCTCAAATCTCAGTTGTCTCTGAGGCAACCTCTCATATGCCACCAAAGGCCGACAAATCTCAGCCACAGATCTGTGATGCAAAAGGAAGGTTTGTTCCCAAATCTAGACAGCCACTCAGTTCTCTTACTACACTGCCATCTTCCACTGCTCCTTTGTCATCTTACAGTAAGCTCCCTGCTCCCTCCTTTACATCAACCACCCTGCCCATGCCCACTATTTCCAACTTTCCCAAATCCTCTGCCAAGCCCTCTATACTAACTGGCACCCCTCCTATGTCTGCTACCCCCGAACCCTCCGAATCTCCTGCCCTGTCAGGTTCCAGCAACCCTGAACCACCTATTAGTCTCAAATCTGATAGTTGCCCTTAATCTCCTATCACACCAGCCACTCATCTTGTATCTATGTCCTCGGACTACAAAGACCCCATTTCCCATTCCAGTACTCCCAAACCTATCCACAGCCAACCCAACCCCACACCCATTAGAGACTACTTATGCCCAGGAGGCACCCTTTGCTTCATTGCAACAATTGTTCCCAAATTAGCACCTACCCCATCAAAACTAGTGATGGCCCTGTTTAAGCTACTTATGTGCCAGTTTACTAAGCGACCCATCAGCATGCCTAGTGCCACTCCTACCAGTCTTACTGCTATGCCTACAGCTCATTCACTATGCATGCCACACTTCTTAGGTCAAGATGACAGAATCCTAGCTAAGTTCCTATGTGAATATAAAGATCTTGCAGATAGCTTTGGTCTGTCCAAGAAGCAGAAAGTGGAGATCATCCTATGCTATGTTCCCCACTCTATGCAGAATCTCTGGGCAACACTATTAGGCTATCAGAATGCGGACTGGCATGACTTCTGAACTAAACTCAAAGAGCTCTACCTGTCATGGACGTGCCTTTTCGAGGGAATCCTGAACTACTTAGCAGGCTTGAGCCTTCACTACTAAGTAAGTAATTGAAGAAGTGCTAAAAGTACATATTCTACAGGAATTATTTCCTTTGTGTTAGGTATAGGCTTATGTAAGCTGCACATAATAGCACATGACTCATCTTGTGACTCGTCCCATGAGATATTAGGGTTAAAATGGGCTAGAGGGGTCTAAAGGCCATGAACTTTGAGTTATGATGTCATGATAATGTCAGTAGTCTGGATTGTACTGTGTATGACATCATAGATTGAGTCAGCCTATGTTATAGTGTCAGTTAGCATAACATAGTGTGGGAACTGGCTTACTGAGCATAAGTAATGTGCATTAGTCAGCACCAAGTACACTTAGTCAGTAGCTTTCCACCACTTAGTTAGCAGTGGGTCTAGTAGTATATAAACCTATGTAGTTGCGCACTTAGGTCCTCAGACCTTCCTCTTAAGGACCAGATAAGAGTGCCAACAAGCCTCTGTAGTAGACTACAATTCTAATCTTAAGGACCAGCATTCTACAGTTTGACTTGTTGCGAGACCTTACACAAAGGCCTCCAAGTCACAACATAGCTCCTGGTCTATTGGTTGGCACAAGACTTCAGCTTTATGTGAATGCCTCACCAGTTATCTCATTAACAACCTTTTTCCTTAACTGTACTAGTGTTGTGTGGAGTTGGAGCTCCTGCCACATTACCCTGACATTGCAGCTAGCATGCAGTTCACATATCAAGGCCTCTCTGAGTTTCTTAAGCTATCAGCTAAGACCCAGATCCATGATGAAAGCAATGTTATAAAATACTATTGAAACTTCCTGACAATCGCAACCCCACTCTATGAGACTCACAAGCTCACTGATGACAACTTCAATGCTGAGTTCTTTAAAGGATTTCACCCTGACAATCAAGACATCCTTGCCAATTAACTTTTTGTCATGAACTCATGACATGGTTGATGAGCCATATAAAATTCAAGACATCCTCTCAGCCACCCAGCAGTACTTTGCAAGCAATCAGTTCTACAAATTAATGCCATGCCATATACATAAAGAGCTTCGCAACTGTTTAAAGGCAAATCGTGCCAACCCCAACTGACTAGTCTAGTGGATGTTTGGCAACAACCACACATCTAGGAACTTGAAAAAGAGGTATGACTCTGACTCTGAGCAGGACAAGGAAGCCAAACCACTGATGCATGAAATAAAGAATGTACATTTTAAGGATCAATGCCATGGAACTCAGCCACAGCCCAAGGATGAGAGTGATCCTCTTGCACTGATTGCCAAGATGCAGACACTCCCTGTCCATGAGCCTTCTTACCTTATCTTGTATTCACAGTGCCAGTAACCCCTAACATTGCATAGAATCTCCCAAAGCCAGAACTTTTCTGCTCCCCTGCATCCACACCTATGCCTCCAGTCACAGTTGCCTACCAGTCCCCTACATGCCAGCCATGGGCCTAGCAACTGGCCCCACTCCTTCTGCTTCTATTTCCACTCCTCTAGTAAACTCCAGCAACTTATTTTTCACTGACAGGAACAGCGCACAAACCATGGGCTATGCTTTCTGTGGAAAAATAGGCCACTATGTTCACAGCTGTGATAGGAGTATGTGGACTGGGCTGCATACAAATCCTCAATAGCCACCTCTACCTCCCCACTGGTGAAGCAATCTCAAATGACAGCTGTGGACTTGGACTTTAGGTGAGTGTTGATAAATGGCTAAGTGCTACAGCTGAATTCAATAGTATTGGCCTCACACTAGTGTTGCTGCAGCTCAGCTCAGCTTGGGCTGAGCCGGTGAGCTGACCCATTCTGAGCTAAGCCGAGCCGACCCAATCTTATCAGCTAGCTAGTTCAGCAAGCATTCTCATTGGCTCATGAATGGCTCATGAACAGCTCAAGCCATCTAAGCTGATTTATTTACCGCTGATACACTGCCAGAGCGTATACCCTCTGTTGCGGACCAATTTTGCGATCCTGTGACCCGGCACTCAACCCTAGCTAAGTCCCTCTTGTTCCGATTAGTTCTGACTCCTCGGCCCTCAGTTCCACCTCAGTTACAGCCCTGGAGCCCTTGCACTCGTGGACTGCGACTCTGCACAGCGTCCGAGTAGCTTACCAAAGTCTCTGGCTGGAGCGTGATTAGAACCGAGGCCCCTAGCCCTCAAAAGGCTCGGCCGATCGCTCGGAAACCTCGGCCGGGCTCAAGATGGCTGTTTCAACTCGGTTCAAGCGTCGGTTAGGCAGGATTTGGGTTTGGATTGCGGATCAGGTTAGAGGACGGCGATTGAGGAGATTCCTGTGTGCAGCCTGTGGTTAGAGGCTTGCCCTTTGTATAAAAACACCTTACTGTACTCTGATTCTAACAAGAAAGTCCCCTGCTGGGGCAGTTCACCTCTCATTTCGCTGTTCAGACTTGTTTAGTGTTAGGGCCGAAGCCCCGGACATATTCGATTCACTACTTCTCGCCGGCCGCTTGGCCGACTCGCTCGGCCTCTCGGCCGTTGGACCGGCCGACTCGCGCGTACGTTCCGCCTTTGACCGTTTGTGCTTATTGTTTTTAGTTCTATTGTTATTGCCATTCTACTGGGCCGAGCCCCTTTCAACTTTGTTCACTCATGTGTCACTCAGTTTGTACTCATTCCGCTCGGACTCTCGGCCGCCGACTCGGCCAAACCTCTCGGACACCTCGGCCTATTGCGGCACGCTCGGTCCTACCATCGAGGCCTTGGTCAATGGGTCTTATGGTTAGTTCCCCCCACGCGGCCTGCTACTTACCTTGTTCAGGCACCGATAGGCCTAGGCTTGGGGTATCACCGCTTTGGGCGATTGGGACACCAGGGGCCAGGGCAGGGCCAGAAGCAGCCCCAGAGGCAGCAACAGGCGATGGGGATGGTATTATAGTGGTGTAGAGTGATACCACAAGTCAATAGACCATCTCAGGTAGCGCACACTGCATGCGTGCCAGGGGATATGCAACAACGTGCTCGCACTCATGCTCATAAGTGCTTGCTGCCTTCCTCCTCGCCTCCATTGCCGCCCTCCTTGCTGTCATCCTTGCCATCGTCCTCCTTGCCGCCACTGTCCTCGCCGCTGTCCTCCTTGCCACCGCTCTCATCTTGCATGCACAGTGCAGGTGCAAACTCCAGTGCGAGTTGCATGCCTGCAGACTCACCCCGTTAAGCTCACTGCCCCACTTGCCCCATATGCCTATGCCTCTGAGGCCTGCATGCCACACCACATGCATGTCGAAGGGCTCGTCGTGGGAGGCCTGGTATGCCTACACCTTCTGCGATAACGGAGCCATGCAGCCCGTGTGTGAGGGTGTCAGGGTAGCGGGCACGCTCTCGTGCTGGTGCCATGTGGTGAGCGCACTTGCGCTGCACATGCTTGTTTGTGTCGACATGTCCAGCGGAGGCAGTGAGGCTGGGCCTGGCACACATGAGCACGTCGCACCCACAGACCTGGCACTGCATGTCGTTCACACAGGCATGCCTCATCAAGCTCATAACGATTGGCATGCAGGATGGTGGGGCGCAGGTTCTGTAGTGCTCAGGGAGGTGAGAGAGGTGAGGGAGGCAAGAGAGGATGTGTTGGTGAGGAGGTAGCAGGCGGCAGCAGGGATGGGGCAAGGGGTGGTGCTCAGTGCGGGCATCAGCTTCTGCACATGCCGAAACAACTGTGTACACACCATGGCATTGCCATCCAAGAATGCCCCACATGAAGATCTGGATGCAGCACAGTGCACATGATGTGAGCAAGTGTGCCAGAGCAAGTTTGGTTGTGGTGTGTTAGCGGCATCGCTGACTGTGATGTTGCACAACATGACGCTTGATGATAGGTGTGGAACTCTGATAAAACCTGTCAAATTGAATCTATAGGGTATTGCAGAGGTTATGGGAGAAGATGTGCTTGGACTGAAAGGGAGAATTAGACATACTAGGCTGGTCTTAACGAGGGTGGCTTGTATGATGAGGCGATCGTGAGCTTTGCGCGTTCAGCAGCTATTCCCACGCTGCAATGCTGCTCTGCTCTACCATCGTTCGACTACTAATCTACCTCAATCTCATGTTTGCCTCTTCAATCCACCCACACAAGCTCTCAAGATGGCACCTAAGAAGGCCAAAGTGGTAGGATCACCTCTCAAGACTGTCAGATCTACCCAGAGCAAGTTGAAGGCTGCCAAGGAGCAGCATCTACCTGGAGGTGCTCTCTAGACACAATTCCAGGTTCAATGTGAGTGAATAAGTCCTTCTGAGGCTCGATACTCACTATACAGTAGTATCCAAGCCACTAGCTCCTACTGTATCTGCCACTAGGGGTCACCATGTCACCTTTGCTCCTGACACTGCTGATGCCAGCCATGCACTTCCTGATGACCCTGAAAACCCATTTGTTCTTGCTTGTGTTGTCCTACCTACTGCTCCACTTGCTGCTCCACCTGCTACTCTAGTTCAAGGCTCTGCTCTGGCACCATTGGCTAAGGAAAGGGAGGAGGTATTTGATATCAATATCTCTGATGATGGTTTTGAGGATGAGGATGAGGGAGATAAGGATGATAACCTTCTAGCTCATGCTCCTATGACTCCATGTCATTATCGAGCTGGTGTAGTAGTGTCTGCCCCACCCACCACCTGTCACAAACACTAGGGCCTCAAGGAGGTCGAACTGCTCAGAACACTAAAGCGAATCCAGCCCTACCAGTAAATACCCTACACGTCGCTCACAATGCGACGCGTACCACTCACATTGCGACTACAAGTCGAAATGCATCACGTGACCCTTCACCCCCATTCCTCGCCCTACTCCCTAATGGCCAATTAACCCTGGAATACCCCCAAGATCCCGGACTAGGGATCTCTCAGAATGGCCATATTACTCGTCCCAAAGTAACCAGAACCTTGATCAAGGTGAAACACTTCATGTGTCCTCTTTGGGACTCTGATCATCAAGAACTCCATGGGGCCTCAAGCCCCACTCTGCGATGGAATCCAAGAAGTGTATCAGAGAGGAGAGGTTATGGGGAATCCCCTCTGGAATCCCCATCAGTAATTAGACCAGATTTGTCTGGGGGGTCTCCAGTAGTATATAAGACCCCCATGTATCGCCCAGTGGTCCTCAGACGGTCCATCTGTGGCACTCTCATCTGTACCTAGCACTGCAATAGCACTGTTAGTGTGTTCCCTCTCTGCTCCTGCATATCGCAGCTCATCTTCTGTCTATCCCCCTCGACGCTCTCCAAACTCTGCTATCCTCTCTGCGCGCACTCCGCGAGTGAGTCCTGACATTTGGACAGTCTCTTACACCCTCTGATCAGCTGCGATCCTAGTGTCTTACTTTGGAATCACCGCACCTCAGACCGCGCTCCTCTCGGACCGTGCTTAACCTCAGGCGCTGATTCGTCCCTCCTCTTACTCTGACCTTGACGCTCCCCCTCGTGGACCGCCAACCCTTCTTGACTACGGCACTCCCACTCGTGGACTGTCACCTGAACTCCAATATCCTCCCCTTGTCTCTACTCCTCATCCTCCACCCACGCCTCGCTCTCCATCGTATCATCCTCGCTCCCCATCTCCTGTCAACGTTGAACCAGGACAGATCCTCGACGTCCTCACTGTACCACCTCGCTCTCCCTCTCCGCATCACTCAGCCTTCGACTTCCTAGTCCGTCTCAGAGCCCAACAAGTACAAGAGCGCTTTGCAGAAATCCTGCGCACTTCAGCCATCCCACAGTCTCCTATCCCTGGCCCCTCTACTGGTGAACAAGCTCCCAGCCCCTTGGTCAAGTCTACTCCAGCCTCCCCTTTCTTATCCACTCCCCAGCCTCGCCCTTCGCGTTCTTCACCTCCTTACTCCCCTTCGCATCTGTCTGTCCTTGCCCCTTCTCCTCATCCTGCATCGCCGGCGCATACTCCTGCGCTCCCTCCTACTCACGCTCCTACTCCTCATCCTGTACCAACTCCCATACCCTCACGAGCAGCGACGATATCCCCTTTGATCTTTGCTCCCAACCTCGTTCCAGCACCTGCTCTCGAGATCCTCATTGACGTCGCAGTCGAGCAAATCCCTGACCAAGCACCTCCCCCATACCATCGCGTTCGCTCCCCCTCTGAGCTCACAAACGATAGTGACCTCACCGACTACGTCGACTTCCACTTCGACGCACCACCACTCCAACCCATTCCTGCTTGCCCCCGTGTACTCCACCGACCTCACGAGCGAGTTGCAGCACAACTTGCAGGTCGCCCCCAACGCTTCGACGCTTCTCAGCTCCTTTGGCACATCCCTCGCATCAAATCTGCTCGATTCTACCTCGAAAATATCAATAACTACTTCCCTGAGCTCCGCCCCTTCCGCTCCCACCTAGAGGAGTACCACTACTTCATTCTTGAAGCCACCCATCCAAACGAAGGCAACCGACGCCTATCTGAACATCCATACCACCCTCGCTACATCTGCGCCTTCACCGTCTACACTCCCCCATCGCGTGAACTACCCCTTGGAGCTATACGCTACGAGTTCACCTATCACCTTGTCGACAACCTCCTCTCCCTTGAATTTGGCACCCAAAGGTGCTTTGAAGGCGCCAGAGTCCCACTCCGCCATATCGACTTCCTAGACGGCTGATTTCTGAGTACCTACGGCTTTCTCCACTTTGATCACAGCTGCATCATCTCCATCCGCGATCGCTACTCGGAACTCAATGACTCCTGCCTCCTATACCCTCAACTCCGACTCTTCACCGGCCTCCAGCGTGTCCCTGACAACATCAGAGAAGTAGGAGACACACCCTTCCTTCGCCACGACCATAACCTCATCGCCCTCATTCACGTGCCAAGGGGAGAACTTGAATAAACCTAGCAACTCAGTCGAATACTTGTACCTGTAAATAGTATCTGCCCAATAACTTTCTAGAGTGCGTAGCACCTCTGTGGGAGATACTATTGACTCAGACTCGACTCAGTGGAAGCACCACCCCAAGTATTGCTTGAAGGACTCCACCTTATTCCTTACAACGACGACAATTGTCTAACCTTTGACCAAGCCTATCGACGCTTCTTCGACAAATACTATCAAGTCCTTCATCGTATTATCCGACTCCAGTTCTACGACCCTTGCGCTCGTGTCCACGACTTTTCTACCGACACTCTAGTTCGCTCTGACTCTTGGCTCACTCCGGTCCTAACAAGATTTCGACGATCTCTCCCATTCGGACAACTCTTCGACAACGATTTACACCTTAGCCACTGGTTCAACGCTGAAAGGAACATTGTCCAAAGTGCTATAGAAGAACAACACCTCTTTTGGTTCCTCCAACGACCTAGCGGTGTACGCTGGGAACCCATCCAAACCACCAACCTTTGGCTCAAACTCGAGCTCTTCTGGTGGAACATTGTCCAAGTCCACAAAGAACATCTCATTGAGAAAATCCTTACCGGCCATCGAATCTACTATCTTGAACGTTTCATCACTACTCCGTACCAGACTCACCTCCACTTCGCTCAACTTGTTCTCTTTCAAGAAAACCCTTTAGTACCCCTCTACTCTATCTGCTCCGGCCCCTTCTGCAACTATACCTTGCATCTGCAAGACGCACACTGGATCATAAGCAATCCTCTCGACCTCGACCTTGTCCAATCAAACAACAATTTCCTATATCTTGTACCACGACGACCTCCTCTTATTCCTCCAGCAACCCCTGAATCAGATACCGGAGAAAATAGTTGGAACAACGCCCCAAGCATCGTCAGCAACTTCAGCCTCGACGAAGAACAAGAAGCAACAGACAACGACGTCCCCAGCATCCACACTATCAGCGACCTCGACCTACAAGACACCAGTGACCTTACCAACACCCAGTATTTAGAGATCTAGTCAGATCCTCCTGTACCCTGTATTTTAGACTATCAGAGTCTTTCTGTTGCAATCCTGGCATCCAGACCTAATCGTTGACGGTCTCCCAGACACTGTCCTCCGACACCACTACCGCAAGTAACGTTACCACCACTACAACGTACGCCAACCCCTGAAGATCCAAGAAACCTCAGCAGAACCCGACTCATCGACATCCAACGTAATAACGTTGCGCACCATCCAGAAATTATCTACATCGGCCAAACCCTGCCTACTCGAAACTACTCTGGCTTTCACAACTTCTGACGCTGGTGCAGAGAAGAATACAATCGTCGCCAACTCCGTATCATCAGTTTCCCCCACGACCTCCACGAACTCGCCAACTTCACTAGCGATCCTCTACACTTTGAAGGCTATCTGTGGAAGCAATCTACAAGAATCTTTCGCGACCACATCGAAGAAGACTACGCCCACATTGAACACCATTCCATTGATCGACGTCGTCCCATCCTTAACCATGCTGTCACCATCACATATCTTCACAACGTCAACACCTACACTGTGCAAGTTGTAGGACTCCCTATCATCTGAATCACTCTTTATGAGTACCGAATTCCAAAGATACATCAAAGAGAACAATTGGAACGACCCTAGCCCAGAAGAAATCACTGACATCTCCCGACATCTACCTCCCGGAAGCATTATTAGGAAAATCAGACTTGACGAAGAAAGCGGACATGTCTACGCCATCGCCACAGTCCTTGGACGAACTCTCGTCCTCGACGAGGCAACCAAGCAAACAGTTTTCACCACTTATCAAGTACTAGTCCTCGACACACTCAACGCTTACTACCCACACGCCGATCAACTTCAAGGTTACGCCTGGGTGTCCTTTGTTGAGACGGACAGGACTCAGGACAGGAAGGACGTCTCTGATTAGATTAGATAAGGGACTCGGTGATCTGCGAGCTATCTGATCTACAATGTATATGACATCATTATGTTCTAGCCCCTAAGGCTGTACCTACTTTCGTTCCTGTTCTAGATTCTTCCAGGCTCTTCCATGACCCACATGCAGTTCCGGGTTGACCCACCTGCAGTTCCGGTCGACCCACTTTAGTTCCGCTTTCACATGGGTCTCTGGTTATCACATGTTGCTGTTGTTTATCACATGCAAACCACACTCCTTTTGTGTATATAAAGGACGCTGTTTTCGCCCTTGTAGCCTCAGTCTGTTGACTTCACTGACTGAGGCAAGTACTTTACTTCCGGAACTTCCAGACTTGCGCTTACCTAGTTACTTTAGCTTTGCTCTTGCTTGCCTAGGTATTGCGCCAATGACATTAAGTCTGTTGACTTCACTGACTGAGCTTTGCTCTTGCTTGCCTAGTTGGCACCCTGTTTCTGCTGCGCTTCAACATCCTTAGAAGGACTTACAAAGACAAGAAAGTCCGTTGGAACGAAGAAAGGAAATGGTGGCAATACTTCAACAACCAACCAGTATACTTTGACCCTCCTGAACAACCCGCGTCGTACCACCACCTACACCACCTCCCTCAGACGACTCAGACGAAGTCAACGAACTCCTAGAATCTACTCAGAAACCATCCACTGTATCTCCAGAAAAGTTACTCCATTAGGCACCCCATTAGCTGCAAACTTGCCTCGCACCATACCTGGAGGCTTTGGTACCCCGGAACGTCATCCATCTCCTCAACAAAACCCAATTCCTGAAGAATCGTCTGAACCAGTTGCGCCTCCATCGTCTCAGCCTCAAGAACTTGTACCTTTCGTCCAGACTCCTACGCCTCCTGTCTCTCGTATTGGACCAACTCAAACTCCAATTGCCTCTTCATCTCATCAGACTCAAGTACCACCTCCATTTAAATCACCAGTAAACCCACCATCACAAGGAACCACTACTGCTCCGCCCAAGATGTCTTCCAAATTACTCGGCAGCCCACCAGAACCCTTTGACGGCACAGAAGCCACTGCCCGCCAATTCCTTTCTCATCTTAACAACTATTATTCGCTCAATGAAGACCTGTATAACACTGACACCAAGAAGATCGCCGACGCCTATACTCACTTTAAAAACAACACCCGTGCTGGGGAATGGGCTCGCGTCCGCATGAATGACGCACTCACGAATAAAGCCTACGGCACCTAGAAAGCCTTTGTCGACGCCTTTGAAACTATGTTCACCAACCCAGACCAGAAACAACTTGCTATCAACAAGTTCTTCCAGTACCCACAAGGCATTCGCCGCTTCCACGAATGGTACCAAGATTGGGACGTTGCACGCACTGAAGCTGCCATCACTGACGACACTGTCACCATCCCCATTCTCCGCCATAACTTGAACAATCAACTTGAGCAGAAGTACTCTGCTGTCGCAAACAAACCAAAGACGCTTGCGGAAGTCGTTAAGATTATCCAAGAACTTGACGACTCCTACTGGACGAACCGTCCCAGGAGTACCTTCCAAGGTGGACGCGGACGAAGCAACATCCGCTCCCTCAAAGAAGGAGAAATCTCACAAGTTAATGCGACCACTACATTTCCCCCACTCACTACTGAAGAGCGCAAGCATCGTCGCGACAACAATCTTTGCATGTACTGTGGAGGAGGAGGACACTGGTCTGACAAATGCCTCAAGAAGCCTAGCGGACCCTCATCTTCCACTTCGTTCAATTTTAACCGCCGAGGTAGAGGAAACTTTAGAGGATCATTCCGAGGCCGCGGACGCGGCGGATCCTTTACTCCCTCATCTAACTCTCGCAATCTCATTGCGAATGACCCATTGTCCTCCTCCACTACCGACACTTCTATCCAAGCTATCAATAGCTGGTATGCTCAAGCCACTCCCGAGGCCAAGCAAGCCGTTTCCGACATCATCTCCCCATCTACCACTTCCGAGAAGAAGGATTTTTGAACCGTCCTGTAGCCGCACTGTCTATTGGGACTCTTCGTGTTCAGAGGACATATGAGAGGTTCTTCAGAGTTGAGAAATTTGAACCCTTTGTAACGATTGACTCTATTCCTGTACCGTCGTCTACGACGCGTAATCGACGGACTCCGTCCATATCTGTTAGAGTCAATTTCCTGGGACAGTCCTCTGGCCGAAAAATCAGTGCACACGCACTCGTTGATAGTGGCACAGAAGGCATTATCCTGCATACCAATTTTGCCAACCAACATCACTTCACGCTCAAGAAACTCGTCAAACCTTTCCCTGTTTGCAATGTCGATGGCACTGATAACGCCACCGGCTTGGTTCAATATACTACTATTCAACGCCTTGAAATCCCTACACCAGACAGCCACTCGCACCAAGAATGGATTGAATTATATCTCACTGACATCGGCGACCACGACCTCATCTTAGGCACGGACTGGCTTAGACGACACAACCCTAGTATCAATTGGGAAAAGGACACAATTACCTTTGACCGTTGTGCCCCTTCCTGCCAACTATCTGACTCCACTATCTCTGCCACTACGCTAGACAACATTCCTGTTGGTCTAATCCGTACCATCACTGCACCAACCAATACCAATGAAGATGATATCCATGAAGCCAACGTGAACTTTGCCATAGAAATGCAAACGGTCCTTGCATCTTGTGGCCACATCAACTACACCCTTCAAGAACCATATCTCCTTGACTCTGTCGACCTCACCACCATCAGACGACTCTTCCAATCAGAATCAATGCACACCCAAACAGTGGTCAATGATCCTTGTGTGCGTTCCACCAGTGCAGTGGTCCATGATCCTGGAGCTCGTCTGTAACACAACTAGAGTTATACCCGTCGATAGGATCTATATCTGTCCGCGCCAAAACGACTCATTCACAACAATTGGCCGAACAAAATGTCGCACCCAAGAAGACAATTGAAGACATTGTCCCTCCAGAATTCCTCAAGTACCGCAAAGTCTTTGAAGAATCAGCTGCCCAATGACTCCCTGCCCGCAAACCCTGGGACCATGCTATCGACCTGAAACCTGATGCCCAACTCCGTGATTGTAAAATCTACAGTCTCACCCCCGATGAACAGAAGGCCCTTGACGAATTCCTCAAAGAACACCTTGCAAAAGGCTATATTCGCCCTTCGAAGTCACCTATGGCAAGCCCGTTCTTCTTCGTCAAGAAGAAAGATGGAAAATTACGTCCTGTACAAGACTATCGCGCCCTCAACAACATCACAATCAAGAACGCTTACCCGCTTCCACTCATCCCTGAACTCATTGACAAACTCAAGAACGCCCGCTACTTCACCAAATTTGACGTCCGCTGGGGCTACAACAATATTTGCATCAAAGAAGGCGATGAATGGAAAGCCGCCTTCAAGACCAACCGTGGTCTATTCGAACCCCTAGTCATGTTCTTTGGACTCTGCAACTCCCCCGGCACGTTCCAATCCTTTATGAATGAGAACTTCAAGGATATCATTGCAACCGGCTGTGTTGTTATCTACATGGATGACATCCTCATTTTCACCGACACTCTTGAAGAAAATTATGCCCTTATTCATCATGTCCTCCAGCGACTTCGCGACTTCGACCTCTACCTCAAACCAGAGAAATGTTCCTTCTTCCAGACAACCATTGAATACCTTGGCCTTATCATCTCTGCCGGTCGCATTCGCATGGACCCTGCCAAACTTAAAGCTATCATGGAATGGCCGACGCCAAAAACACTCAAGCACGTTCAAGCATTCCTCGGCTTTGGCAATTTCTACAGACGTTTCATCAAGGATTTCTCTAAGATTGCACGACCACTTCATACCCTCACACATAAAGATACTCCATTCCAGTGGTCCTCAGCCTGTCAACAAGCATTTGACAACCTTAAGCACGCATTCACCTCAGCCCCAGTACTCACACTCCCCGACCACACTCGCCCATTTCATCTGATTACAGACGCCTCCGACTTTGCCATCGGCGCTGTGCTGGAGCAACCAGACGAAATTAATCGCTGGCACCCAGTTGCATTCCTGTCTAAATCCATGACCGACGCAGAACGCAACTACGACATCCACGACAAAGAACTCCTTGCTATTATCCATTCCCTTGAAACCTATCGACACTATTTACAAGGGGCTCAACACCGTGTTGAAATCTGGACCGACCACAACAACCTGACATACTTCACCACAAAGCAGAAACTCACTCGAAGACAAGCACGCTGGTCTCTTGAACTTTCCCAATATGACGTTCTTCTCCTTCATAAACCCGGCATTTACAGCGCGCCGATCATCTGTCCCGCCGTCCAGATCTTAAAGAGGGGATAATGACTGAAAACGACAACAAAATCCTCCTGGACACCAAGTTTTTCGCAATTCGGGCTACTCGCGCTGGCACTACCACTACCATTGGAGACCAAAACCTACGACGATGCATTAGAGAATCTCAAGACAAAGACAAAGAAGTCACTAAAGCATTAACAACAATTATGAAGAATGGTCCACGTACGATAGCAAAAGGCTTAGAAGATTGGAACTACGAAGACGGTCTCATCTTACATCAAGGAAAGGTCTATATCCCCAAAGACACCAAATTACAACGAGAAATTGTTCAACAATACCATGAGTCACTCACCACCGGCCACCCAGGAAGATGGAAAACTTACGAACTAGTCTCTCGAGAGTACTGGTGGCCTGGAATATCCAAGTTCGTCAAAGACTACGTTGACGGCTGTGCCACTTGCCAAACCACTAAACGACAACACTCTAATCCCATTCCACTGCATCCGAACGAAATCCCAAACCGTCCCTGGGAAGTCATCACCATGGACTTCATTACCGACCTCCCTATCTCAAAGGGATACGACTCACTCTACGTCGTAGTTGACCGCTTCACCAAAGCCACTATCATCGCTCCCTGTTATAAAACTATCACCTCAGAACAAACTGCCGACCTCTACATCAATTATGTCTGGAAGCGCACTGGACTTCCTAAACAAGTTATCTCTGACAGAGGACCACAATTCGCATCGCAATTTATGCAAGAAGTCTGGAAACGACTTCAAGTAACTCTCACCCTCAGTACTGCATACCACCCTCAGACCGACGGCGAAACAGAACGAGTTAACCAAGAACTAGAACAATACCTACGAGTCTTCTGCAACTATCAACAAGACAACTGGGTTAACCTCATCCCGTTCATGGAATTTGCACACAATAATCGCCAACACTCAGCTACCCATATTGCACCCTTCTTAGCCTGGTATGGCTTCCTCCCCGAATTCATTCCACCACCACAACTTGGTTCCAAAGTCGAATCTGCCGAACAACGTCTCATACTACTTGAGCAAATCCACACCGAAATCAAAGCGAGCTTAGAAAACGCTGCAGAAATCATGAAATGCTCTAGACCTGACGGACCAGAATATAAGTACAAAGAAGGAGATCTTGTCTGGCTAGAAGCAAAGAACCTTCGTACAGCACATCCAAAGGCGAAGTTAGCACCCAAATGTTATGGACCATTTAAAGTCATCACCTCCTATGCAGTCACCAGTAAACTCAAACTACCCGACCATTGGCACATTCACCCTGTCTTTCAAAACTCACTCATTTCCCCATACAAAGAAACCACCGCTCACGGACCTAACTTTTCAACACCCCCACCTGAAATCATTGATGATGAAGAAGGACACTACGAGATTGAAACAATTATCAAGAGTCGAACCACTAGAAACCGACGAGGCATTCAATACCTTGTCAAGTGGAAAGGTTACCCTGACTCTGAAAATTCATGGGTCCCTTACTCGGAAATGAAACACACCATGGAAACTGTTCACTCATTCCACCAACAACACCCCTCTATGCCACAACCACCATCACTCGCTCATGACAGACTTATCAATGCGCTTCAGGCGCAGCGCCATCATAAAGAGGGGATAATGTCACGAACACTAGGGCCTCAAGGAGGTCGAACTGCTCAGAACACTAGAGCGAACCCAGCCCTACCAGTAAACACCCTACGCGTCGCTCACAATGCGACGCGTACCACTCACATTGCGACTACAAGTCGAAATGCATCACGTGACCCTTCACCCCCATTCCTCGCCCTACTCCCTAATGGCCAATTAACCCTGGAATACCCCCAAGATCCCGGACTAGGGATCTCTCAGAATGGCCATATTACTCGTCCCAAAGTAACCAAGGTGAAACACTTCATACGTCCTCTTTGGGACTCTGATCATCAAGAACTCCATGGGGCCTCAAGCCCCACTCTGCGATGGAATCTAAGAAGCGTATCAGAGAGGAGAGGCTATAGGGAATCCCCTCTGGAATCCCCATCAGTAATTAGACCAGATTTGTCTGGGGGGTCTCCAGTAGTATATAAGACCCCCATGTATCGCCCAGTGGTCCTCAGACTGTCCATCTGTGGCACTCTCATCTGTACCTAGCACTGCAATAGCACTGTTAGTGTGTTCCCACTCCGTTCCTGCATATCGCAGCTCATCTTCTGTCTTCCCCCTTGTGACACTCTCCAAACCCCTCTGCTATCCTCTCTGCACGCACACCGCGAGTGAGTCCTAACACTCCCAGTCTCTGATCATACTCTTGAAGTCAACTCCATTGTTAATATATTTGTTATACTCTTGTCTGATCACCAAATTAGCATTGTGTATAAGGGATAATAGAAGCATATATTTCACTCACCCACAAGCTCTGATTGTCACGGCCTGAGCCAGTGTGTGCTGGGCAGGCGAGGGCTGAGACAAGCGAGGTTCGGTAAGTCAGTCTCGATATGAGCTGGTTCTCGAAGGCGCACGCGAATGTGCATAAGATCCTGGATAAGACGTGTTGTCTTCAGATGAAGGCAATCAGCCTCCAGTACATCGAGTTCAAAAGCAGAAGACCTTGCAATGCTTGGGCGAACAAGTCCCTCATGTGGATTCCCTGGTAACCTCGTCAATTGACAAAGGAGAACAGGCTTAAGGCCTTAGAGTACAACTGCTATGCCTTAAGTACTACAAGAGATGCAGTTTACATAACGTCCTAGTATCGAGTCAGACTGAGTCAGAACAGACTCAAGGTGGGTCTCCTAGGTAGAAGTACAGTAGTTATCCAATGGCATAAGGGGCACGTCAAGAAATATGAAGGAGTCATATGACGAGTGAAAGATAAGCATCCCTGAGTCATGAAGTCAGAACGGAACTCATATTGTACACAGAAGATAAGAAAGAAAAAGGAAAAAGATCGTAAAAGTCATGATACTGATGGTATTTGTCTTATCTGTCCAGGTGCAGAGGACAAACATTCTGATACCATAGTATTAATATAGCTGCTCCTGGAAGTCTCTGATGACTCTTCCTCGCATCTTAAGTGCAAGACTGTGAGATTGCATGGGCTGATCAGGGGGTTAGAATGGTCTGTGCAAAGGGGACAATATGAAAATGACTGACCGACACTAGATCTCACAAGGTGGGCCTCTGAGAGACCACTCATTGGTTGTTTCCTGAAGCACAGCCATCTCATCTTCTGTCACAGGTACCATGAGCTCTGTGGTGGTACGCTACAGGTATCCAAAGTAGACTGGAGTGCCAGGAGGTGCTCCAGAGTTCTGTTCAGTGAGATTCATGATCTTGTCACGGTTCTCTTGATAGAACACATTTCTGGCAGACCACTTGTGTGTGAAATGCATGAATCTGGCTAGGGCTTTACAAGATCAGTTGTTAAACCACTTGCAGACTTTCTGAGCCAATGGTGAGCCAGGGAATGCTGAAATGATACACAGAATGGACTGTACGAGCCTCCCCTTTGTCAAAGTCATCCCCCTCGTCTCTCAGTGCTGTGAGGTCACCCAGAACACGATTGACCAGAAGAGCTCTGTCTGGTGCATCACTGACTCAATATTCATCCAGATTCTCATGCAGAATCTCTAGATCAGCCTCAGTCAGCTTGAAGGGAGAGTCATCATCATCCTCTTGTTGTATATTGCTGAGCAATCAGGTGAGCGATCAAGATGATTTGAGGCAGGGAGAGGGTTTTTAAGGTCCCAGCCTTCTTGTTCATCTTCACCAGGACCAAAGACATTATCAGCAGTGTTGTAGAGATGGGCCATGGAGTAGTAGAGCAGTTGAATGTAGTATAGGAGTGATACAAGCCAGTGTAATTGATGCAGATGGCTGATGCATGCTCAAACATGCTGAATTTATATCTATGTGTTGATTTAATGATTAGATATGGGTGGAACAGGCCGTGCATTGGCCGGGCCATGATGAGTAGTCCATGTGAAGTGTAGATTGTAATCAAGCACGAGATATAATAAGATATCGGCAACACGGGCCGTGTTTAGAACGGACCGTGCGGAATGGATCGTGCAATCACACAAATTCACACAAGTCGAGAGATTTAAGAAACACCACAATATTAAATAGTTCACACAAGTTCACACAAGCTCAGACATCATAGAGCACATCACAAACGCGAGATACATTGTACAATGATGAGTACAGACAGAGGGAAACAGAATATGGATAGTACAATGTATTTAGGCCCTTGAGTGGCCACTCATGATAGAAGCAAAGTCCCTCACCTGCTCACAGCACCCCTTTAAGGCCTCCAGCTCACTGATGATGTCCTCCATCTCCCTGAGAACATCAACAAAGTTGTTGATGGTCCTGTGGGTCTGAGGGGAGGTGATGGTGTCCTCAGCAGAGGGGTCAGCCTCTGTGCGGCACAGGGTGAGGAGGGGATGCCCTGGGGACTCTTGAGGCTCGTCCTTGATGATGGGGGAGTGCTATGTGACCCTGAGGCGCTTCCTGGGCTGTTTGAGGCTCTAAAACAAGGTGAGATGAGACTAGGATCGGACCATGCAACAGCGCACCTCAGGGGAGTCTGGCTCATCCTGCACCTCGATCTCCTCATCCTCATCCTCCTCAGCTGGCTCACTCTGGGTCTTCTAGGGTTTCTCCCATGCTTTCCATGTGCTGGCCAAGCTCTTGAGCTTGGCACCAGGGAGGATGGGTGAGGGAGGGGTGGGGGATGCCATTCTGACATCAGCTGTGGCCTGCTTGACCTTGTTCTAAAGGATAACAGCTTGTGAGCATGGAGAACAGCACATACACATTGTCAGACTCACCTTTCCCTTTTCCACCTTCCTGGTGGGTGGGGCCTCTTCCCCAGATGACTCAAAAGAAGCCTAAACAGCCTTTGGCTCCTGCTTGGACCTGATGGAGGCTGCATGGCTTGGTGCACGAGAGGCAGCAGGCTCTGGGGCCACCTTGTCACCCTTGGTGGATGAGAGCGACTCTAGAAACATGTAGTGAGTTGAATATCACACAGAATGGACTGTGACGCACGCTTGGAGGCCTTGGCACTGATGGACTTGCCACTAGGGGTCTGGGCAGGGGATGCACCCTTCTCCTGCTTGATGGGCTTTGGCTGAGGGACTTTGGGGGCCATTGGGACAGTTGAGGATATTGTGACACATATGGATCACTGATGGATACTATCAGTCATGGGATGAGTTGACCATATAGTCTCCTATCAGTCATGGGCCAGCCGACGTCGGCCGACCGGCCCGGTTTCTCCTATCACTCATGGGTCAGCCGACCCTGAGCCAAGATCGGTCCAGTCATGCTACATTCTCAGAACCAGAATGGACATATGAGCAGCGTCCCAACATATTAGATATCATATAAACACTTTAAGAAGCCTATTAGCAAAAATACCGGACCTGTAAGAGTAATACAATGGATGTTAGATCAAGATGTCACATTTATTCTACCTACTATTCTGGTCAAACAACCTCATAGATACTATTGAGATGGAATAAACATGGTATCTCATAGAACAATCTTGACTTTGCAAAAATACCGGTCCGGTTCTTGACATCACTAGTAGGTTAGCCAATCCTGTGCTAAGACCGGTCCGGTCAATCCTCAATCCACATAGATAGCTGTATAGAAGTACTATAACAACATTATAGATGTGGAATAAACATTATCAGAAGTGTGCTTATTAAGATACTGGTCCTGTAAAAGTCATCTTAGAGACATTAGATGAGGATATAACATCCTGACTATCTAGTATTCTGCCAATCACACTATAAGCAACTAATGAACCAAGATAAAGAATAAGCAGAACACAATAAAATTATCAAACCAAGAGATCAGACCAGTCACAAAAGCATATCAGTTATAGACTAGTCAATATGGACAGACCGGCCTGGTTTCTATCACCACTTATGCATCAGCCAACCCATAGCACAACTGGTCTGATCGGCTCCCAATCTATGGATAGAGAGGCATAGGAGTACTATCATAAGGTCATAGATGCTTAATCAACATCATTAAGAGTATGCATCCTTATTTTATAGCCCAGATACTCGATACTACACTTTATTCAATCACAAGATACATGTACATATATTTGAGGTAGGATCTGCATTACATCCAATCATTGAAGCCTTCAAGTCGGTCCTGGACCGGTCCGGTCCTTACACGGGCCGATCGTCTGGGTTTTTCACCTATCTGAGCATCTATGTAAAGCTTATAAGTATCTAAAGACCTGTTTAAGTAGTCACAGACATACCAGTAGGTGGCTCAGCCACTGCACGAATAGGAAAGAGGCTGGTAGAGGAGGTGAAGGGGCCAGAAGGAGCAGGATGGGAGGATTGCTCCATAAAAGAAGCTAATATGTCATCTACATTGACATTATGATGGCTGGTGAGTATAGCCAGTGCTCTCTGGATCATAGCAATGGTCCTAGATAAATCACCAGATGTTGAGACGGACAGTGTCCTGGCAGCTCTGATTAGATTAGATATGGACCTAATGATCAAGGACTATCTTATCTTGTGTACATAATGTTCTAGACTTAAGGCTGTGCTCAGCCCCACATTCGTTTCCATGATTCTGGACTATTCTAGGGCATTCTATGACCCACCTTGTACTCCGGTACCCACTCTTACTCCGTTTCATGTGGGTCTCCTAGGCTTTCTAAGCAGTGTTTATCACATGCTATCTGTCACTCCTTACTGTATATAAGGACCTCTTTCTTCGCCTCTGTAGCCTCAGTCTTTTGACCTTCTCTGACTGAGGCAAGTACACTACCGCTCCTTTCACTTCTACCTTATGCTTACCCTACCTTGTAGCGTCACTCTGTGTCCTTCAGGTATTGCACTAATGTATAAGTCTTTTGACCTTCTCTGACTGAGCGTCACTCTGTGTCCTTCAGTTGTCACTCCACCCTCTGCTGCGCTTCAACACCAGAGGCTAGAGCTGAAGTTAGCAATGCTACAAGGTAAGAGAGAGAGCTGCAGACTCACTGATATCTCTCTCCTCCTTCTGACCATGCCTGAAGTCTTCAGCATTGTAGAGGCAAACCAATGCAGCTTTAGAAGGTGGCCAGCATCTAATTCTGGATCTCTTGCATGCAAGACAAGAGTAGGCACCATTAGACTTGACATAGTCCTGCAGCACACACTTGAAGCCTGCAAAGTTGCAAGGACCACATTTCCACTATTGATTGGACCGGTCAGATTAGCTATATAGAAATAACAAGGCACTTATAGTGTGGTAGAAAACCCTAGGCAACTCATTCACATGGTCGCCCTTCACATATTCAGCATTAAGGGAATAGAATAGCTTATCAATGTTTATAGGAGGGCTATAAATGAGAGATAAACTCAATAAAATAGATAAAGATATAAAAAGTTGCTACTGACTGTTGGGGAGGTGCTGTGGCAACTGAAGGTCCCACTACAATAGCTGTGACCGGACCAGTCGCCTGCACAGCAGACTGAGCCAATAGCTGAGGCTTGGGATGTGCTGAGGTGGGCTGAGGAGTGATCTCATCGTCCTCCTCCTCCTCATTGTCAGCAATATCACCACCAGTGTCCTGAGCAGCTTCAGGAGGCTCTAGGACATCTAAAAGACATGTAGGATAGTATCAAACAATGTAAAGATGACATATACAACACACCTAGGTTGTCCTCCACCATCTCAATGTCCTCATCCTCCACACTTGCAGGTAACCACCACTCCACAGCACCTGGACCTGTCTCCAAGTATACACTAAGGTTACTAGTGGCTAGTACACCCTTGTCTTGATGCTTGTGACACCTATTGTGAACAGCATCGATGTTCACACTGTCTAGAGTGCAAGATGGATTCTTGCTGAACATAAGGCCCAAGGTAGAGATGAGAGGATGAGGCCAGATAGTCTCATCCCTCTCCACCATAGCAGCAATTGCCAGCTATCAAATAATGTCAAAACATCAAAATACCGGACCGGTCATAGTAGAGCGCACCAGTTCCTGCTTGATATGATAGGTTAGGACAGCATCTGGTGCTGAAGTGCCATTTTGACGATGTTCTAAGGCAGATTCTATGCGAGAGGCACATTGAATGACCTGCTGATGTGTTTGAGGGAGGCCCTCAAACTGCTCCAGTTCTTCAATATCAATGACTATCAGCATGACTGTATGGATGAAGGATCACGTTGGGGACAGTGAACATGACTCTGAGAGTTTCACACAACACTGAGAATGCGCAAATGGTCATATGACCGGTCTGAGCATGGACCGGACCGTGCATGACATGGTCCATGGGGTGAGCGGTCTAGACATGGCTCTATAAATAGTCAGATCTCATTCGCTGAGAATATAATGACATCATAGATCAGCCTGGGCCCTGATGACCAATCAGTCAATTATAGAATGCTTCTCTCTATATTTAGATAATCAGTGACATCATCTGATGTCTAGGCAGTTCTACAATGAGATCTTATCGATGTCACGAACACTAAGGCCTCAAGGAGGTCGAACTGCTCAGAACACTAGAGCAAATCCAGCCCTACCAGTAAATACCCTACGTGTCGCTCACAATGCGACGCGTACCACTCACATTGCGACTACAAGTCGAAATGCATCACGTGACCCTTCACCCCCATTCCTCGCCCTACTCCCTAATGGCCAATTAACCCTGGAATACCCCCAAGATCCCGGACTAGGGATCTCTCAGAATGGCCATATTACTCGTCCCAAAGTAACCAGAACCTTGATCAAGGTAAAACACTTCATGCGTCCTCTTTGGGACTCTGATCATCAAGAACTCCATGGGGCCTCAAGCCCCACTCTGCGATGGAATCTAAGAAGCGTATCAGAGAGGAGAGGTTATGGGGAATCCCCTCTGAAATCCCCATCAGTAATTAGACCAGATTTGTCTGGGGGGTCTCCAGTAGTATATAAGACCCCCATGTATCGCCCAGTGGTCCTCAGACTGTCCATCTGTGGCACTCTCATCTGTACCTAGCACTGCAATAGCACTGTTAGTGTGTTCCCTCTCTGCTCCTGCATATCGCAGCTCATCTTCTGTCTATCCCCCTCGACGCTCTCCAAATTCTGCTATCCTCTCTGCGCGCACTCCGCGAGTGAGTCCTGACAATCGATATAAAAGTCCTTATTAGTGTTTCTGCGTGATAAATAATGATCAAGTCATGATCTGACTGGTCCGGTCATCTGACCATCACCACCTATATGTGTGACCGGACCGGTCATGTTAGCATCACATACTCGAAGGTTTGACCGGTCCTGACAGTTCTAACATCAGTTAGTTTCAACATGAGTAATGCAATATATCTACTATGTCAAAGTTGCATTTATTGAAGATCACAATGCAGCTGGTTGTGGGCAGGGTTACACATAGTGCACTGACAGTGTTATTGGGTTTCTATCATGCAGCTTTACATATTATGAACCAGGCAATAGATGTACATGAATTCCCTTTGTGCTGCTTACTACATTCAACCAGAGAACTCTACATTACAGCAAATAACCGGTCCGAACATCGACCGGCCCGAGCATTCAGACATTGCCACACTCACCACATCTCAATCATGCATCACAGTGTCTGGTGAGCCCATCTGGATTGTCGCAGACTTGGTGGTGAGTGAATGGGCTGCTGTAGTAGCATGAGAGAGTGAGCTGGATAATGTAGATGGCCTAGAAGCCCTAGGCTGAGAGGATGGAACCATGAAAGCATTGGAGATGTGATCAATGGTGACACCATGATGATGGGTGAGGACAGTCAGTGCCCTCTGGATCATAGCTATGGTTCTTGATAGATCACAAGAGGCAAGAGGTGTCAGTAATGTTATGAAGTAAGAGTTAAAGCTAGAGACTTACTAATAAGCACATCCTCCCTCTGATCATGTCTGAAGTCCTTAGCATTATAGAGGCGACCTGTAACGTTCGTGCGCAACTCAGGTTCGGGCGTCGAATCGTCGTCGCTGGGCACGGATGGTTCGGGTTCGCGTCGGGGCTCCCAGTCGGGACTCGCTGCGACGAAGGGTTCTGTTGAAGTCAGGTTCAGGGATCCGCGTGGATCCTCGTTGATAGGCTGGGACGTGGTGACGATGGGCGACCAATCGGGTCGCTCGGACTGAGAATAGAGGAGAGAAGGGACTCGGATTCGCGCTGTAGCTACTGTACTAGAGAATACAGGAGGACAAGCTTAAGACTACAGAGCGAACGAGCTTGTCCTTAAATACTCGACGAGACACAGCCGTATCGTACAGAGAGGTTTGCATAAGACGAGGACAGGGATCCTGGTAGTCGTAAACGAGGCGCGAGGAGTCAGAGGGGCGATGCGGCGTAAGAGAACGAGGAGACGAGACGAGCGGCGCAGCGCGGGAACGAGGCGCGTACCGTACGAAAAAGGAAAGAGTAGGAAAAATAGTAGGGCAGTACGTAGAGCCGTAACATTACCCCCGCTTTAGGATGAAAGCCCCAGCTTTCAGATGTCGAGGTGAGGGGGTTGTCCGTGCGTGACGACGGCCGTGCTGTCCCTCATCGGATAAGGGTCTTGTCGACGACGAGGCGTTCCTCGTTCATTGCTAGGCACCGCCGAGTGGTTCGACCTAACCGATCCAGAACTGGAGCTGGAACTTGCGCGGGCCCGAGTGCGATTGAGACGTCGGTGTCCGGTAAGGGTGTAGATGTTGTCGAGGTGGGTGCGGCAGACGAGGGCCGCGTTTTCGAGTCTGACCACCACGGGGTCAACGTCACGGGCGAGGCGGTAGCGCCGTTCTTGTAACGCGTTGACCTCGTTGTCAATCGCCCGGATCTGACGATGGAAGGTCTGGAGACGGTGGATGTCTCCCATGACACTGGGGTCAGCGAGTTGCCGGATGCGACTCATCATGTGGGGTTCGGACGCTACGAGGTCCGTGTAGAAGTCGGCGCGTAAGGCGGTCTGGGGGCCGGGGTGGGGGTCCACAAGGCATGGAACGCACACCTTGTAGGACGTGGCGGTGGCGAGTGCGAGGTAGTATGGTTCAGCGCAATCGATGAGTTTATAGTAGCGGGGGCGCACTATGTCCCCGTAGGGTCCGGTGATGGTGAACTCCCTCACGTGCTCCCCCTCGTTCTTGGTGAACCCCCTGAGTCGGGGGTCATGCTGGAACTCCGCGATCGCCCTAGTGAGGTACCGGTTGATGACCGTGTCGTCCGTCCGGTCTGCTTCGTCGAGGAGGTACTGGACGCGTTCTTGCGGGAGATTCAACCAGTCTTCTACCTCCTTGACCTGGTCCAGCGCGTACTGGACGATAAGGGAGCGGAGTTCGACTGGGAAGGGGTGGTCGGGGAGATGGAGCGACATTGCTCCGATGGTGATCGTGGCGGCGTGTTGGATGAGTTTCTCCATGGCGTCGTCCTCGCGGAGTATCTCTTGTTCGACCGATTCTCGGTGTTCGCGCTCCGCGTCTGGGGTAGGGGGAGATGGTGGGACAAGATGGGCCTCATTGTAGGCCTGGGTTTCTTCTTCGGTAGGGACCGTTGCCTCGTGAACCTCAGCGGCATCATCGAAGGACGCGATATAAGCGTGCCAAGTGCTGGGGTCCGTGGCGGGAGGGGAAACGGGAAGTGGGGCGTCGGATACGGGTGTTCCGCCTGGAGAGGGGGGAGAGTCGAACGTGGTGGGGGCTTGCATGAGGACGATAGGGTCGATAGTCGTAGATACGACGTAGTCGGGGGACTGGGGAATGTACGGAGGAGAGGGAGTGCGGGAAGCAGTGGACAGGGCGTCGTAGTCGGTGTTGTTGAAGGTAAAGGACATGGTAGAAGATGCTTGCATTGTTGTAGACCGGGGAGTCTGACGAAAAGATGAGAAATTACCCCCCCTTTTAAGAGCGACGTCCTCGTTGCTTCGTGGGATAAAGGGTCGGTCCTGGTGCGTCGGGGTGCGTTTTGTGAAACACTTCGATTGCCTCCTGTGCATGCATGAGGCTTGCTGGAATCCATTCATTCTCGGCGTCTGGGAAGCCGAGCCACTTGATGAGGTACTCGATTTTCTTGCGGAAGACACGAGAGTTGAGGATTGCTTCTATCTCTTGCTCCTCTTCACCGTCGATAAGGTCAGGGGGTGGTGGTGTGAAGTTGGGTCCGTGTTCGGTCGTCTCATTGTATGGCGTCAACAACGAGGCATGAAACACGTTGTGGATACGAAAATGAGTGGGAAGGGCGAGCTGGAAGGAGACAGGGGATAACTTCTTTGTTATCTTGAATGGTCCGTGGCGGTGTGGTGCTAGTTTCGCTGTGGGGTATGCTGTGTGGAGGTTCTTGCCTTCTAGCCACACGTGTTGACCTTCCTGCAACGAGGGGGTTGTCCCTCCTCGTCGTTCTTTCATTCTCGTGCTTGCCCATTTGAGGGCAAGGTGTGCATTGTGTCGGATGTCGTTGATTCGTTGGAGTCGTTCAGTGACTCCTGGTAATCGTGATGTTCCGGCTGTACTTCCGGTGTCGTCTGGTCGGTACCCCATCATGACTTCGAATGGGGTTTTGTTCGTGGCGGAGTGTTGGTTGGAGTTATGTGCGAACTCGGCGAGCGGTAGCCAATCTGCCCAATCGTTTTGTCGTCCGTTTACCCAGAATCGGAGATACTGTTCGAGTTCTTGGTTTACTCGTTCAGTTTGTCCATCTGTTTGTGGGTGGTAAGCCATGGACATCTTTTGTTTAATCTGCAATTTCTTGCAGAGTTCTTTGGTGAAGTGGGCGGTGAATCGCGTGTCTCGATCGGATATGATGCTTGCCGGTAAACCGAACCGTCGGAAGACGTGGTCGATGTAGAGCTTTGCGACATCGGTTGCCATCATAGCTTCTCTGCAGGGTATGAATACTGCTCCTTTCGTGCTGTCGTGGTCGACTACCATGAATATTGAATCGTAACCGTTGGACTTGGGTAGTTTCGTGATGAAATCCATTGCAACGTGTCTGAAGGGAGTGGTTTGTCGCTCTGGTTCGATCGGCATGAGTTCGACTTTTGGTTTGTGAGTCAGAACTTTCATCCTTTGGCAGTCGGCGCATCCTTGTACATATTTTTGCACGAATTTGTTGATTCCAACCCAATGCCAATGAGCCCTGGTGATCTTCTTTGTAAAGTAAAACATGGTAATATTCATATTTTGGTCGTCATTTTCAGCATGAATTTTTGATACTATAGTAATGCTGATAATATAGCTATTATAGTAAAAACTTCTATAAAGTGCATACTACACTGCTAACATGATAGTGCCTACTATAAACACTATTATAAATACAATAGTATACTATGTATTATACTATCAGTACTAGTAAATACTATAGTATATATATAGTCTTACTTAGTGTACTATAGTAAATATTATAGTGTACTATATACAGTTCTACCAGCACTATAGTAATTACTATAGTATACTATACATGGGTATATCAGCCCTATAGTAAATACTATAGTATAATATACATGGTTTTGTTAGCCCTACAGTAAAGATTATAGTATACTATGCATAGTTCTATCAGCTTTATAGTAAATACTATAGTATAATATATATGGTTTCACCAGCACTATAGTGAATACTATAGTATACTATACATAGTATTCTTAGCCTTACAATGAATCTTACAGTATACTATCCATGATTCTATCAGCCCTATAGTGAATACTATAGTATACTATACATGGTTCTACCAGTACTCTAGTAAATACTATAGTATACTATACATAGTTTTGTCAGCCTTACAATGAATATTATAGTATACTATACATGTTCTATCAGCCCTATAGTGAATACTATAGTATAATATACATGATTCTACCAGTACATAGTAAATACTATACTATACTATACATAGTCCTACTAGTACTCTAGTAAATACTATACTATACTATATATAGTTCTATCAGCCCTGTAGTAAATACTATAGTATAATATACATGATTTTACCAGCACTATAGTAAATACTATCCTATTCCAGACTCTTCCAGATTCTTCTGGGCTCTTCTATAGCCCACCTTGAGTTCCAGTATCCACCTTAGTTCCACTTTCATGTGGGTCACTAGTTATCATATATTGCTGTGTTTATTACATGCAAACCACACTCTTTTTATGTATATAAGGGATGCTGTTTTTGCCCTTGTTGCCTCAATCTGTTAACTTCACTGACTGAGGCAAGTACTTTACTTCTAGTACTTCTAGACTTGCACTTACTTACTTAGTTACTTTAGCTTTGCTCTTGCTTGCCTAGGTATTGCACCAATGATATAAAGTCTGTTGACTTCACTGACTGAGCTTTACTCTTGCTTGCCTAATTGGCACCCTGTTTCTACTATACTTCAACAATATAAATAGACTCTTATATATATAAAGATAGTGCTAAGACAAGCAGTCCTCAGACTATCCACTTGTGATATTTCTAATCTACCCAACTCATCATTCTTAGTATTCTACTAGTTGCCTTTGCTCTGCTATCTTTATCGGTCTACACTAGCTAGTAGATTCAAGGCCAACACCTATAATATCAGTCCTTTACAAAGACTACTCTTTGTGCACCACCTCTGCTCCTCTATATACTAGTATTATAGAAGTAAGTTGTAACAAGAGGCAATCAGCCTCTAGTGCATTAATAGAGAGCTACATTAAAGCACAGCAAGATAGGGTGTCAACTAGGCAAGCAAGAGTAAAGCTTAGTCAGTGAAGTCAACAGACTTTATATCATTGGTGCAATACCTAGGCAAGCAAGAGCAAAGCTAAAGTAACTAAGTAAGCGCAAGTCTAGAAGTACCAGAAGTAAAGTACTTGCCTCAGTCAGTGAAGTTAACAGATTGAGGCAACAAGGGCAAAAACAGCATCCCTTATATACATAAAAAGAGTGTGGTTTGCATGTAATAAACACAGCAACATGTGATAACTAGTGACCCACATGAAAGTGGAACTAAGGTGGATACTGGAACTCAAGGTAGGCTATAGAAGAGCCTGGAAGAATCTGGAATAGTCTGGAATAGGATAGTATTTACTATAGTGCTGGTAAAATCATGTATATTATACTATAGTATTTACTACAGGGCTGATAGAACTATATATAGTATAGTATAGTATTTACTAGAGTACTAGTAGGACTATGTATAGTATAGTATAGTATTTACTATGGTACTGGTAGAATCATGTATATTATACTATAGTATTCACTATAGGGCTGATAGAACCATGTATAGTATACTATAATATTCATTGTAAGGCTGACAAAACTATGTATAGTATACTATAGTATTTACTATAGTACTAGTAGAATCATGTATATTATACTATAGTATTCACTATAGGGCTGATAGAACCATGTATAGTATAGTATAATATTTATCATAAGGCTGACAAAACTATGTATAGTATACTATAGTATTTACTAGAGTACTGGTAGAATCATGTATATTATACTATAGTATTTACTATAGGGCTGATAGAACCATGTATAGTATACTATAATATTTATTGTAAGGCTGACAAAACCATGTATATTATACTATAGTATTCACTAAAGGGCTGATAGAATTATATATAGTATACTGTAAGATTCATTGTAAGGCTAAGAATACTATATATAGTATAGTATAGTATTCACTATAGTGCTGGTAAAACCATATATATTATACTATAGTATTTACTATAGGGCTGATATGCCCATGTATAGTATACTATAGTAATTACTATAGTGCTGGTAGAACTGTATATACTACACTATAATATTTACTATAGTACTCTAAGTAAGACTATATATATACTATAGTATTTACTAGTACTGATAGTACAATACATAGTATACTATTGTATTTATAATAGTGTTTATAGTAGGCACTATCATGTTAGCAGTGTAGTGTGCACTTTATAGAAGTTTTTACTATAATAGCTGTATTATCAGCATTACTATAGTATCAAAAATTCATGCTGAAAATGACGACCAAAATATGAATATTACCATGTTTTACTTTACAAAGATAGCTGCCAGTATTGCGGTAGAAGTTACCGAAGCCTAGGAAGGCTCGGACGTGTTTGACCGATTTGGGTACTGGCCAGTCTGCGATGCCTTTGACCTTGATCGGGTCCATGGCTAGTCCGGTTCCGTCGATTACCACTCCCAGATACTCTACTTGGTCCGCCTCGAAGGTACATTTCTCCGGTTTTAGGTACAAGTCGTTGTCTTGTAGTTTGGCGAGTACGCGGTGTACCATTTTGCGGTGTAGTTCAATGTCGTTTGGGGTTGCGATGAGTATATCGTCCATATAAATGATCACCAGTCCGGAGTCGATTTCTTCCTTGAAGATTTCGTTCATCATCGTTTGAAAGGTGGAGGGCGAGTTCGTTAATCCAAAGAACATGACCATGGGTTCAAATAGTCCTCGGTTGGTTTTGAACGCTGCCTTCCATTGGTCACCTTCTTTGATTCGGATGTTGTTGTACCCCCATCGTACGTCAAACTTGGTGAAGATCTTTGCGTGTTGGACCTTGTGGATTAGTTCTTCGATGAGGGGGAGAGGGTAGTGATTCCGGATGGTATATTCGTTTAGTCGTCGGTAGTCCTGTACTGGGCGTAGTTTTCCATCCTTTTTCTTGACGAAGAAGAAGGGTGATGCGTATTTGGAGCCTGAGGATCGAATATAGCCCTTGTCGAGATGTTCCTTGACAAATTTGTCTAGGGCTTCTTGTTCCGATGGCGACAGTGGGTATACCTTGAAATTTAGTTCCGGGGGTGCGTCGTCTTTGAGATCTATTGCATGATCCCATGGTCGGGGATCAGGGAACCGTTGGGCCGCTTCTTCGCTGAAGACTTTGTGATATTGCTGGTATTCCGGGGGAATACTAGTCGTCGTGGTAGGTGTTGCCGCCTCCGCCATTTGTTGTGCTTGTGAGATGCGATTGATGACGGTTTCTGTTGGTGGTAATCCTAGGTATATTTCGTCTCCCTCTTCTAGGGAAATTGGGTCAATTCCTGTGATCCTAAGACTTGTACCACTTTGTACGTGGTACTTCCATTTTGTTCGCCTTCCTCCCTTTTTGATCGAAGGGACCACTCGTGCGTGATGGGCGTCTAGGGTGGATAGGGTTATAGGATGTACGTCTTCTGCTAGTTTGCATTTGGCCCATTCGATTTTGGGTTCAAACGCTTTGAGCTAGGGATATCCGAGGATGATCTGCTCCTTGCCGATATTTGATACATAGAACTTCTGCATTTGGGTTCGTCCTGAAGCAGTGGCTGATAGTTCGACAAAGTGGGTGATGTTGCCTGCTTTGTTTCGGGTTCCGTCTGCGTTTCGTATAACGCGCGGTCGTTGGAGTGTTTGTAGTGGTAGGTGGTGTCGATAAGCCAGTTCTTGGCTTATTATGTTGTCTGTAGCACCGCTGTCGATGAGTGCCACACTGTCGATCCGTTTTTCTGATGTTCGTATTGCCAAAAGGACTCGAATTGCATTGTCTAATGGTACGAATACATCAGTCTTGAAGAGGGCTCGTGGAAGGATCGAAGTTCCCAAGCCTATCAAAAATCCTCCCCTTTGAGCTCCGTGTCGTCATAGAGAACCTTGCAGAACGCTTCTTTATCTTCGATAGAAGCCTTGTTTATGTATGCCGCGAATTCGGCCGGAGTAGGGGTGTGTTGACGTTGGTCGTAGTATGGTGGTTTGGCCTCGTCCTTGGTCGCGATTTTGCGAGCCATTGCAGGACGTCCTTGTGTCTTGGGGCAAGCCCTAGACATATGGCCTCGATTT
>WTXD01000102.1:0-60691 GCA_022496205.1 Gloeopeniophorella convolvens | reverse complement strand
GTCACGGCCTGAGCCGGCGCGAGCGGAGCTGGCGAGGGCTGAGACGAGCGAGGTTCGGTAAGTCGGTCTCGATGTGAGCCGGTCCTCGAAGGCGCACGTGAATGTGCACGGATCCTGGATAAGACGTGATGTCTGAAGCTTGGAGGCAATCGGCCTCCGGTACGTCGAGTTCAAAGCTGAAGACCTCGCGATGCTTGGGCGAACAAGTCCCTCACGCGGATTCCCTGGTAACCTCGTCGATTGACAAAGGAGAACAGGCTTAAGGCCTTAGAGTACAACTGCTACGCCTTAAGTACTACAAGATATCGGTTTACATAATGTCCTAGTATCGAGTCATACCGAGTCAGAACGGACTCAAGGTGGGTCTCCTAGGTAGAAGTACATAAGGGTCCAATGGCATAAGGGGCGCGTCAAGAAGATGGAGGAATCGTATGACGAGTGAAAGATAAGCGTCCCCGAGTCATGGAGTCGGAACGGAGCTCGTATCGTACAGTCACGATAAGGAGAAAAGAAAATGTATCGTACAGTTCGTGACATTGCGTCCCTCTTACGTCTGAAGTCGCCTCGACTTCAATCCTCGTTCTGCGTACCAAAGTCCACATCGTGATCGCTCGTACCTTCGGTCTCTCTGCTGGTCCCTGCCTCGCCGTACGCCTCGCAACATGTTTCTTCGTCTGCCCAATCCGACTCGACCAGTGATGCAGGAGTGGCGTGACGCGGTTAGCCGAGTGCTGCGCGCGTTGTGACCGCCTGTACGCGGGACTCGAGGCAGGCGCCTCAGTCGTCGTCGGATTTGGAGGATGCGCATGTTCGCGTCCGCGCGCTTCTCTCCAGCTCGTCGATGTCGTACTGGACGCGCTTCCTCTTGCGCATCTCCTGCCTAGACGGAAAGCGTCGGCGGTGAGTCCGTCGTCCCACAGGTCTCGAACAATGCCGAGGAGGTGGTTGTCCTGCGCCATGAGTCGGTCCTCGGTCTCGAGGGCGAGGTGGTCGGGCTTTTTGTGCCGGACCGGGTCGCGTACAGTCGATGCCGTGTCCATCTCGTCGTACTCGTCCTCGACTGCGACCATGAACGGGCAGGCACGTCAGTGACTTTCTTCACCCATGGAGCGATGATGAGTCGGCCGTCGTACTTCGACCGGATGGTCTCGGAGTGATGACGTGCTGGTCGTTTCGAAGAAACCTTCGGAGAGGAGGTCGCGCGGGAGTCGTGGATTTTTCAGGCGTATGCCTGGTAGGCTTGGTCGGCCAGACGAGTGAGAACGAGCATGAGCTCCTGGCTCAGCTCGGCGATCATGCCCTTCGGTAGTCCGTCGTCAAAGCGTACCAGCGTGTGGGAGCAGTCGTCGATGCGTTCGTAGAACCGTTTGGACAACTGGGCCTTCATGTCAGTTAGACGAACTGACTTGAGGTCCCAGTTGAACCCCGTGTTCTCGAACGTCGCAGTGATAAGATGGTCCAGGTAGTCCTGGTTGCGTCCCTTGACGCGCTTCCTCTCGCTCTCTTCTTCGTCCAGGTCGATGATCGTATTTCCCACGACGACGTGAGTAGGGCCGACGGGGTGCCAGTCCTCGGCAGCGTCGAGGCCGGGACGAACTGGGCGAGGATAGTGGCTGACCCTTCGACTCGAGGGTTCGTCGGTTCTGCTTCCACTGTTACCGCTTCTACCTTCGGGCTCGAAGGTGTGACACGCTGGCAGAGACTGAGCGGATGGGAACGGCATGGGAATACGTACTCCTTCGGTGACCATGATGGTTCCTCGAAGAAGGTCGGCGGGGTCGGGGGACGCGAGCTGGCGATGGAGTCGGTGTCGGTACGGAGATACTCGATGTTCGGGATAGGGCGGGGAGCCGGGGAGCTCGATTCGATGGAGGAACGGAAGAGACGGTGGTGGGGACTGGAGACATGTTAGGAGTGGGAAGTGGAGACGGGTAAGAGGTCGAATAGAACGTTGTGATCGCTAGAGTGACTGAAGTCGCTGAAGGTAACGATGAAAATTACCCCCCTCTTATAGTCAGCGTCGACCACGGCGCTTAGATAGGGTATCGGATGCCGGTCCTGCGGCGTCAGGATGTTCAGTGTGATAGAGGTCAGCAGGTCGTCCGCGTGAACTCGGACGCGTGACCCACTCGTTATCCGAGTCTGGGTAGCCCTTCCATTTCACGAGGTACTGCAGCTGACGGCGGAAGAAGCGAGAGTTCTGAATGGATCGACTCGTACTCTTCTTCTCCTTCGATAAGGTCAGGGGAGGACGGGGAAAGTTCTCGCCGTGTTCCCGTGTCTCGCGATAAGGAAGAAGGCGGGACACGTGAAAGACGTCGTGAATTCTCATCGATGGGGGAAGTTCCAGTTGGAATGTCACCGGGGATAGTTTCCGTATGATGCGGAAGGGACCATGGCGTCGAGGGGCTAGCTTCAGCGTTGGATACGCTGTCGGTAAGTGACTTCCCTCGAGCCATACAAGGTCTCCTTCTGCCAATGTAGGCAGCTGACCACCGGCCTTCGCTTCATCATGTCAGCTGTCCATTCTAGGCTTCTCGCGCCGCAAGGCGGTGACTGCGCAGCAGTTCGAGTCGGTCAGTGATCCGGGGTATCGATGAGGCCGTTCCTATCGGCCAATCAGAATGAGGGTGATAGCCCATCAGGGCTTCGAACGGGAGAGTTTCGTCGCAGAACTCTTCCAGGAGTTGTGCGAGAACTCTGCAAATGGAAGCCAATCGGCCCAGTCATCCTGTCTGCCGTTCACCCAAAACCGCAGGTACTGTTCGAGCTGCTGGTTAACGCGCTCGTCTGCCGTCGGTTGGGGGTGGTAGGCTGTGGAGATTTTTGGCTAATGCCAGGCGTCGGCATAGCTCGCGGGTGAAGGAGGATGCAAAACGAGGATCGCGATCAGAAATGATACGGCGTGGTAGTCCAAATCGACGGTAACGTTGTCCAGATATAGCTTCGCCACTCCTTCGGCTGTGATCGTTTCATTGCAGGGTATGAATACCGCACCCTTTGTGCAATCGTGGTCAACGACCACAAGGATAGAGTCAAAGCCGCGGGATATCGGGAGTTTGACGATGAAGTCCATCGACACGGTCTGGAACGGACCTGCATCAGGATCGGCATAGATCGGCATGAGTTCCGGTTTCTGCCGATTGGTTCGGACTTTCAGCGCTTGGCAGTCGGCGCATCCATTAACGTAGTTCTTGACGAACTCGTTAAGGCCCGGCCAGTCCCACTGTCGCCGTATAACTCCTGGGTATTCGTGATGCCGGGGTGTCCGGCGGAAGGGGTGTCGTGATGGGCGCGAACGATATCGCGTCTGAGTGTTTCGTCTGTGTCAGCTGGTATCCAGAGCTGTCCTTTTCGGTGCGCCACCATCCATCGACTGTTTCGTACAGCCAGTGGTGCTTTGTTTTGTCACCCCAGAGTTGGGCGACTCGAACGCGATCCTCGAGTGATGGTGTCCTGTCAGGAACGTCGAGTTTACGAAGACGTCGGGGGAAGTATGGCTACTCTCGTGTTCGATGGAACCATCGTCGTGGTCAGGTCGTCGGATAAAGCGTCGGCAGGGGTGTGTTGCTTTCCAGGGACGTGCTGGATGACGAAGTTAAACTCAGCGAGGTCCTCGTGCCATCGCGCCTGGCGATGCGAAACCTTCCGAGTGTCTTTAAAAATAATAAGTTACGATGGTCCGTGAGTATCGTGATGGATGCTTGGCTCCTGCTAATAATGGCGCCACTCCTTCAGCGCTTTATGATAGCTAAGAGTTCTCGGTCGTAGACGTCGTATCTTTGTTCAACTGGTGCAAACGAATGTGAATAGTATGCTATAGGGTGTCGTCGTCCATCGACACCCTTCTGCGAAAGTACTGCGCCACATGCAAAGGAGGAAGCGTCTGTTCAGGAAGAAAGGTTTATCGTGATCGACGTGAATAAGTACGGGGTTAGAAAGGAAAGCGTCTTTCAATCGTTCGTAAGCAGTTGGCAATCGTCAGTCCAAATGAAGGGGGTATCGTTCTTCGTAAGAGTATTCAAAGGACGTGCGATCTTACCGAAGTCCCTGATGAAGCGGCGATAGAAGTTTCCAAATCCAAGGAAAGCTCGTACCTGCTTGACGGTTTTCGGGACGGGCCAATCCCTGATACCGTCAGCTTTACGGGATCCATCTCGATCCGATCGCCGTTTAGGATCATGCCAAGGTAGTCCACCTTTGTACTCTCGAAGGTGCACTTTTCCGGCTTCAGGTATAGGTCGTTATCGAGTAGTTTCTGAGTACTCTTTCGACCATACGTCGGTGAAGATCGATGTCGTCGGGGGTCGCGATGAGGATGTCGTCCATATAGATGAACACGAGACCAGAGTCGATCTCGTCTTTGAACAGCTCGTTCATCATGGTCTGAAACGTGGATGGGGAATTCGTAAGCCCGAAGTACATGACCATGGGTTCAAAGAAACCACGGTTCGTTTTGAACGCGGCCTTCCACTGGTCGCCTTCTTTAATGCGGATATTGTTATATCCCCATCGTACGTCGAACTTCGTGTAAAGTCGGGCAGTCTGGAGTTTATGGAGTATCTCTTCGATGAGCGGAAGAGGATAGTTGTTCTTTACTGTATAGGTATTCAGCTGTCGGTAATCCTGTACAGGTCGGAGTTTCCCGTCCTTCTTTTTAACAAAGAAGAAGGGAGAGGCGTATGGGGAACTAGACGGTCGGATGTATCCCTTCTTCAGATGTTCGTCCAGGAAGGACTCTAACGCCGTCTGCTCTGAAGGGGACAAGGGATATATTTTACAGGGGAGTGATGGGGGCGCGTCGTCCTTCAGGTCGATGGGATGATCCCATGGTCGCGACTCCGGAAATCTCTGCGCCGCTTCCTCACTAAACACCTTGTCGAAGCGTCGATAATGCGGGGGAATGGGATCGGGTTTAGTTTTACTTGGATCGAGTGCAGCTTCGGCAAGCTGCTGCGCCTGAGTCACTCGGAAGAGGCGAACCTCGTCGACAAGTTCCGGCGGCGAGCCGAAGTAGATTTCGTCTCCTACGTCTAGGTTCAGGGGTTCTACCCTGAGAGGTAGAGCTGGACGTGAGCATATGCTTCTTCTTCCCATCCCGCCAGGGAATGGACGTTTGATACACGTGCTCCTGCTCTAAATGTCGTAGGCGTGGGTTTCCACGAAGATGCGTCTGAAGTGGAAAGGATGATGGGATGGAAGTCGTCTGCTACTCGTCGTTCACCCCATAGAATCGGGGGTTGGAATAGTCGTAGCCAGGGGAATCCGAGGATGATGCGTTCTCCTCCGATACTGGAAATGTAGAAGCGCTGGGAATGTGATTTTCCTCCAGCTGATACATCGAACTCGGTGTAATGAGTGATATCACCGGACCGGTTTCGGGTTCCATCTGCGTTTCGAATGATACGAGGATGAGCAAGTCGTTTCACTTGAAGGCCGTGCTGTTTACGACCTTCCAGTCGATGATATTGTCGGTAGCCCCGCTGTCGACTAGGGCTTTGTCGTCGATCCTTTTATGTGCACTCCGGATGTAAAGGGGAACTCTGATCGCATTTTCGGCATAGGAGAGTCGTACTAGTACATCGGTGCTGAAGACGGCTCGAGTAAGGATCGCTCTACTCAAGCTTGTTGAAAATCCTGGACGCTGAAGTCCTTGTCCTTCTCGAGGACACTGAAGATGGACTCTTTTTCTGCGTCAGATGCGTTTGCCAGATAGGCTGCAAACGTCTGTGGGGAAATGGAGGAAGTGGTAGAGGTGGAGGGAGTCGGTGTCGTGGGGTCTGTCGTGTCGATCTGTCGCTGACGCGTTTCCCGAGGACGTGAGTCCTTTTGCGGGCAGGAACGTGAAACGTGTCCTTGCTGGCCGCAGTGGAAACAGCGTCCCTGCTGCATGTACGAGGTCCGTTCGTCGGGCGTGAGCTTCTTCCCTTTCTGATGGACGAATGACTGGGTCTGATTGACCATCACTGTGTCCACGTCCATGGGAACTACTCCGTCGTTCCGGGGTGGCTGTCCAGCTCCTCCAGGGCGTCGTATCTGAAATCGCGGCTGCTGTCTCGGGGTATCCTGATTTCCGTAGATTTCCTTCATGAGCTGATACTGAAGCTGCTGGTCGCAAAGCTTCTCAGCCCATTGATCGAAGGTCCATCGGGTGCTGCCGGGGTTTACTCCAAACACGTCCCCTCCCTGTCGTGCGGTTTCCCGGACGAGGGCGTTGGGGAACGAGCGAAGGAACATAATGATGGTGGATTCGGCGTCGAGGTGGAAGTTCCCCCTCTCTGCAAGGGTACGGAACTTTCCGATATACTCCTCGATCGGCTCGGGGGCTCGGAATTTCATATTTGCCAGGAGAAGTTTGGCATTGACTGCGGTTCCTCTGTTTAGGAAGCGTTTGTCGAGGGTATCTTTAAACACCGTCCATGCGGTGTCCTTCGTCGCGAAGGGTACTGGTGGATCAAGGACGCTGTTCGCCTTGATTTTTCCAACCACTCGATCTGCCTTTGGACCCAGTCGGTCACAATGGCGCCTCGAAAGTACGTGAGGCAGAAGGAGATTTTTTTTAATGGGTCGGTGAACGTTGAGTTTTCGTCGTTCAGGAATGCGTAAAGGTTGAACTGTCGCATGAAGTCGGCATATCGTTTGGATTCTCCGTTAAAGATGAACGGAGCTTCTCCTGTGAGTTTCCCGTTGTCTCGACGGGCTGCGGTGATCGTGGAGTCGACTCGGGTTTCTTCAGCCATCTCGCGTGCTGGTATGGATGTAGGATCAGGTGTCGGGGATATGAGTGCCGCGGCGGCTTCTTCAAGACGTTGTGCGACGCCTGTGAGGTCAGAGGAGATCTGGGGTTGGGTAGAAGTGGGAGTCGTGTGTTCTGGGGAGTCGTGGGTAGGATGTTCGCGAAACCACTGTACTACCTGGTCTCGGTTCGGTATCCCTAGTGCGACTACGGGCGAGGTGATTTCGTATCTCTGGTGGATTCCGGACCACTGGACGTAGTTCCAGCCTTGGTCGCTCGAGAAATGTACTCGTAGGGTCTGTCCGCTGAGGACTAGATAATAACCGTTCTCTCGGTCGTGGAAGATTCCTCGTAGTCCTTCTCCTCTGAGTTCAGGGGGAGCGACGTCCTCGTCCTGTGCAAAAGGAAGTCGGACAGTCACAAGTTCTGCGATCGTCGGCTCTCGAGACTGAGAAGCCTGTTCTAATGTCACGGCCTGAGCCGGCGCGAGCGGAGCTGGCGAGGGCTGAGACGAGCGAGGTTCGATGAGTCGGTCTCGATGTGAGCCGGTCCTCGAAGGCGCACGTGAATGTGCACGGGATCCTGGATAAGACGTGATGTCTATAGCTGGAGGCAATCGGCCTCCGGTACGTCGAGTTCAAGGCTGAAGACCTCGCGATACTTGGGCGAACAAGTCCCTCACGCGGATTCCCTGGTAACCTCGTCGATTGACAAAGGAGAACAGGCTTAAGGCCTTAGAGTACAACTGCTACGCCTTAAGTACTACAGAGATAACGGTTTACATAAGGTCCTAGTATCGAGTCATACCGAGTCAGAACGGACTCAAGGTGGGTCTCCTAGGTAGAAGTACAGTATGGATCCAATAGCATAAGGGGCGCGTCAAGAGGAATGGAGGAATCGTATGACGGATGAAAGATAAGCGTCCCCGAGTCGTGGAGTCGGACCGGAACTCGTATCGTACAGTCATGATAAGGAAGGAAAAGAAAATGTATAGTACAGTTCGTGACAGACTCCATGACTCGGGGACGCTTATCTTTTACTCGTCATACAATTCCCTCATACTTCTTGACGCACCCCTTATGCCATTGGACGACTACTGTACTTCTACCTAGGAGACCCACCTTGAGTCTGCTCTGACTTGGTATGACTCGATACTAGGACATTATGTAAACCATTTGACTCGTAGTACTTAAGGCGTAGCAGTTGTACTCTAAGGCCTTAAGCCTGTTCTCCTTTGTCAATCGACAAGGTTACCAGGGATTCCACGTGAAGGACTTGTTTGCCCAAGTATCGCGAGGTCTTCAGCTTTGAACTCGACGTACCAGAGGCCGATTGCCTCCACTCGAAGACATCACATCTTACCTAGGATCCCGTGCACATTCTCATGCACCATCGAGGGCCAGTGTCAGGACTCACTTGCAGAGTGTGCGCAGAGAGGATAGCAGGTATTTGGAGAGCGTCAAAGGGGTAGAACAGAAGATGAGCTGCGATAGCAGGAGCGGAGGGGGAACACACTAATAGTGCTAGATTGCAGTGCTAGGTACAGATGAGAGTGCCACAGATGGACAGTCTGAGGACCACTGGGCGATACATGGGGGTCTTATATACTATTGGAGACCCCCTAGATGAATCTGGTCTAATTGCTGATGGGGATTCCAGAGGGGATTCCCTATAACCTCTCCTCTCTGATACGCTTCTCAGATTCCATTGCAAGGTGGGGCTTGAGGCCCCATGGAGTTCTTGATGATCAGAGTTCCAAAGAGGACGCATGAAGTGTTTCACCTTGATCAAGGTTCTGGTTACTTTGGGATGAGTAATATGGCCATTCTGAGAGATCCCTAGTCCAGGATCTTGGGGGTGTTCCAGGGTTAATTGGCCATTAGGGAGTAGGGCGAGGAATGGGGGTGAAGGGTCACATGATGCATTTTGACTTGTAGTCACAATGTGAGTGGTACGTGTTGCATTGTGGGCGACATATAGGGTGTTTACTGGTAGGGCTGGGTTTGCTCTAGTGTTCTGAGCAGTTCAATCTCCTTGAAGCCTTAGTGTTCGTGACAGCCGGTGATACGCCAGCATGGCATATACAGCGTACGACAGTACGTTTTCGCGATCTACGAAACGGCTGATGTGCAAAGTCCTAGGCACGTCTAGGAGCTCTCGACTGACGAGACATGGACCACAAATAGGCCCAAAGGGGGCACAAGTTGGTGGTCGCGTCGTCCTTCGGTCGATCTCAGGCGTAGGCCACAGATGGGCAGTTGGCACCACTTAGCAACGTAGAAACGATAAGTCATTCCCACCTCTGTGTTAGCAGGCGTCGCTAGCGCATCCGCAGGTGCCTGTTTGCGATCAAACTCGCAGGACGCGAGCCGCTCCGCCGAACGCGCTAAACGCGCGGTCCCACCGCCGCACGAAGAACAGCTGTCGCAGCCGTGCGCGCACCAAACTAGTGCGTCTGCAGTTATTGCGCGACCGATCAAAGGCCGCTACATTATACACGAATACGCCGTTTCCTAGCTAAACATTACTGTCGAGCGAGAGGCCGTTGCGGCATAACAGAACGCTACGAGATTAGACACCGGCGCGGTCCCGGAGTAGGACTCGCACTATGTATTTAAACCTACGGTTCAAGACGACCGAATTCAAGTTATGCTCCCCCTCCATTCACCTTTCTAGCACGTATCAGTCAGACGTTGGCCGGTTGTAGTTCAAGCGTTGTTGCAGTGCCATGTCATTGTGCGATGCGGCTTAGCCCTTTTTCATTCGGCTCTCAGTCTTGCGTACCTCGGCGACCCCAGTCGGCGTAACTCAGGCATTAGGCATGTCTCCCCACGCACTTGCGATACTAACGAAGCCCCTTTGCTAGATTTAGCTCTTATACTGGGCTTAGGGTATCACCGGCTCACACCGAGACCGACTTACCAAACCTCGCTCGTCTCAGCCCTTGCCAGCCCAGCTCGCGCCAGCTCAGGCTGTGACAAAAAGGCCAACTTAGGCCAAAGGCATAGTGAGATGTGGACTATCCCAGTGGGGGAGTTGCTTCAGGCCATGCTTCAAGCTGTCCGATGTTAGTCACCGGCCACCAGATGCCGGATTCTTAAGTAAGTCATGGGGGCCCAGACGTCCGGCAGATTTTTGCTGCCTGGGCTATGTCACAGGGGCCGTACATCCGGTGGGACTTATGCTCCACTAGGAGCATCTGCATGGCCAGTAGCACAGCAGCAGCCCAGTAAATGATGAGAATACAGCTATATCCGAGCGCTGAGCAAACATTTGAGTACCAAATAGAGCCAGCAGCATAGTGGCAACATGAATATGACTTTGTCCAGCCACTGAGCAAACATTTAAGTACTATATGGAGCCTACCACTCTGGGGACTGTGATATAACCCTTTTGCAAAGCCCTGAGCAAACATTATGGTAAATTAGAGCTACTATTTCATGAGTTCCAAGGCAGACACTGTTTGTGAAGCACTGGGCAAACATTCCAGTACTGTATAGAGCCTACAGCTCCAGGGACTGAGATATAGGCACTTTGTGAAGCCCTGAGCAAACTTTAAGATACTCAACAGAGGACGACTGCTCTGAGCAAACAGAGCTGCCCAGTGTGGATCAAATAAAACAACTACATCTCATCACCAAGAAGATGTTTAGGACCTCAGGGATGGTGTCCACCTCATACTTATAACATCCAAGAGGCACATTCTCCATGTTGTGATGGGATGAGGTAGAATTTAGAGTGCATAAAGAGTGTACATGGTTATTCAGCTACATGCATAGAGTGTTGTTACAACCGGATCAAAGATGATTGCTCAAAGCGGAGCAATCATCTTTGGTCCATGCTAAGCAAACAGATCTGCTCAACGTGGACCACAAACGATTGGCTGTTTGCTCAGCACAGAGCTAACTTGTATCACCAAGGAGGCGCTTGAGGCCTCCGGGACAAACTCCATCTTTTTTTCAACACATTAAAGACACACATTCTCCATGTTGCGGCGAGATGAGGTGGAACCCAGAGTGCATGGAGAGGATATGCTATGTTTAGCTCAGAGCAAAGAGCGTTGTTGCGAGTAGACCAAAGATGATTGCTCAGCAGGGAGCTAACATGGCTACTCAGTGCAGAGCTAGTATCATTGATCAGCACAGAGCAAACAGATCTACACAACACCGACTAAAAACTATTGACTGTTTGCTCAATGCAGAGCTAACTTGTATCACTGAGGAGATGCTTGAGGTTGCCGGGACAAAACAAACTCTTTCTCTTGTTCACAGCAGTTCAGCTCAGATCACTAAACTAGTAGAAACAAAATTAGTTGTTATAATACCAAGACCATAGTATCCAGTATGCTAACTACTGTGAAATACAATATTGTCACTGCTATTGATACATATATGCGTTATGTGTACAATGCTTGTGGGATAAGTAAGAGATTGACTATACTAAAGAAAGATGCAATTAGTTGAATAGTAAGTATATAAGTAACATAGTATGATGCAAAAGTGAACTCATGACTGATCAGTAAAAACATGCCTACGCTGCCGTTTGATCCTCAGCTGAGCAAGGCAATAAACAGCACCCACCAGCTCCTCATGCACCTCGTTGAAGGATCACTTTGCACTGGGGAGATTGGGTGCATCTTGCATCCCCATGTGTGCATCTTGGAAGTGTTCCGATGCTGCGTGTACACAGTCTTGCTGCCTGTGAATCTCAGCACGTGAGGGGTGGTCATCCGAGGGACCAGCAAGGTTGGCGGGAAAGGGGGTGGGGATGTGGTGGAAGGAGGGGATTGTGATGGATGAGGACAGCGGGGACGCAAACCTCACAAGTTTCTACAAAGTGTTAGCTTAGCAAAATGCAAAGAATGCAATACTTACCTTGGGCAGCTCGGTAGGACTCTCAGCATCTAGAGAGGTAAGGACACAAAGTAAGTCAGTAAAGAAAACAGAGCAGAGCATAGTGCATGCACCTTTGTGAAACCACCGATGACTAGCAAAGGCCACCAGTCTGCACTTGCCCTCCTCCTCAGTCAGCTTACCCTCCCTAACCATCCAATGCACCGATTCCCGCTCTTCCGCGAGTTCATACTGCCAACGTTGCTGAGCCCTGAGCACCTCGATTGGTGGGGCAATCGGGCACTCCACCTCAAGGACTAGGGCCACAACGTACTGCTCGAACTCAGCCTCCAGTTCGCTCAGCTACGGACCTAACAGGCAGCGCCCCCAAGGCACCCAGCCCACATCTGCCAACGGACCGAGCATGGCGACCGCTCTCTGCTCAGCAGAAATGATCTCTGCATCTTGATGAGCGTGGCCCATGTCGTCCTCAAAGAATTCCTGTAGATAGTGAATGGTTAGAATAAACAACAGTATAGAAAATGACCATGCACCAGGGCTTTAAGGAAAGCCCTCGCCCACGACTCCCAAACCAGTGCTGTATCCTTCACTCCAGGGAGCAATCCTATCAGATTGAGAACAAATTGTCAACTGATTGACATTGAGAGAGGGGGTGGGAGTGGAAGATGGAATGGGGAGGGAATGACAGTGAGTAAGAAGACACAACCGGCCAGACGTGAACGTGTGGTGAAGTCGGAGTCCAAAAAGGGAAGACAAATCGGGAGATATGGCCACGCGACAGAGCTTGTGACAAGTTGCACGTGGAGAGTGAAACGTGGGACAAGAGCAGGGCAAACACATAATATTCATTACAATGTGAGAAGCAAACTGCGTTAAGTAGATTACACTAGCAAGTCATTTATAGGTGCTATATGCTCATTGCGGAGCAGGTTCCGAGCAATGAATAATCCTGAGACTAACAGAGGATGCACCAGCCATATGCAAATCACTGAGCAAACTAAAGCATAAATAACAGATGCCATAGACGTTAAAATTACATTGTACTGCAATCTTCGTGATGGCTTAGGGGTCCGCTTTGGAAGAGGCATATAATCTTCATGTCTGTAGTATGTGTGTTGTATAAATATTATGGTTGACTTCCAAGAGTAGATATTTACCGTGGTGCCAGTGGGGGGGTGACTGGGCTTTGCGGAGCAGACCCATGCACTCTGGGTGAGCTTGGAGAAAGACACCTCGCAGGAGGAGTCTTAAACATAGCTAGAAGCCCAAATGTTGAAGTTAATAACATTGAACAAACAGCAACAACCCACATGCAATGTCTGCATATTGTGGAGCAAAGATTTAATTGAAAAGCATGCTGTGTCCACAAATACATACCAGTGCCAAAAGTGGGGTCGACACTTGAGTGCTGGTGAGGTAAGGGAGGAGTGGAATTAGGCTGCTGAGCAGAGTCTTGATTGATTAAACTATCTGGTCAGTGCTGAGCGATCTGCACCAGAATAAGTCTATTACCATGGAATGGATTGGATGCAGTGGGCATGGGGCGACCAGACAAGGTGACGCGATGTGGACCAGACAGCATCGCGGGACACAGAGGACTCCACTCTAGCAGCTTACTAAAGAACAATGAGTCTGAAGACAAATGATTGAACAAAGAGATGATGTCAGCCTTCTTAAGCCTAGATGGATCCTCCCAGCTAAATGAATCTGGCCAGCAGCCATCAGCTAGCCAAGTTGATGGATCCTTGATCAGTGCATTTCAAGAGATAACAGCCTTTGGGTTCCCAGAGGAAAACCCTGTAGACTGGTCAGAATCAGTCCACAATTGAGAGAGATAGTGTTTAATGTACGAAGGTGAGAAGTCATGTAATCACGGAGCAGATCTTGAAGTTGTCGGGCATGTTGTTTGGATGAGACGTCAGGAAGCACTGGTTCACCACTAGGGTCCGTAACGATTGTAGTGCGAGGCCCATTTTGTTTAATATTGGTCAATGTAGCACTGAGCAAGTCAGCTTGCTGCACTAGGACATGTATACTTAGCAAGGGCTGAACATTGAATGGGTAACCACATACAATTGAACAGTAGCTCAGCATACTGTGTCCATTGATCCCAGAATGGAACATCTCTTCAGTTGGGACAGAAGGCACTAAAACTCAAGCCGTCCTCATTAAACCCTTTTCACTCCTCACTGAAGAATGCCAATGTCAGTGTAGCATATAATAACGCGAAACAAAGGCCTAATTCATACCTGGCAGCACAAATCTGGTCTTTGTCGTCCTTAAAAGCTAGAACAACCAAGGTCCGAATGCCACAATAGTGATAGATTTATTCCTGAAAGTCTTCAACAATGCGATTTTGCATTCGAGTTGCAATTCTGATAAGCACAGAAATTCATCCTAGGATCTCTGAATAACATTTGTGAAGTAGATATACCTCACCTGAACATGCTTAGGAGGACTGGTGGCGGACCAAAGATTGGCTTCCTCAGCACATCGCTCTAGGTCCTCAGCTAAGCATTCCTTCATCATTACGGTGGTCACTCGTTGCAATGCTGCAAGGTAGGTGATTGATCCAGGTGGAGCACCAGTCAGAGTAGCGTGCATATTGATCTCTGCACGATGTTCATAATAATAGACGTTCCGTGCAGACCAACATCTGGTCAGCAGCATGTAGTGCTTCTTCCCGTTGTCAATGTGATTGTAAAACCATTTCCTAATTTTCTGTGTAGAACAGTAAGACCAAGTCATAGAAGAATATCAATGTACTTACAGTTCTAGCAGCTATCTTGTCAAAGTTCCCCTCTGTAGCGTGCGGACCATAAACTGCTCCAAGCACTTGCTCGACCACTTGATGTCGCGCTGCAATATCTCCCTTCTGAAATCCATCAGCAAAGGCCTTCAGCTTCTCTACATCTTCAGTTGTGAATGAAAGATCCATTCAACCAGTTTGCTCAGTGGTGGACATGATAAGAAAATGAGGGCAAGACGAGGGACGTGATGAAGTCTCATCTGGAGAGTTGCTTTTATGCTCATTGCAGAGCAAACACAATCAATTTAGAGCATGTCTTCTGGACAACAGAAATCAACAGTCACCTGTCACGGATGCGTCTTTTCGAAGGATTCCTGGACCACCTAGCAGGCTTGAGCCTTTACTGCTAGCTGAGTAATCGAAGAAGTGCTAAAAGTACATATTCCACGGGAATTATTTCCTTTGCGTTAGGTGCAGGCTTATGTAAGCTGCACATGATGGCACGTGACTCGTCTTGTGACTCGTCCCATGGGATATTAGGGTTAGAATGGGCTGGAAGGGCCTAGAGGCCATGGACTTTGGGTTGTGACGTCATGGTGACGTCAGTAGTCTAGATTGTGCTGTGCATTGACGTCATCGCTGAGTGAGCATGACGTAGTGTGGGAAACTGGCTTAGTGAGCGTGAGTAAGGTGCATCAGTCAGCACCAAGTTGCTCAGTCAGCAGCTGCGGAGTCGCTTTGTAAGTGCTCCTCTAGTAGTATATAAACCCATGTAGTTGCGCACTTAGGTCCTCAGACTTTCCTCTTGAGGACCAGGTAAGAGTGTCAACAGCCTCTCTGTAGTAGTACTACAGTTCTAATCTTGAGGACCAGTGTTCTACAGTCTTGACTCGTTGCGAGACCTTGCATAAAGGCCTCCAAGTTGCAACACAGCTCCTGGATTGTTGGTTGGCGCAAGACTTCAGCTCTGCGCAAACGCCTTGCCAGTTGTCTCAAAACAACCTTCCTTTGACCGTACTAGTGTTGTGCGGAGTTAGAGCTCCCGCCACATCACCCATTGTGGAGCAAAGAGTCATCACATGCCTTCAATGCATTCCTCGCACACACAGAGCATAGTAACAGTATATGATATATATAGATCAGAGCAGGAGATGGCCTCCAATTCATTCATTTCCGTCTCGACCAGGCCCATCAGTCACGAGAGGCCTGCTTCTGCTAAGCACAGCTCCCCTCACCACCATCGCGGGCAATGCTCTGAGCAAACAGCTCACCACAATTGCTGAGCCTTGTGGCGACACGTCGGAGGGAGGCAGAAACAGCCTCAGCTTGGCGAGCTGCTATCAGAAGATCCCTCTGGATCTCATCCATGAGCTGGTCGCCTGTTAGCTCAATCAGTGAAATCTGCAGAGCAGAGTAGGTGCGCCGAATCTGGTGCTTGCTCCACTTGCTATAGAACCTTGTTGCCATGGGCTCGAAGTGTAGCAGATTGACCATTTCCAGCAGAGCAAGTCTTGGCTCGGCTAGACATGCTGGACCCATGGGGTGGATAGACATGTGGGAAGAGGAGGGTCCAGTGGTGGAGGACGGTGATGGCACAGCAGCCTCTCGCTGAACTACTGAGTTGGGCGGACGATCTAGGGTTGGAGAACTGACAGAAGATGGTGGGATAGGAGTGAGATAGACGACCAGGGAGTAGTCTGGAGGTCGGGGACTGTCTGCGACTGTTTTGGCAGCCGGCTGAGTGACCTTAGTTGTTGATTAGTAGCAATAGGAAATAATCAATGGACATGCGCACCTCATCCACATTTCGCTCTTGGGTATTGTTTGGGGAGGGTGTGATGGTTCCCATGTCGGCCAAGAAACAGCCAAATCCTTCGGCAGTGAGAAGGGTGGTCTGCTAAGCATTGGGCAAAAAACGGGAATTAGAGGTTAGTTAACTGTTAGGTAGCAAAGCTCACAGTTGCATTAGCTTCTAGGGCTGTACAAGTAATTGCTGAGGGAGCAACTTGAGCGGATATGACCTAAGATAAATAAATTATGCTCAGCAGTCAATGTGATGTACAATGTTTACTCACCACTGGTGCAGGGTCGACAATCATAGATGACCCCTCGGTCGCGGATTGGGCTATTTCAGCGGCAGGCTAGACGTTATTATGCTTAATAGCTGAGCAAAAATCAAAAATCATTAGATCACTCACCTTTTTTCTGCTGCGCTTTTTGCCACTGGTGCCCTTCTTTGATTTTGAGGTCGTGGGGGTAGGCTCATCTTCTGCTAGCTGCTCAGAGGTTGTGTGGGAACATAACATTCTGAGTTGAGGATCTGAGAAGTCAGTATTGCGGAGCAAATAGATGAGGGCTGGTCAGCTCTCGAAGCATTCAAATAAGCAGATGATTGCACCAGGAGTCTGCTCTGCCGCATCTTGACTATCTTTGAGCATATTAGTGATCTGCTGAGCAGGGTATGCTCCGCAATGCACCAGCACAATCTGTCTATGCTGTGCTGTCTGCGCTAGCAGACTTGCTCCACTCTCTGGAGCCCTTGTGACTGCCTTTAGTCTTTGATCAACCGGCCATGGTGAAAAGTAGGAAACAGAATCCTGAATCTCTCACCTCCCTAAGTATTTATGTATGCTGCCACGCCCCCTTGTAAAATGACTCAATACTTCTAAATTTGGCAATGATCCTTCTATTGAACAAAGATGATTCTTCCTTATCTTACAAAAGGCATCTTCCATCACACGTTGTACACGCGATTGTGGGGAGGGGCGTAGTGTTGTGGAGAAGATGTTGATCTTTATGAATCTGGGCAATCATTTCCTATCGCAGACATCTGAACGCGAGACAACGGTGGTTACTGAACTTTCATATAGAAATCATTTTCCCCACCCAAGTCCTCTCAATCCCACATTTCTTCAGTATCAATGTCCGCATCTTCCTCACACGTAGCAATCCCGACCACTGCACCTGTGCCGCATCTGGCGGAATGGCAACGAGCAATGTTCATTATCACTACTAAGCTCATGGACATAAAGGTGTGCTATGAGGCCACAAGCTCGCGAACCCCCAACAATGTGGCTACCTATCACGCCTATCTAATCAAGTCATTAGAGAAGGAGCTGGTAAGTAAAAAAGCTCACTACTATTGGTCATTGCTGAGCAATGTGTAGTTAGACAGCTGTCAGCTAATAAGCCACATACTGCCTCCAACTCAAGGACAACCAGTTCACGTCGCTGCTACGTTGGTCAGCAGCTGGGTAGAGATCCATAAGATGCACGATTGCAAGCGCGTGATAGACTACCAGAATATCGAAGTCGACAACATTTATGCAAAGATTCTCTTTCCAGGCTGGAACCTGATCGCGCTAGGGAGCGCCTACCATGCCTACCTCCCGCCAGAATGGGAGACAGAGTATGAAATGGTTGAATGCAGCTACGGTGTTAATCCAATGTCACTTTATGGCCTAGACTGTAAGTTGTGTCTGTTCATTGCTTAGCAGCTGACCAAATCTTCAAAGCAATCAGCGAAGGCAGCTTAGGCATGCCAACGCCCCCACCAGACACCGACACTGAGCAAATTGTTGAGCGAAGGTGAGTCCGATGTTCTCCGACATTCGGATGGCTGCGCGTGCAACACAGCTTGCGCCAGCGAGCTGGAACTTTGATGGTAGATAGTCCGGATACTAGGCTCCATCATATCTGATTTCCGTAGTGTTACGTACGATACTTCCGTAGTTATCACGTTCCTTACTCACCGGGCCGTTTCTCAAACGTGTGACAAGTCATGAGGCCGAAATCCATTGAGGCAGGCCTGTACAGGGCCAAATGCGCGATATTGTGGACACCATTAGTCACGCCTCTGCCATTTATGGACCCCAGGGGTCCTCCTGTATATCAAAGCCACCTGTAGGAACTGCAAATACCAGTGTCTCCTGCCACTACAGCTCTATCGCTCTCAAGCCTCTAGCTGGTGAGAATCAGTAGTTAATACTGTAGTATAGAGCAATACAGTAGCTGCGCTATGCCTGTTCAACACAAATGCCCAAGTCTGCTCAGTAGAGTGGCAGCGAAGATGGACAGGCTCAACCAATGTCTTTGCCCGAAGACGATGTTGAGATGGGTGAAGGGTCTGACAATAAGGGTTCCGACGAGCAGGCCGACACCTCAGAGTCTGATCAGCTACAAGATGACAATGTTGAGAAGATGATCCAGATTAAGCAAGAGAAAGTTGATACAGCGATCGCACGTGCCACAAAGGACGATGCTGAGCAGATGGACAATGAGGATGCAGATGCCAATGGCGAAGATGATGATGATGGTGAGGACTCATGGTTCATCGCTCAAGAGCAGTCCACTGACTCCGATGGGGTCAAAATCACAATTGGTAAGACAGGACATATGTTGTGTTTTGCTCAGCGCTAATCAACAATAGGGGACGCAGGAGGAATGGCAGTCACTCAGCACAAGCTGTGAGCCAAAACCATGGACAATGGTAAGGGCTGTGTGAACCAACCAGCACCTGTGCCGAAGAAGCCTGCTTCTGTGCCCAAGAAGTCTGCACCTCCTGCAAAGCCCGCAACAGAAAAGCCAGCACTAGAGAAGCCAGACATAGAGAAACCTAAGTGGCAGTGTCGCTCATCAACTACTCGCTCTGCTGCGGAGCAAACAGAAGATGAGCCCGAGATGGTTAACGTAGAATATAACACCATACATTGTGATCAAAATAGCCTTTGCTCAGCTGAAGCATTGTTAATGCAATATGCTAGTCGTGCTGCGGACCATGCCAGACAAGATCTTGTGTATGCGAGCCGCAGCCTATGTGGACCAAGGCGACATCTTGCACTGAATGCTCAGCAAGAGGAAGGAAATGCGTGCCGGTCACCTTGTGGGCACTGGCAACTCAATATCAGTTGACAAGGGGTCAGAGCCCAGGACGAGGCAGAAGTCGTGCTATCCGTAAGTTATTCATAAGACTGTGGACCACAACTAAAAATCCTTCAGCATACGTTGGTAAGGATGATGAGGGCGCAGTGCTGACCAGAGTGGCAGCAATGGAACAATGCTTTGCACTGATGGAGTCTATGCTCCGCGCTATTGCAGTTGCAGTTGACACCCTCATTCCGCCGCAGGAAGGAACAAATGCCCCACATCTAGAGCAGTGGCAGCGCAGTGTTGCAAGTACGTGTATGATGTTAGCTGCGCATTAATCAATCAGGCTAACACGACATATTATCGCAGTTCCGATCGCATCTACATCTGCACTGGCTGGGCCATCCACAGCTCAGCTCTCAATGTCAGTCGCTAGGCCGTCTACAAGCTGAGCATCAACTTCGAAGGATCGCAAGCATGCGCGTGATGACAACAACTCATCTGCTTAGCAAGATGCTGCACCTGCTGAGAAGTCCCCCTCTCGCTCTAAGATCATCAAGGATGCGCGCCAAGCAAAATCTAGTGAGATGGTCGGCGACTATCTTATCTATTGGAATAGCAATTGATTTGTCCCGTCCTATTGCTCAGCTACATCTTAACATCGCTTTCTCATTTATTTCTCCTACTTGCGCTGCTGGTCTCCTATACGTTTGGCTGAGGCTGATTGTTTTATGTCCTATCTTGTCTGTGTCATGCGGTCATGCTTTGTACGTTGTGGATGTATATATATATTCGATGTTTGTCCAGTGCTGAACAGAACTATCTGACTCCTTTCCAATGCCGTCCTGTAGACCATGAGCTGATATTGTGCGCCCGAAGCCAAGAGTTGTCTCATCCCACACTGTACACATTCAGACCAAGCATGGTGGTGTGTGGCGCAATGAGCAAATTATTACTCCATCAACTTCCACCACTTCGTCTACTTCCTCTACTCCATCTACTACTGGACTCCCTTCTTGCGGTCGATCTAAGCAATGCCTTCAGCAAAGGAACTTTAGCTCAGAAACCAGTCATCGCACTAGTGTTGCCTCGCACACAACATCTTCTGTGATTACAGATGAGATTGTTGCATGTGTAGACAGCATACCAGCATACAATGATCCTCCAGAAGCAGATGACTATGATCCTGTGCCTCCGTCTATTGACCCTCAACCTAAGCAATCAGGGAGAGCAGCAGTATGCATTCAGTCTAAGCGATGTCACTTTAAGTCTGACATTTCTTTCGCTCCTCTAGTCACCAATGAGTCATTGGGTCAATTTGCGCGATGACTTTTTAGACCTTTTGTTGTGAGAAGAGCTATCTGGTTCACCCACTGTCTGCTCCACTTGTACTAAAGAAGCGTCTCTTCAGTGCCTCAGTTGCTTCAGCTGTCCAGTTCTCTGCAAGCAATGCTGCATAGCTAAGCATCAGCGTCTTCCATTTCACCATATCTAACAGTGGACTAGTAGCTACTACAAGCCCACTTTGCTTCACAGTCTGGGTTTGTTACTCTGCCTTGGCCATGGAGGACTACCCTGCCCATTGACTTTCGAGGTATGTCTGTTCCGCAACAGTACCCAATCCACGCCCTAACTTGTATCTACAGGGTATCTGATATAAACAAGCGAAAGGCTCTCTAGCAGAGCAGAATGTAATCTCTGCTCAGCATCCGTTTGGGGACTTCGATCCTATATCTGCATTCTCGGCCCTCCACCTGTCTACTCCTCCACTGAGCAATCAGCCATCTCACATGCTGCCTACGCCCTGCGACACACCTCAGCCTAACTGCCAGATCTTGAGGAGCAAACACCTATCATCCACAACTTGGACGAAATCTTGGATGTTGATGGGGACTTGTTTGAGTCTTCTCGAAAATGGGATCGAATGCGGAGCAAAGATGGCAATCCAGTCATCACAGTAGTTGATCGCTCAGGTGTTCACAAACTTGGCATCCTTTACTGCATTTGTTCAGGTGCTTTACCGCACAATCAGCAGCTATTTACTATGGGTCTTCTTGCTGCCACTTTCAAGAAGACTGAAATGGTCTTCACATTTGATGTCCTGGACGACTTCCTTCTTGACAACCTGGAGTGCAAAACAACTGCTCAGCTATACTATAGCAAACTTCAAGCAGTGACAAATGGCATGTTCCCAAGTGATGTACTAGTGAGTGACTTTCAAAGGGCGGACATTAAGCAAACATTAATTCAGTTTCACCATAGAACTGCTACAAGCAATTGCTCCGAGCTGCATGGCAATGGTGCGACATTAAAACGAAGCATCGTTCAGGTCTTAGATTTCCTCAAGAGGTACCCAGTGACGATGGCAGCGCCACAATATTCTGTCCAGCGTGTCCTCAGCCCGGAGTAAACCTTCCTAATGATTGGGAAACTCAATACACAAAGTGAGTTATCTGCTCCGCACTGGGCATACACTGATTTATTCGTAGAGTTGAGTTGATGCGAACATTTATCATGGATGGAAACTTTGTTGCGGACTATATGCGCAGCCATACAAACGAGTCAGACATTGCACTATCTCCTGGTCAAGCATTTATGGTCCGGTCTGAGCCATTCCAAGCACACCTTCAGAGAGCAACAGAGCCACCACAGGTATATTAGCACAATCCTTGAATGGGCTCTGCTGACCAAAAGTATAGGCCTGTGCCTGCCACCACTATAAAGCAATTGAGCAGGCAAACTCCAGTAAACTACATCTAGATGTTACTGGCATAGGAGCAACAGCATGTCCTCACGGATTCTTTGTTCTGAACTTAGTGGTAGATTTTCAGAAGGGAGAACGGTCAGTCATCTGACTTTGATGCTTAGCAAGGAGCTAACATGTATTGCATCTAGCCAAGTCAATATGGACTACAGTCTGATCAATGCACTAAAGTACAACATGACTGGGATCAAGAGAGTTCTGATTCTCTATGATATTATGTGTCATTATGGTGTTCATCTGGTCAAGTGTGTTACTGATAGCGAACTCCTCCCAATCATTGAAGAGCTTGAAATCCTCATGGGCATCGGTCTATTTCACGTTCATGAGCACAAGGATACGTGTCTGTGCTGCTTTTTGTCCAGCTACATCATCGGTGCCAGACTAACTGATGGAGAGATGGTTGAATGGCTTTGGTCCATGCTGAACAAAATATCGTGGAGCACACACAGCATGTCCCTTCCTTATCATCAAGAAGTTCTAAACAGCCATATGAACTACTCAAATTGAAAGAAGCTGATCAAAATTGGTGCATTATTAAGCTCCTCCTCGTGTATTTACCTGATTGCTCCTAGTATTTCGAATGACTATCAGGTGGAAGTGTGTTATTGTGGGACTCCCTGTCAGTGCTCAAGCATTCAAGGGGTTCAGTAACTCTTTTGGTCCTGCAACAGTTAGATGGGGTCTTCAAGAGCAGCTTGCACAATCAATGCGGACCGAAGATCTGAAGGTCATAGACATCTACGACAATCTGGTTGATAAAGGTATGCAGATGTGCTTCTCTGCTCAGTGAATGTTCTAATGTCTATATACGTTACTTTCAGCCCCTTCTTGAGTGGAAGTTCAACAACAGCTCGCAATCATTGAGGAGCAAAATAATAAGCTTTGTGGCGAGGCAGCATGGCTGTCTTTGGGTCTTTGGATTCAAGAGGAGCAGTGTGTCTTTGCTCTATTATTATGTTTGCTCCACTGCTGACTAGTGGACACATAGGCTTACCATTTGATATGATGTTCGCAAGGCTGGCCCCAACACGTCACCAGAGGTTCTCAATGGCTTTGACGAGCGGAGGGCCTGATTGCTCAAGCAGATTGATAATTTCCATCGTTAAGTGGAGCACTTTTTGCTCCGCAATCAGCAGCTCGGCGATGCTCCACTCTTCCCTATGAACAGCTTTGCTACATTTGATGATGTCAATGATCTTGGCAATACCTCTCATAATGCCGTGGAGAGTCGCAAGGCTAAGTCACGCAAGAAGCGTAACCTCGGCGGTCAGCGCGGAGGTCTTAATGGTGCCCTTATTGAGGAGTAGGATATCATGCTCCTGTCGACCCTGGGCTTAGCGTGGTGCAGGGAGAATGGTCGCCTGTGTCACGAACACTAGGGCCTCAAGGAGGTCGAGCTGCTCAGAACACTAGAGAAAACCCAGCCCTACCAGTAAACACCCTACGCGTCGCTCACAATGCGACGCGTATCACTCACATTGCGACTACAAGTCGAAATGCATCATGTGACCCTTTACCCCCATTCCTCGCCCTACTCCCTAATGGCCAATTAACCCTGGAATACCCCCAAGATCCCGGGCTAGGGATCTCTCAGAATGGCCATATTACTCATCCCAAAGTAACCAGAACCTTGATCAAGATGAAACGCTTCATGCATCCTCTTTGGGACTCTGATCATCAAGAACTCCATGGGGCCTCAAGCCCCACTCTGCGATGGAATCTAAGAAGCGTATCAGAGAGGAGAGGTTATGGGGAATCCTCTCTAGAATCCCCATCAGTAATTAGACCAGATTCGTCTGGGGGGTCTCCAGTAGTATATAAGACCCCCATGTATTGCCCAGTGGTCCTCAGACTGTCCATCTGTGGCACTCTCATCTGTACCTAGCACTGCAATAGCACTGTTAGTGTGTTCCTCCTCGTTCCTGCAATACTCGCAGCTCATCTTCCGCTCCCCCTCTTTGACGCTCTCCAAAACTATCTGCTACCCTCTCTGCACGCACTCCGCGAGTGAGTCCTGACAGCCTGGCTGCAGTTGACAAAGAACTCTAGCTCCACATTGCACAGGCACATGATGCTATCCAAAAGATCCGCCTTGCTCTAGGGTTCAAGGCCGCACTGTATCGGACCAAAGTTCGTCATGCTCAGAAAAACGGACCAAATCTTGCGTGTGGAGCGAAGTTATCATTCAGGAAGGCAAGGTCCAAGAAAGTGCGTGGATCTACTCTGCCTGCCGTGAGGCAGTCAAGCGTCTTCATGGGCCAGAAGCTTCAATAGACGATTTGCCTCTCCTATCTCATGAGCATCTCGGGGTGCGCAACCTTTTGCTTAGTGCAGAGCCCCAGGGCCAGCGGAACACACAGCTGTCGTGGGTTTGGTCCTTTGGGCAGCGGAATGTTCCTGAGGGAACATGGATTGATGATTGTAAGCTCTTTGCTGAGCTGATGTATATTTCTGATGCTAACTATGTGTTGTTGTTCAGTTAACCACGTTTACTGGCTACGTGCCAAGGCACAATTTGATAGGTGGAAGGAGGAGGAGCAGAACCTTCGGCACGAGGCTGAGTGGGTTCCAAGATTCTTTGATCATAAGAGTAGTTTCTAGGGCACCCTATGCTAAAGCACAGCAGAGGCTGGTAAGCTGGGTCATGCCGCATATGCTGCGCGTCAGCAAAACCTGTGGTTAGAGATGGCCATATCCTCGAGGCATGCACTGAGGGTTATTCTGGATGCACCCCCTATTCCTCATGTATATAGAAACCAAGCCTAAGATATACAAGAAGCAGTAGAATGAGGTTATCCCAGTGGCCTCAAACACCTCCTCAGCAATTCAAGTTAGCTCCGCACTGAGCAGACACTTCATCATTTTTTTGCTGGGGTTGAACATATCTGATTGCTCCACACAGAGCAGTTATTGTAGCTCCGCGTCGAGCAATCATATTCTTCTTGGGCTCAGCAAGGGTCTTCCCTCCTAGCTCAACAACTTTGCTTCCTCTGAGTTCCACCTCGTCCTGCTGCAACATGGAAAACTTGCTTCGTCAATGTCTTGAACACAAGAAGGAGTTTGGCCTAGCAGTCTCAAGCATCTCCTTAGTGATACGAATCAGCTCCGCATTGAGCAGATCTGTTTGCTCAGTGCGGAGCAGTTGTGTTTGCTCCGCACTTAGCAATCGTCTTTGGTCTGGTCACAACAACACTGTATGCTCTTTGTGCACTTAGAGTTCCACCTCATCCCGTCGCAACATGGAGATTGTGTCTTTAGTGTCTTGATCATCAGAAGGAGTTTGTCCCGGCAGCCTCAAGCATCTCCTCAGTGATGAGTTAGCTCTGCATTGAGCAAACAGTCAATGTTTTTGGTCCACACTGAGCAGATTTGTTTGCTCAACATGGAGCAGCTATGCTAGCCTCATGCTGAGCAATTGTCTTTGGTCCAGTCGCAACAAGACTCTATGCTCCTTGCTGAACAATAGTGTGCGCTTTTTATGGGCTCTGAATTTTACTTCATCCCACCGCAACATAGAGAATAAGTGTCTTTAATATAAGCATAGGAGGGCATTGTCCCAAAGGCCTCAAGCATCTTCTCAGTGATAACTTACACCTTATCTCTGAGTTACGAGTGTTATATTAGCTCCACACTAAGAAGCAGTCATCTTTGGTTTGGCCTCTAATTTACCATCATGTTTGCTCAGAGCTTTGCAAATGGACTGTCTCTTGATGTCCGGAATGGTAGGTCGTATCTAGTACTTAAATGTTTGCTCCGTGCTTTCCAAACAGTAGCATACCTTGATATATGCAGTAGGGCTGTATTTAGTACCTTAATGTTTGCTTAGCACTTTGCAAAAGGCTTATGTCTCAATCCTCGGAGTAGTAGGGTCTATATGATACTTAAATCTTTGCTCAGTGGTTTCCAAACAGTATATACCTCTATTTAGTACTTTCTGTTTGCTCAGAGCTTTGCAAACAGCTTGTATCTCAATCTGTGGAGTAGTGGCTTTATTGAGTACCTTTATGTTTGCTCAGGGCTTTGCAAAAGGGTTATATCATAGTCCCCGGATTGGTAGGCTTCATATAGTAGTTAAATATTTGCTCAGTGGCTGAACAAAGTTGTATTTGCATTGCCACTATGCTGCTGGCTTTATTTAGTGCTTCAATGTCTGCTCAGCGCTTGAACATAGCTGTATTCTCATCGTTTACTGGGCTGCTGCTGTGCTACTGGCCATGCAGATGCTCCTGGTGGAGCATAAGTCCCACTGGACGTACGGCCCCCATGACATAGCCCAGGCAGCAAAAATCTGCCGGACGTCCGGGCCCCTGTGACTTACTTAAGAATCCGGCGTCTGGTGGCCGGTGACTGACATTGGACTGTTTGGTCCACTATGTGAGATAAGGCACTGTCCATGCTACATCATGCTGGACTGTCTTTCGGCTTCTAGGAATTAGTGGTAGGTGCTGCTGTGCACGTCTATAACCGTACCCCTACCAGGACGCTTGAGTGGCGTACACCCATCGAGCGCTGGAGTGCTGGTCACACTCCTGATGTCTCTTACTTTTGCATCTTCAGATGCTTGGCATATAAACATGTGTGTCACGACTTGTACGATACATTTCTTTTTCTTTCCTATCCCACCTGTACGATACGAGTTCCGTTCCGATTCCATGACTCGGGGATGCTTATCTTTCATTCGTCATACGATTCCCCCATTCTTCTTGACGTGCCTCTTATGCTATTGGACAACTACTGTACTTCTACCTAGGAGACCCACCTTGAGTCCATTCTGACTCGGTCTGACTCGATACTAGGATGTTATGTAAACCACTCTACTCGTAGTACTTAAGGCGTAGCAGTTGTACTCTAAGGCCTTAAGCCTGTTCTCCTTTGTCAATCGATGAGGTTACCAGGGAATCCACGTGAGGGACTTGTTTGCCCAAGTATCGCGAGGTCTTCAGCTTTGAACTCGACGTACCGGAGGCCGATTGCCTCCACTCGAAGACACCACGTCTTATCCAGGATCTCGTGCACATTCACGTACACCATCGAGGACCGGCTCACATCGAGACCGACTTATCGAACCTTGCTCGTCTCAGCCCTCGCCAGCCCCGCTCGCGCCGGCTCAGGCCGTGACAATGTGCCTAGTGACAAGCATAGGAAACTCAATGCTAAGGCAATTGAGACCACGTTTGTTGGGTACAAGTCAGGTTCTAAGGGCTACCAACTATGGAATGGACGTACTCACTCTATCGAAGTGTCCCGCAATGTGACCTTTGATGAGAGCACATTCCCATCTAAGCAGAGGCCTGAGCCATCCTTTACAGTTCTCCAACCAGCCCCAGTTGTCTTACCAGTGCCAACAGTACAACTTGCTATCCCACCGGCAAATCCACCGCCTCCACCACCTCCTGTTCCCTCTCCTGCACCGCCTAATCTGCCTGCAAAGGAAGAAAAACAGGAAGAAAACCCCTTTATTGTATAGCGACCTGTCACCCCTCCACCTCTATTCAGACAAACACCGGTCCCTCAGACCCCTCAAAGACGCACCACACGGCCAGTCCACTGGCCAGCCATGGTATCTCCACATATGGAGAGACTGGAACCCATAATTCAGCCACCAGTAGTAGATCCACCCTGCCCAACTCCTGAGCAAATGTGGGGGGATGCCGAGCAGCGTAGCTGGCTACTTAGGGAAATGGATGAGGCTAGGCCTGTGCGGTGCACTGCGCGCCCGCATTGTCCTAACCCTAGGTACTACTCTGGAGACAACACTGAATTCTGGTCTGGACGTCTGGGAATTGTAGAACTACTTGCAGCTGCAATTGGTGAAGATCCTGCCACTTACAAAGAGGCAATGCGGTCTGAAAATGCAGAGGAATGGACTGAAGCGTGCCAATATGAAATGGACACTCTTACCAAGAACGGCACATGGGAGTTAATGGATCTCCCTGCAGGTCGCAAAGCTGTAAAATTTAAATGGGTTTTCAAGCTCAAAGCAGATGGATGCTTTCAAGCTCGGTTGGTGGCAAAGGGCTTTACACAAGTCCCTGGGATAGACTACGATGAAACCTTCTCTCCAGTTGCCAGATTTGAGTCACTACGACTCTTGCTAGCATTAGCTGCGCTAGAGGATTGGGAAATCCATCAGATGGACGTCAAGTCGGCATTCCTTCATGGCAACCTGGATGAAGAAATCTATATGGAGCAACCACAAGGTTTCACAGTACCAGGCCAGGAGAACAAGGTCTGCCACCTTAAAAAGGCAATATACAGTCTCAAACAAGCTTCACGTGCATGGAACTTGCAATTCTATGGAGTTCTTGAGGAACTCGGCTTCACACGCACGGTCTCAGATGCTGGGATCTATGTGTATCTTCAACATGGGGGGGATATAAAAATCATCATTATTCTATACATTGATGACATCACTTTGATGGGGAACTCCCTATCTGAGGTTACTCGCATCAAGGCTGCTCTCAGTGTGCGCTATGAGATGACAGATCTTGGAGAAATCCAGTCCTACCTCAGGGTTCACATTACTCACGATCGATCCTTACGCCGCCTAGAGATCGACCAGTCTAGATATATCCTCCACAAGCTAAAGCAATTCAAGCTGGATGGTACCAATCCCAACCTCACCCCCCTTCCTGCCGGCACCGAAGTGCACCTTGTCAAGTCAGATAAGGAGGCATCTGCTGAAGAGAGACAGTACTATCAATCTCTCATCGGAAGTTTGCTCTATGCAAACCTTGGCACTAGACTGGACATTTCCTTTACTGTGGGATGGCTTGCCTAGTATGCAGCAAATCCCTTACAAAAACATCTAAGCCTTGCAAAATATATCCTCAAATACCTCAAAGGGACTATTAACTATTGCATTTGCCATGATGGGGCCAATGGGGTTGGACTTTATGGCTACTCCGACTCAAGCTAGGGAGACAACCCAGACGACTATTATTCCACCTCTGGCTACGTATTCCTTCTAGCAGAAGGTGCAATCTCTTGGTCCTCGCGCAAGCAAAAGACCATCGCCCTCAGCACCACTGAAGCCGAGTACATGGCCTTAACCGATGCTGGCAACCAAGCCGCGTGGTATCAGAGCTTCTACTCTAAGCTAGGATACAATGTTGAAGATCTAATCCTGTTGCACGGCAACAACAAAGATTCAGTTGACCTCACCAGCAATCCAGTTACTGGCAGGAGATCCAAACATATCCAGCTAAAGCACCACAAGATCTACGAGTATGTTCAAAACAACATTGTAGATCTGGTTTGCACCAAGACAGAGGACATGGTAGCAGATGGCTTAACAAAATCACTTGCAAAATCGCGCTGATATCCCAAGTCCGGGGAATGCATGTAAAGTGCAAGTGACTTGGTGAGTTGCAAGGCCGAAGGGAGCAGAAAGAGCTTGAAGTCGCGTGACTTCCGGAGCAGCCCAGCGGAACGGGGGCTTGAACATGACGGAACCGACCGGGTGTCGGGGAGTTGCACTAACTTCGCACGGAGTTGCGAATACGGTTGTGAGAGTTGATGGGGCTCAACAGAGTAGGACAACGGCTAGTCCAGAGCGGAAGTGACGGAAGTTGAGATGCGAGCGATGGGAGTGCGATTCACTGGTGGAAGTACAAAGTAGACTACAGTTTAAATACTCGCAAGTAAGTCGCAACACAAGTAAGTGCGCCGCAACTCTGGAACGAGGGCAGAAGACTGGAGTTAGGGTAAATTAAATGGTAACTGCAGGGAGAGAATGGTAGTGAATAGGATAAGGTAGGATCGAACTGGCCGAGTGTCTCGAACGTGAGGATCGACCTCAACACAGGGAAGATGAAGGGATCAAGGGTACTAAGGTTGCTGCAGACCCAAGAGTCGTGTTCCGCACCGTGCAGGGATCGGAACTAATGCAAAGGGGGATGATACATGTCGGAGAGATCACGAGTCGAGGATTGGAAGATATGGAAGTGAGGGGGGAGAGCAGGAGGACGTTGCGTGCTGCGCAGAGCGAGTTGCGCCGAAGCCTGACTGGCCGAACGACTTGGAGAGTCCACACAGCGAGTGAATGTGACTGCCAATGCTACTCATGAACCGATGCGGTCCGGACTGCGAAGTGTGAGTTCCGCGTTGTGCCGGTGACTTGCGTAGAGTCGCTGAAATGCGTAAATTATACCGATATACGCCCTATGCACCTGAGCAGCGTATCAGCGCCACTCCCTGCTCTTTGGGCAAATGGGTTTAGTAGGATGATGGATGTCTTGATTACGAGGGGATGTTGAGATGGACAGTGTCCTGGTGGCTCTTATTAGATTAGATATGGACCTAATGATCAAGGACTATCTTATCTTGTGTACATAATGTTCTAGACTTAAGGCTGTGTTCAGCCCCACACTTGTCTCCATGTTCTAGACTATTCTAGGGCATTCTATGACCCACCTTGTACTCTGGTACCCACTCTTACTCTGTTTCATGTGGGTCTCCTAGGCTTTCTAAGCATTGTTTATCACATGCTATTGTCGCTCCTTACTTGTATAAAAGGACCTCCTCTTTCACCTTTGTAGCCTCAGTCTTTTGACCTTCTCTGACTAAGGCAAGTACACTACCACTCCTTTCACTTCTACCTTATGCTTACTTTACCTTATAGCGTCACTCTGTGTCCTTTAGGTATTGCACTAATGTATAAGTCTTTTGACCTTCTCTAACTGAGCGTCACTCTGTGTCCTTCAGTTGTCACTCCACCCCTTGCTGCGCTTCAACATTTTAAACTATGAAAAATACTGTGATTCCTTTGAGCGCCTGTCACCTAGCAACATCTGGGCACCATTTGCTTTGGAATTGGATTGGCAAATAGCACGATGGGTGAAGCTCCATGGGCCATCTTCTACTTCCCTCAATGAGCTTCTCACCATTTCTGAGGTATGCATTTATGCTTGATTGTGAAGACCAATGGCTAATGTAAACACCAGCTCCCGGACAGCCTTGGTCTCTCATTCAAGAGCCATCAAAAGCTCAACCAGATCATTGATGAACAGCTCCCTGGGCGGCCACCTTTCTGTCATGAGGATATTGTCATTGCTGGCGTCACGGTCCTGCTTTACTATTGTGACATCATCGAATGTGTGAAGGCACCGTTCGGAGACCCCCAATTCGCACCATACCTTCACCTGACACCAGAACAACACTTTTATAATGACACTTGCATAGAACGGGTCTATCACGACATGAACACTGGCGATTGGTGGTGGGTGACTCAAGTATATGATATGTCATGCGCTCAGTGTTGAAACCAATTCATGATTGATGTAGATGGCCCTTGAGGCAGTCAAACCTGACGCTACAATAGTTCCAGTCATCATCTCGCTAAACAAGACTCAATTGACGCTTTTCGGGGACAAGTCAGCGTACCTGATGTATGTGACTATCGGCAACATCTCTAAGGCAATACAACATAAACTGAGTTGCCGTGCAGCTGTTCTGCTTGCATACCTTCCTATAGCAAAATTGAAGCATGTCACAAACATAGACAGTCATTGCAGAGCGACAGGGAATCTTGTCCATGCAGCCTTGGGGCACATTCTTCAGCCGATGGCAGAGCCTGGCCACAATGGTATGCTGATGGCCACTGGTAGCAGGATCGTACTGCACGCACACCCCATCCTGGCCTGTGATGTTCTCAATTACCCTGAACAGTGCTCAACAACATGTGGAAAGTATGGCAATTGCTTCTGGTGCACGTGTGCACGGGAGTGCTTAGGTTAAAATTGCGATTTCCCATTGTGAGACCTTGACAGCATACTCAAGACTCTACTCTCAGCTGATGACCTCACGCCTTTAGAGTTTGAGGCTGCCTGTGAGGCTGCGGATATCCGGCCCATCTATGAGCCCTTCTGGGTTGGTCCCCCATATGTTAACATCTTTCGGTCCACGACTGCAGACAACCTCCACCAGCTTGGTGGTGTCGTTAAGCACCTTGTGAAGTGGGTGTCACAAGCTTATGGACACAGCGCAATCGACGCTCGCTGCTACCTTATGCCTAAGAACCACAACCTTCAGCACTTCTCAGGTGGAATCTTGAAGCTTCAACGCCCCACAGGCATGGAATGTGCCAATGTATGCCATATCCTTCTCGGCATCATTGTTGGTCTCTGGCTCCCTAGCAATGTCAATGCTGCACCTCTCATTCACTGTGTTCATGCTGCTCTGGACTACTTCTACGTGACTCAGTACCCATTACAGACATCTGTAATCTTACAGTATATCAAGGACACTCTCAATCACTTTCATGCAAACAAGTTCATCTTTTTAACTCTTGGAATCCACACGCACTTTAACATCCCAAAAATCCATAGCATGCAGCATTTCATTTCGTCAATTCAATTGTTCGGAAGCACTGACAACTTCAATACAGCATACTTTGAGCGACTTCATATCGACTGGACCAAGAATGCCTACCGCGCAACCAACAAGAAGGCTGACCACATCGAGCAGATGACAATGTGGGTCATGTGCAGAGAAAAGGTTCTTTGGCACCTTGACTATGTTGCGTGGCATCAGCAAGATCATCCTCACATCCCGCCACTCCCTCACTCTGATATACCACACTGCATGCACATCCATATTGCAAAATATCTGAACTACAGGAATGTCCTGTTTGATGAACTTGCTTTAGCATATGGTGCATGTGACTTTGAGCAGGTAATGCGCCCCTTCGATTTAAAATGCTATGAACTCACTGTGCCCAATCTAGGAAGTCGCGTGGTTCATTCTAAGGCACGGGAATCCCAGAATGACCCCTGCAGAAGTTTGCTACAGAGCTAGTATCCTACCACTTGCGTTCTATACTATCACAACATTCAAATTCCTCAAGTTCTAGAACCCTGATGTGCAGGGCCAACAGGATGCCCCTGACACTCTAGACTGTGCCAATGCTAACCCTCCTCACATTGGAGAGGATGGTAAACTGGTCAGCAGCCGGTTTGACACCATCCTTGTCAGAAAGCCTAACAGCATTGAGGAGTATGGGGTGCATGGTAAGTTTATTTATGCCTTATGTAGGCCTCGTGCAGTGCTAATTTACACTTACAGCCTTCCATGTTGCACAACTATGCGCAGTCTTCAGTCTGCCAAGAACTGCTGAAGGGTTGTTCCCTGAAGGTGTATCGCCACCTCCGTACCTTGCATACATTGAATGGTTCTCGCCATTCCTTCGGAGTGCAGACAACACACATGGGATGTATCGAATTTCATGTTCTTTTAAAGGAGAAAAGCGAGCGGCATGTGTTATCCTCATGTCTTAGATTGCACAAAGCATCCATGTTGAGACGGACAGGACTCAGGACAGGAAGGACATCTCTGATTAGATTAGATAAGGGACTTGGTGATCTGCAAGCTATCTGATCTACAATGTATATGACATCATTTTGTTCTAGCCCCTAAGGCTGTACCTACTTTCGTTCCTGTTCTAGACTCTTCCGGGCTCTTCCATGACCCACATGCAGTTCCGGTTGACCCACCTGCAGTTCTGGTTAACCCACTTTAGTTCTGCTTTCACATGGGTCTCTGGTTATCACATGTTGCTGTTGTTTATCACATATAAACCACACTCCTTTTGTGTATATAAAGGATGCTGTTTTCGCCCTTATAGCCTCAGTCTGTTGACTTCACTGACTGAGGCAAGTACTTTACTTCCAGTACTTCTGAACTTGCACTTACCTAGTTACTTTAGCTTTGCTCTTGCTTGCCTAGGTATTGCACCCAAGGGGGTCTCGAACCTGCAGTCAGAAACCAGGGGTCACATTTTCTCGATACCAATAGGGGGGTTGGACTAACTAAGTACATAATCAGGCACATAATTAGTCATCAGGTACATCTACCAAGTAAGGAATGATAAGATCAGACACATTGTCCATTGTTTGTTGTCATTGCTCCTCGCCTTTCCTGTATGCAGAGCACATGAATCTTACTGGCGTCACAGTGCACAACATCACAGTCGACGAGCCCCCTCCCAGTCCTCTCCACAGTGCCTCAGCCCACCACCTCTGTGCTGCCACCTCACAAGATGACACGCATGCACAAATCACATTGTACCGCGACAATGCCAACACGCTAGTGTAGCAGGTCTAGCTGCGTAGCACAGCTGCAACATGGTGCAGCAACACACACCCAGCAAAAGCAATGCCACTGCAACGTGGCATGGCGATGCACGCACCCTCACTCCCCCACTGTGCTCTAACGAGCAGGGCATCACTTTTTTGAATGAGGGCAGTCATACCAACCCTGTATCGAATTTGCCACCCCCGCTGTTATGCGATTGTGACTGGCATCCTGCATGCTGTTGGGAGCTGTACCAGACTGCTGCAGCTGTGCTCTGATGAGCGTGACCACACCGCTGTACCCAGGGACAGCCCACATGTGCTCTCACCGCTGCCCACGTTGCCTCATGGAGCCCTTTTGTGCAGCAACATGGCCATGACATGGCGCACCAATCCATACACTCCCACTTCCCCACCGCATTCTGATGAGCACGGCACCACCTTCTCAGACAAGGACAGGTGGTCCAGCAGTGTGTCATGGACTTGTGTGGCGCACTTCCCATTCATCCTACAAATCAGACACAACTTTACTAGAATAGTGCCCAAAATGCTAATTAGACACATTTCCAAACTTAATGGAGAGCTCTAGAGTACCATCTGGTCATCCCTGGCTCAAAAATTGGTTGATTTAGGAGGGGGTGCAACTTTCTGATAGGGCCATCACCGGACCACCTAACTACCTAATGTTCGGTGTTGGCCTGCTGGCCCGAGACCCCCTTGATTGCACCAATGACATTTAGTCTGTTGACTTCACTGACTGAGCTTTGCTCTTGCTTGCCTAGTTGGCACCCTGTTTCTGCTACGCTTCAACAGTCCACCTTTACTCTTGTCTCGGTCCTGTGGTTCCTCCCACTTGGACAAGTGACAACATCTTGGAGGAGTGCTCTAGCTTCTACGTAAACCCATTTTTAGATAGACACACACATCTCACTGTATACTAAGACCCTGCTAGTCGCACGAAATGTTGGAGTACAAGTGCTCCATTCGAACTGTCGACCAGGTTGCTCACTCGGGTCCCTTTCTGATTGCTCCGTTCACTTGCAATTGCACTTCTGCATTACTCAACCTCTTTCTCCCTAGCATTTATATATAAAAACTGGCCCCAATCTCTGCTTTCACTAAATGATGATACACAACAAGGCTATGCAACTGCAGACAAAGATATGAGGAGCGCGTCATATGTCTGAGGAGCTCTCAGCCAGCCACATCACTGTTGGCAAGTCGCGCTCCATTCAGTCTTCCGGCCGGGCCGATTTCCTAGATCCTCTCCCCCTGCCTCTGCTACTCCCACTTCCACCTCATTCAACCTTTTTCTCTCTAGCTCTTGTGTGAAAAAATCAACACCAAGTCCTGCCTTTGTATAACGATAATGCACAGCAAAACTACGCAATCACTAATGAAGATATAATGCGCGCGTCATCACTTTATGTACATTTTTGTTGTATCCAGCATTTTGAGCTCCACTCTATGGAACTAACAAGGAGGGCAAGGATTAATTGCATGTATCTTACAAGCAAGACAGTGACTTTTCAATGAATGACATGCATTAGCAAGAGTAATTAGTAGTAAGAGTGAGCAATTAGTGACAGTAAAGCAGGTGATCAAACCCCAAGAAAGAGTAAAGGACAGTGGGGTCACAACGATATTATGGAGATGCTCAAGGCTACTTACTAAGATCTAACGTTCATAAAGAAATCCTCTACCTCTATAGAGTGCTCTATAAGTCCTCATAGTGCAGCCATCCCATTGTAAATGTCAGTGTGCATCCTTCCTGCTGCCTCTCACAGCAATCCAAAGGCCTTGAGAGCCCGGCGAGTATGCCAATAACAGGTTGTAGCTGACATCTCAAATACATCTTCTGGGCTAGCCACAGGTTGGTGTTCTCCAGGTGGGAGCCTCACAGAAAGGGGCCTGGGTGGCTCCCTAAGCATTGGTGGAACAATTGTCACGAACACTAGGGCCTCAAGGAGGTCGAGCTGCTCAGAACACTAGAGCAAACCCAGCCCTACCAGTAAACACCCTACGCGTCGCTCACAATGCGACGCGTACCACTCACATTGCGACTACAAGTCGAAATGCATCACGTGACCCTTTACCCCCATTCCTCGCCCTACTCCCTAATGGCCAATTAACCCTGGAATACCCCCAAGATCCCGGGCTAGGGATCTCTCAGAATGGCCATATTACTCATCCCAAAGTAACCAGAACCTTGATCAAGATGAAACGCTTCACGCATCCTCTTTGGGACTCTGATCATCAAGAACTCCATGGGGCCTCAAGCCCCACTCTGCGATGGAATCTAAGAAGCGTATCAGAGAGGAGAGGTTATGGGGAATCCCCTCTGGAATCCCCATCAGTAATTAGACCAGATTCGTCTGGGGGGTCTCCAGTAGTATATAAGACCCCCATGTATTGCCCAGTGGTCCTCAGACTGTCCATCTGTGGCACTCTCATCTGTACCTAGCACTGCAATAGCACTGTTAGTGTGTTCCCACTCTGCTCCTGCATATCGCAGCTCATCTTCTGTCTCCCCCCTGTAAACGCTCTCCAAACCTCTCTGCTATCCTCTCTGCGCGCACTCCGCGAGTGAGTCCTGACAACAATAGTGTATCTGGTCTTGCACCACGATGTGGAAATGAAGGTGACTGCCTTCACAGCCCTCAGCCTGCCGGAGCCCAGCCGCGACTTGGATGGGCGCGAGTATACCTTGTAGCCTACAAAGGTATACCCCACCTATCTTTGATCGTTGTTGTGGACATCCCAGAGCTTGCCGAGACATATTTGTAGGCCGTGACCTTTGGGTTGGGTGAAGTAAATGACTACCCAGTCCTCGACATTAAGAAGGGCAGGAGGGGGAGACGACGCGCGCCAAGTCTCAAAGATGGGAGATGAGCACCTCTGGCACGCCAGGCATTGGGTGGATGTTAAGAGGGATGATGTGAGGCTCAGGATCTGCGACACACTCCATGTTTTCGACAATGGTTGCCACAGATGATGGAGGTTGGCCGGGGAGTGGCCATCAGAGGGGAGGTGCATGGGGAGAGGCAAAATACTCCAGGGGTGTCATTCTATAGGGTATAGCTACTGTCGTAACCATGTCGGGGTCCAGGAACACAGGCAGCACACGCACGGGATCTACAACACATTTAACGGAGTCCAAGTCAATAGTGACTGCCACGGATGATAGGGATGCGTCTCCAAATGGCCCCCGAGGGGAAGGTGCACGAGGGAAGGTGTCGTCATCACAGGTCGGTCGCAGGGAAATGATGGTAAGTAACAGAATTTCAGCGTTGAACGCTGATGCCGGGCGCAAGCAGGCGGGCCTGAGCGCTGAGCGCTGACATCACAAAAACCTGCAAAACCTTATCTGTACTTTTGAGTCCTTATAAGGGACAAAAGGACCAAAATGGCTGCAAGGAGTCGGTCGGTCTACAAGGGTTGATATGAGTTTACTACTTTTTAAAATCCCATATATTTTGACATAATTCTTGTGGGTGGCTGGAGTCAAGACGTCCCTTGCCAACATGGCCTGACATTGTCAGGCTCGCAAAGTACTGTACAATGTCTATATGCCCATGTACTCCTTGCCAATCATAATATAACCTTTCAAACTCTATATGAGTGCCAATCCTTTTGGCACCTTGTGAATGGGTACTGGCCGTTGCCGTGAACACACGCATACATATCAGGGCACAATCATTTCAAGCATTGTGTTCATTGTAACTACACACAAACATTGTATCTTGTACTAAACGCTGGCGCAGTGGGGGCAGGGCTCACTATAGGACCCGCAGACATGGCATTTACGATTGCAAGTATGATTAGAAGCGCCTATACATATATCAGCGCACCGTTTACAGAAATCAGCATGGTATCCATACCTTTTCTTGGTGATGGGCTGCTTCAGGAACTTAGGAGAAGGGGTGCAGCGATGCTTGTTCTGCTCTGGGGCTTCATTCTCCTTGTCCGAGGTGAATGGGTCCTCCTCATCAAGAGAAGGGCGGCGCATGTTGCGGCGGCGAGAAGAGGACGGGCCAGAGGTGGGGGGCTGCGTTGTGGTGCCTTTAGGAGGTGCGGGGTTGCGTGTCTCAGTGCTGCGTTCTAAGAGGGGTGTCTGAGTCATGTCAAGCTGCGAAAAATACTACATACCCTCTCGGCGCACATTGACTTGGTCCTGAGGAGCCTCCTCAACATCTTCATCCTTGTGCTCCTCGTCCTCATCGCGCTCCTCATCCTCCTCGCGTTCCTCGTCCTCGGAGTCCTTAGCTGTGACGCGCTTTAAAAATCTGTCAAAGTCATCATCACTCTCCTCCTCGCTCTCTTCATTCCGGTCCCAAGCACCAGCTTCATCACCAAACATCTCCCTATTGTGTGTCAATGTCTAATGCTGTGGGCAAGGAGAAGGCATAACATACAAGTTCCAGGAAGCCAATAGTGCTCTGGATCCAGGCCATTCGACTTTGACAATATAGATGATGCGTTCATAGGTGGTCTTGAGTGTGTAGTTGTGGACCACCCCATCCCACCTGCACAATGCGGACATTGCATACAGAAACTATAACCAAACTTAGTTCGTGTTTGGGCAAAAGGCAGTGCATGATCCTTACTAGTATGGCTATATAAGATATGCTGCGCACTGTCACTTCGGTCACCTTGTGCTTTTTTGCAATGCCACGTTCCATATCAGCAACATGGTCCACCTGTCGCACAGCATAGGGTCCAAAGAAGATTAGTATCTATGCCTGGCATTGAGAGCTTAGCTATCATCAAACTGTCAAGGTGGTGTAGCGTACTTACTTGCTTAAGCATCGAGTTCTCCAAGAAGCCCTTGTAAGGGTTCTCAGGATCACACTTGAAATCCTTCTAGAGGAAGATTGGCAGGTCTTTCTTCTTGATATAAAAGTGTCTGCGTGGTAACTTACCCCACAATTTACCAAATCTAATCAAGTTGGATCAGCGCTGCGTTGACGAGAACAAACATTACATGCCTTTCTTGATCGGCTTTGGGCATCAAATTGTATTGAGCGAGGAACCTCGGAGGTACGAACAACCGCCTGATCTAACAATGGTTGAGACCCCAGTCGCTTTTGTCATTGGTGGACGGCATCAGGTCGAGTTTTTTCCCCAGCACAGTCTCGATGAACTCCAGCATGGTCTTACGCAGTGAAGAGATGTGGTCACTGCGTGTGTTCCCAACCTGCGTAGCTAGCTATATATTGTGTTAGCATTGATGACTGGGTGTCATTGTGTCGCATGTACATTCTGAATGACTGCTTGGAGGATTTCCTTAGAAGGGTCGAGGTCCAAGAAGGCTTGAAGGCCAGAGACATGATTGACGATCTCTTGATATAATGTGACATATCCCTGGCACGTCTCCTGATCCCTGTTGAAGAAGGGCTGATAAGGTGGACGTCCAAAGTAGTGTATGTATAGATATGCTTACATCCAGCTAAAATCAATGCCTTCGAGGACTCGCGTCATCTCTACTCCGTATTCGTTAAAGAGACCGCCAACACGGATGACGAGGTTCACGTCTGCGAAAAGGCTGAAAGTGGGACCAATCCAGTGTGCGGCAGAGTAGTTGATCCTGATTGCCCTGGTCAACAGCCCTCAGCAATGGCCAACGCGAGAATGGCAACGTGAGACATACACTTTATGCATGGACGAGTCGGCTACAAATTGCGCCAGGAAAGCAGAATGATGGGCAGGAGTGTGCGGCATTGAAGTAGACAGAAGTTTCTGGAGGTGCAGTAGACTGTCGAGTTGATGCATCTCTGGGGTGTTGGGCTCCCTCCTTAAATGTGTGAGCTCCTGGTGACCCCGTGACTAGTTGGAAGTACTCAATGAAACTTGGTTTGCTTTCAACGATCAGGGACCATGTGGTGAGTCTTGTCGTGGTTGGTGAGACTGTCGATGGGGTTACAGATAAGCTATGTGAATTGGCAAAGGAAATGGTACTGCCTGCCGAGCTCTGAGCACACATCCGTCTGCTCGCATGGTGGTCCCTGTTTTGGCAGGTGAGTAGCAGCGGCAGAAAGCTTACCGTGACCTGGGAGTCCTTGATAGTCTTCATTTGCGCCGGGGGCTACAGTTCAGAACAATCACATTCATGTATCGATAGAGTTACACAGATGTACAGCAGTATGTCTACATATAGATAGCAGTGGCATCCTCAACATGTAGTGCAACCTTCTCCTTGGGTTGCGGGGCCACCGCATGTATCTCGATCATGCATGAGGAACCCTTGACCTTCTTGACCCTGCCGGTCAACCCCGTGGTTATGGCTGCGGATTATCAGAGCATCATGCCTGACCTGAGCAACCAGCATCAAGAATGTGCGCGGCATGGACAGCTGAATTGGGGGCGTTTGGGCGAGCAACCTCGACAACAACTTCGCCCGGGTGCAGCGAAACCTTCGGCCACGAGCTGGGACGGTCTTTGCACTGGCGTTGTCGTATTGGCCATTCTCGAATGCACCCTGGGTGTCCATGATATTGCACGCAAACACATGCATATCAAGCGTGTTGCGGAGGAACTGTCGCAGCATCCAGGACTCTCCCTCTGCAGGGTTGTCAAAACCATAAATGGGGTTTTATATCTGCAGCAGTAACTCTCACCTCGCACTATATCCATGCATCGGGCCTGTGGCACCGATCTACTGCCCGACGCGCTACCCGATGCACACACGGCATATCACGCTGGGAATCCCCAGTCATCGATGGGTGGAGGTGGTGTGACAGGCCAAGTAATTGCTTCGGCCGGGGGAGGAGTTGGGGTCTGAACAAACGCTCTGGAAGTGGAAGCCCTCGCGCTCATCGCATGGAGAGCACTTGGGCTATGTTCAATGAGTCAACGACTTTGTGGATAATAGCAAACCTGGCACTTACGCGCTCGAGATGTGGCCCCACGGCACTGTCTGGCAAGAAGACATGTTGAAGCGCAGCAGAGGGTGGAGTGACAACTGAAGGACACAGAGTGACGCTCAGTCAGAGAAGGTCAAAAGACTGAGGCTACAAAGGCAACAAAAGAGGTCCTTATATACTGTAAGGAGCGACAGATAGCATGTGATAAACACTGCTTAGAAAGCCTAGGAGACCCACATGAAACGGAGTAAGAGTGGGTACCGGAGTACAAGGTGGGTTATGGAATGCCCTAGAATAGTCCAGAACAGTAGAAACGAATGTGGGGCTAAACACAGCCTTAAGTCTAGAACATTATGTACACAAGATAAGATAGTCCTTGATTATTAGGTCCATATCTAATCTAATCAGAGCCACCAGGACACTGTCCGTCTCAACAAGACGAGTATTGCGTCGTCTTTGCTTCCAGTTCGACTACGGCGCATTTGGTCGATACGGTCTTCACAATGGCCCGATATCCCTTGTAGTAACCTTTGACAAGAGCCACCTCTTTCCCAATCAACAGGTGTTTGTCGTCAGGCTTCTCGCGCTGACCGACATGCTTCGAACGCTTGACCTTCCATACATTTGTTTCCACCTGAAGGCTGTTAGCGTCCCAACATGTAGCGCAGACCCCAGATGTACCATAACATGGGTGGCCTCATCTGTGAACCAGATCGTTTCCCCTTCCATTCTCTCCACAGCACCTTCGCTGTCTTAGGCATCCATTCCGGAGTCTCTTCGGGGAAGGTGGAGAACGACTCTGTCGCCGACGCGGATCTTGTGGAAGGATTGTTCCAGTCGTGCAGATCGTATGGCGAAGCACAACACCGAGATCTACAAACTGTTAACGCGCGTTGCATGGCCCGTGATCATACTGATACCTCCTGAAGCATCCCGTCCTCAATGTACGTGACTTGGGCATCCTCATAACGGCATGCGGCAACTATGCCTTTCGAGTCGCGATGCGAGATTTGACATAGTCCCCAGGGATGAAGCGCGGGCGAGGCACTCAACACCAACCAAGATAGGGCGGTCTCCATCGTCACCAGGCAATGCAGCAGTTACGGACACGTGTCCATCGTGCACGAATGTGATCTTCCCTAGCGCGCCGATGTACTCACCAGATACAACTTCTACCAGATCGCCATGCTGGTAAGTGTCTTGCGTGACTTGTACGAGGGTGCACCCAAAAGATGGATTGAGGAGGATGCCAGGAAGAGTCGAGAAGAAATGAAGCTGTTGGGGGAGGGGGGGGAGGCCTCAACATGCTCGCTAGACAATGTTTGAGACAAGTCTGCCCACGAATGTGTCGTGCGTGAACGTGCAGGACTGCATGTCGTCGCCTTGTTTGAGTTTGACTCTGCGGGCTGTGAATGTCTTTACCAGCTGAGAATACATCCAGACATGGGGTCCAGGACGTCCCGTGCGCCCATGCCCACTGGTGCCCGCTGGACGAGGCAAGCGGATGCGAGGCAGTAGGGCCACCACAACTTGGAATCCCCCAGCATGTACCGCCCAAACCAGCCCCACATCGCCCACATACATACCAGATTTGCAAAGCACCCACTAACCTGGCTGGAGTTCCGGACATGGCTGCGCCTGCTAAAGATACTCAGTTCTGCTTGCGATCGGGATGAGAAGGGGGTTGATCAGCTTCAAGACTGAGGAGATGCCCTCCACACAATGCTGAATGTCGATGGGAGTCTTCACCTCGACGAAGACATAGCCAGGGATGGAGGGTCGTATGACAACTGCTGAAAACAGTTGAGAGTTGCCAAACTGATCCAATATGACATCAAGGGCGTGTTGTTCTTCGCCAGCCTTGTTGAGTAGTCAATGAGTGATCATCATCAGCGATTACACTACATACCTTCACACGCATGCCCCAGAACCCAGGATCGTCCACCGTGGGGTGTAAAAAGAACCAGGCACGTCATGGAGGTTAGGGTATGCGTCCTCGGGCATACATGTCTTGCCTGGATGCTCGCCACAGCATCCTCTAACTCGCAGAAACAGTGCCAGGTTCTGAGGAACGAGGGGTGGCGACGAGGGCTCAGGCTCGCTGGTACCAGCAATATCTTCTTCATTGTTGATAAACTGCCTGTAAAGTACGATTAGAAAGAGGTGTTGATCCAATACGCATTAAGCATGCACCAAATCCCTCCTCCTCATCCTCATCTTCCTCCTCGCCATAGTCACTCCAGCCTCGTCGTCAATAAGGTTGCGGACCTGAAAGTGATGTGAGTACTTCAAGGAGCCCAAGCAATGGGGACTTACTGAGAGGGTGCTTGGCATAGCAGGCAGTACAGTCTTGACGACGGGGGTTACCTCAACAATGGTTTTTGTAACCCAGAACGCGTGTTAACGGTGATCAGTGGAGAACAATAGCATGTAACACTCTGCACGCACGCCGCGTTGGTAGCTCCAACTCGCCGCAGCACGCAGGGCCAATCGGGTTGCGTATTGCGCTTGCGTCATTTATCACTACACGTTGTTCTTAGAGTACACTCAATGAAGTGTACTAATTTACAACAGGGGCTACACTGCGAATGTACATTACACTACACATTAATCTGTATTTACCACTCACGTGGCGCCGGGACATAGGTACGGGGTGGGAGGGGAAGGCAAAAGGTGCTCCTGGCTTACCCGGCCAGTACATAAGGAATTTTCAACTTTCGGGCAAGTTGATGTTTCTGCGCGGCTTGTACCCCGGAGTCGACCGGACCAGCACCCGGTTCCACCTCTGACACCTGGTACCAACCACGGGAACTGCAAGTTGCCCTAAAGTAGCCCCTTCACTATTATCGTTGAGCCAGAGGTACCAGCTTTCCTTTCGCCACTCACTGTTCCCCCGCACACTGTGTTACACACTGTGCCTAGTTACGTTACCTAATACAATAGAGACACTATACCGCGTGAAGTAGATTACTGTGAGCTACATCGCATTAAAGGTATACTTGAGTGCAAGCAAGCGTGAACTAAAGGAATTATATCAACCCTTTTGTCTTGTTGAAAGTAACGGTACACAGATGACAGCCCCGCCCCCGGTGCCCTACCAGGCAATCTCAACTACAGTTGAGCCTGGTGCACAGCTGGAAACCCACGCTGAGCTGTTGGCAAGCCAATGGCTGGACTTGTCAGAGCTCACGTGACGCGGTGAGTAGCAGTACATCGCTGAGAGACTATGTGCTGATTGCTTGAAAGGTATCCCATTCATCCAGGGCGTGTTCTCTAAAGAGGAGGCATCCGAAATCGACACAGCAATAGGGGTATATCAGCAGGTGAGTCGTATCTCGCAGTAGAGACTCTGGATTGACTGCGATGTCAGGAGCACGCGCTCACCGATGACAACTTGTATAGGACAATCTTCAACAAGAATAAGTCGGGGTTCTGGCTGATGATAGGTGCATCTTATTCATTGCCATGGTCCTACCGTCTGTTAAGCTCTCCAAAGCGCGCATGGTTCCCATGCGCCCCCTACATTCTGTATACTGCTACGTGCGGCGGGCTCGCAATCCGAATGCGCGGCAGGGCACCTGGCGGCAGGGTGACGACTCGACACTCAAACAGTGCGCTCGATCCACCAACCATGTCTTTCTCTTACTGATTCTGTAGAGCTGTGTGGGCATTCAGACACAAATTGGAATGTGTTGTTAGGGTCCAGCAGTCTCTACGCTCAGAAACCTCGGATCTGGGTATTTTGCCCTGTGAAGTGATCGGGTTGAGCTGGGTAGCGAAGGATGTGACCCCAGACTGCCCTTGAGTGCAGATGCGAGCCTGTACGTTTGTATATTGCGGTTCCCTTTACTTCCTTTTCCTTCCTGGTTCCTTTACACTTTCGGGTCGCAGGAAACCCTTGTACCTACCGGATTTGGCTTCAGGTTCCCACGTAGTCAGTAGTACTGCATCCTGTAGTGTTTTAGATCAAAAAAAGCTTCCTTTCCCTGGTGCTCCCATCTCATTTCGGGTCTGTGTCACGTTCAGAGACTCTCCCTCACTCTCTGGAGGGCCCGAGGCCTTCCAGGACCTTCGGGTCAGCTTCAGGTTGTGTTCCTGCGAGTTCAGGTCCTTCCCTTGCGTTTCCGAGCAGATTCTTGCAGTCACTAGCTCATCCTATTGCTCATCCGACCACCCAATCCTCATCCTATCACCCCTAGCGACTATAGCAACTCCCCTTGGTCCACATCTCTAGCTAGACTCAGGATATCAGCGTATCCCTCAAGGTAGGCCGAAGTTCTGAGGATTGTCGCTATCGGCATTTGTACTTGGAGAACAAGGACGTGGAGTGCAAAGGTACGCCCGCTGATGAACACTATGCGCCATGCATGTTGACCTTTACTGTAGGACATTAGACTGCAGAAGAAGAAGGCCAGATGATGCAGATCATTTAAGGCCTGCATCAGGAGGGGAGAACAGAGACTTCGCGAGGCTTCTGAGCCGAGGTCGCAAAATGCATGGATGGTAATTGCAGCGCCAAGCAGTGCAGAATGAAATGGTACGTTGTTGTAAAGTCGTCAACGCCCCGCAACCTCAGTCCAATCAGGAACTCACAACTGCGTACCCTGGCTTTGAATGGGGGACAGCAACCAATGTGGTCATCGGCAGACGAGTATGTTCTCGCTGTAAAGTCAGTAACACTCGAATGTATGCTGTTCGCAGACTCCGACTTATGAATGCATAGAATCGCATCGCTTCATGTCACTAGCGATAACGAGATGAGTGGGCGTGTCTTCCTGACACTGGTTGGAACCTGTGGAGGCGGGGGTCCTGAGGAAGAAGTGGGAGGCCTTGAGAACGCGGCTGCAGATGCAGAGTGCCCCTTTGCCTGGTGAGTTAATTATGAAGTATTCCTGGTTACCCGGACCAACCGTTCTTGCAGCCATGTTGAGGGCCCTTGGTGTTGAGGTGCCCGCTCCCTCTGCACCGTAGTTTGAGGAGAACACGCCGGGCGCTTGGGGCTCAATCTCGTCTACTCCATACCTCACTGTCACCTTAGCAGCACTGTAGTAATGATCATAGATGCTTATTCGCATAGCCTCATGATCTGAATGTAAGCATGGGGCAATCATAATGCGCGCTGGCAACAAAGAGCGGCCGGTCATAAGATCGGGCTGAAGATCAAATAAATAACGCAAAGATGAGTTCCCCTCGCTTTCCGTTGCCTATCCCCCACTGTTGATATCTTGTCTCTCGTCTCTCAGATATAGACAAAAGGTGCATCTGTAGCTATCGTGGTAGCTTGCGGGGCATCGTCGCGCACCGGCATGTGTGCAAGGCATACAAAGGCATACTTGACCGGTTCATGGAAGCGCGAGCTGAGAATAAGCGCAAAGCTCCCGATCCGCCCCAGGAGGGCTCAGCACCTGACAAAAGAGTACATATGGATGTCCAGGGGCAAGAGGTAAGCTCGCGTGCATGGCCTAATTGCACAACTCTAGACAGCTAACAAACCGGAAGGACGCAGAGTTTGACTTTCCCATTGGTGATACTGACATTGCTCCCAGCGGCGGCAGCCCCGCACATCCCTACAAGAGAGCGCACCACCAGACAACCTCCCCCGCCTCCTGACGACCCACCTGACCCACCCACACCTCCACCACCACCTCCTGTCTGGCGCTCACATCCATGCAAGTCACACAAGAACCTCTTCGGTATATTCAAACAGTTCACGTGCTGGCTGACACATGACCCCGAACAAACTCCCTTGGATGAGGAGGCGGCCCCGGTCGAGCCAGTGGACCGTATGGCACTCAACGTCGAACCACCGAGCGACCATGGTATAGGGACCAGCGACGTCGTATCTGCTCAGGCGGACGGTGATACGCCAGCACGGCGTATACGGCGTACGACGGTACGTTTTCGCGATCTACGAAACGGCTGATGTGCAAAGTCCTAGGCACGTCTAGGAGCTCTCGACTGACGAGACACGGACCACAAATAGGCCCAAAGGGGGCACAAGTCGGTGGTCGCGTCGTCCTTCGGTCGATCTCAGGCGTAGGCCGCAGATGGGCAGTCGGCACCACTCAGCAACGTAGAAACGATAAGTCATTCCCACCTCTGTGTTAGCAGGCGTCGCTAGCGCATCCGCAGGTGCCTGTTTGCGATCAAACCGCAGGACGCGAGCCGCTCCGCCGAACGCGCTAAACGCGCGGTCCCGCCGCCGCACGAAGAACGGCTGTCGCAGCCGCGCGCGCACCAAACTAGCGCGTCCGCAGTTATCGCGCGACCGATCAAAGGCCGCTACGTTATACGCGAATACGCCGTTTCCTAGCTAAACCTTACTGTCGAGCGAGAGGCCGTCGCGGCATAACGGAACGCTACGAGATTAGACACCGGCGCGGTCCCGGAGTAGGACTCGCACTATGTATTTAAACCTACGGTTCAAGACGACCGAATCAAGGTTACGCTCCCCCTCCGTTCACCTTTCTAGCACGTATCGGTCAGACGTTGGCCGGTCGTAGTTCGAGCGTCGTTGCAGTGCCGTGTCATTGTGCGACGCGGCTTAGTCCTTTTTCATTCGGCTCTCAGTCTTGCGTACCTCGGCGACCCCAGTCGGCGTAACTCGGGCATTAGGCACGTCTCCCCGCGCACTTGCGATACTAACGAAGCCCCTTTGCTAGATTTAGCCCTTATACTGGGCTTAGGGTATCAACGGAGCGGACCAAGACACGTTCGACGACTTCACCCTGTTTAGCAGCGCCGCTGCTGCAGTGCTCATCGTGTGGGCGTCAGCTACGAAGACAGCTACCAAGTCAAACCAGGAAGTGAACCGACTCGCAAGTATGTTGGCCAGGGTTCCAGGTGAAGAACTGAGAGAAGACTTGAAGAACTTCGCGATGAAACGCGAGCTGGCCAGGTTGGACAAGTACCTCGAGGATCCAGTGTCTAGGCGTCTTCACAATGGCTGGAAGCAGTCTACCGTGAAGGTCCAGATGATACGTGAACGCTTCATCTACAGTGAAGATCGCGTGCCTTGTTTCGAGGTACATGACTTCTTCCACAAAGATATCATTGACGTGATGATCCAGGCATACGAAACACTGCCTGACCTTCACACAACTCCTTATGAGCTCTTGTGGGACCCCAGCAATGGGCGACCAACTCGGCATGTGTATAGTGAAGTGCAAGACTCGGACGCGATGAAGAAGGCCCAAGAGGAGATTGACAAGATTGTGCTCCCTGAGGGCTCGGAAGAACTGGAGCAAGTCTATGCGGGCATTATTCTCGGATCGGATGCCACTCATCTTGCCAGCTTTGGATCAGCATCACTTTAGCTGATCTACCTTATGTGGGCGGGGCAGTCAAAGTACATGAGGTGCAGACCGTCAGCGGGAGCTTGTGAACACCTCGCGTACTTGCCATCGGTGAGCTCAACCCACGCGTCGTGTCCATGCAGATGAGTGACTTGGAGTGCAGCTACCCGAAGACATTCAAGACCGATACTTTAAACAGTTCGGAGTGGAAGCAAGGGCCGAGATTGTCACGGACGCGTCTTTTCGAAGGATTCTTGGACCACCTAGCAGGCTTGAGCCTTCACTGCTAGCTGAGTAATCGAAGAAGTGCTAAAAGTACATATTCCACGGGAATTATTTCCTTTGCGTTAGGTGCAGGCTTACGTAAGCTGCACATGACAGCACGTGACTCGTCTTGTGACTCGTCCCGTGGGATATTAGGGTTAGAATGGGCTAGAAGGGCCTAGAGGCCATGGACTTTGGGTTGTGACGTCATGATGACGTCAGTAGTCTAGATTGTGCTGCGCATGATGTCATCGCTGAGTGAGCATGACGTAGTGTGGGAAACTGGCTTAGTGAGCGTTGGTAAAGTGCTCAGTCAGCACTAAGATCGCTCAGTCAGCAGCTGCGGAGTAGCTTTGTAAGCACTCCTCTAGTAGTATATAAACCCATGTAGTTGCGCACTTAGGTCCTCAGACTTTCCTCTTGAGGACCAGGTAAGAGTGCCAACAGCCTCTCTGTAGTAGTACTACAGTTCTAATCTTGAGGACCAGCTTCTTCTACAGTTTGACTCAGTCGCTGCTGCCTTGCATAAAGGTAGCCAAGTTAGCGATCGCTCCTGTGTTGCTGGTTGGCACAAGACTCTGCTCTGCGCGAACGCCTCGTTGGTTGTCTCAACCAACCTTTCTCTTGACCGTACTGGTGTTGTGCGGAGTTGGAGCTCCCACCACAGAGATGATTATGCACTTCAAACGTGAGCTAGTTCAAGCGTGCTGGGCGATCTTACTCAATGAGCAGTTCATCCAAGCATACAAAGAAGGCGTTGTGGTCAAATGCACCGATGGAGTACGTCGCAGGATCTTCCCTTGCATCCTCATCTATTCTGCAGATTATTCTGAAAAGTAAGTAGTAGTCGCGCCAGAGAGAAGTGAGTTTACATGTACTTGGAAATAGGGTTATACTGTGCAGCATTAAGAACAACTCAACATACCCATCGCCTTGCAATCTCATCGCTAAGAAGTACATCCACCGTCTTGGGATGCGGTCCGATGTGCGAGGACGATGGCGGTATGCCAGGAAGGACTCGCGTCGCCGCAGAAGCACCATACATGCGGCACAACTCAAGCTGTTCAAAGGAATCAGGATCACCTCTGATTCTGTCCAAAACTTTCTGCAAGATGCTGGCTCTCTTGCACCGACAATGGTGAGTTATCTTTTCCGAGCAGACCAAGTCAAACTAAAGTAAGGCACCAGAATGCATTCTCTGACGCCCTTTCCGATGAAGGTTTTGACTTCCATTCAATGCTCGATGTCGACCTTTTGCACGAGTTCAAAGTGGGCACATGGAAAGCTACATTTACACACCTCATATGCCTCACGGTGGCACAGGGCAGTACGACGGTTCAGGAGATAAATAAGCAGTATGCGGGCCACGTAACCTTACTGCACAAAATGGTTGGACTGACTGCAGCACGCACTCAGCTATTGGCGCATGCCCACGTTTGGCAAAGGGACCATACAGCAGTTCACCACCAACGCAGCGTTGATGAAGAAGCTAGCTGCGCGAGACTTTGAGGATTTGCTACAAGTAAGTTGTCAATGCAGGATAATCGCCTATGATTGCTCTCTGATCAATTTAACAGTACACAATCCCTGTCTTTGAAGGACTCTTTCCGGAACCGCACAACTCGATTGTGCAGAACCTCATTTGGGACATGGCAGTTTGGCATGCACATGCAAAGCTGCGCATGCATATGGACACCACTCTGGCATTCTTCAAGGAGGCAACGGTGGCACTTGGTGAATCGGCGTGCAAGTTCAAGTGGGTGACATGCTCTTTGTACATTACCAAGGATCTCGTGCATGACTATGCTGCACGCGGACAAGTGAAGCCTGCGATGGTGCAGCCCTCGACGGTACAGCCTGCGATAGTGCAGCCGGTTGATCCACAGAGCACAAAAAAGGGTAAGAAAAAGGAGAAAGGCAAGTTCAACATGCACATACCGAAGTGGTTCGCGATGGGAGACTACGTAGCATCTGTTAGGCAAATAGGACCCACAGACAATACGTCCACTCAGACGGTGCGCCTGAACCCTATTATTCACTTGCGCGATTGTCTAACAGCCTTATAGCAAGAGCTTCATCACAGGCTGTCCAAGCGACGATATGCACAAACCAACAAGAACAACTTCATCGCGCAGCTCGTGGTCTATGACTCATGCGAATCAGTCCTCAAGCAGGTCTTGGACAATCTTGGGCTGGAGGATAGCGAGGGAGGAGATGATGGGAGACACACGCATGATGATAACCGTCTAGCGTTCGGCGACTCTACGCACCACTACCACATCGCGAAGAAATCAGCCGACTTTCAAAATCTGTGGCAGTGGCTCAATGTGAACAAGGATGATCCAGCATTGAAGGTATGTCTAATTCACCCTGGCGAATCAGTGCTGATGCCTAGTCAGACCTTTTCTCAAGACATTCTCAACTATGCTCTCATACAACTTTGCGGAATCGATACCAATGGACACGCACATATGGATCACTGATGGATACTATCAGTCATGGGATGAGTTGACTGTATAGTCTCCTATCAGTCATGGGCCAGCCGACGTTGGCCGACCGGCCTGGTTTCTCCTATCACTCATGGGTCGGCCGACCCTGAGCCAAGATCGGTCCGGTCATGCTACATTCTCAGAATCAGAATGGACATATGAGCAGTGTCCCAACATATTAGATATCATATAAACACTTTGACAAGCCTATTAGCAAAAATACTGGACCTGTAAGAGTAATACAATGGATGTTAGATCAAGATGTCACATTTATTCTACCTACTATTCTGGTCAAACAACCTCATAGATACTATTGAGATGGAATAAACATGGTATCTCATAGAACAATCTTGACTTTGCAAAAATACCGGTCCGGTTCTTGACATCACTAGTAGGTCAGCCAATCCTGTGCTAAGACCGGTCCGGTCAATCCTCAATCCACATAGATAGCTGTATAGAAGTACTATGACAACATTATAGATGTGGAATAAACATTATCAGAAGTGTGCTTATTAAAATACCAGTCCTGTAAAAGTCATCTTAGAGACATTAGATGAGGATATAACATCCTGACTATTTAGTATTCTGCCAATCACACTATAAGCAACTAATAAAGCAAGATAAAGAATAAGCAGAACACAATAAAATTATCAAACCAAGAGATCGGACCAGTCACAAAAGCATATCAGTTATAGACTAGTCAATATGGACGGACCGGCCTGGTTTCTATCACCACTTATGCATCAGCCAACCTATAGCACAACTGGTCTGATCGGCTCCCAATCTATGGATAGAGAGGCATAGGAGTGCTATCATAAGGTCATAGATGCTTAATTAACATCATTAAGAGTATGCATCCTTATTTTATAGCCCAGATACTCGATACTACACTTTATTCAATCACAAGATACATGTACATATAGTTGAGGTAGGATCTGCATTACATCCAATCATTGAAGCCTTCAAGTCGGTCCTGGACCGGTCCGGTTCTTACACGGGCCGATCGTCTGGGTTTTTCACCTATCTGAGCATCTATGTAAAGCTTATAAGTATCTAAAACCTGTTCAAGTAGTCACAGACATACCAGTAGGTGGCTCAGCCACTGCACGAATAGGAAAGAGGCTGGTAGAGGAGGTGGAGGGGCCAGAAGGAGCAGGATGGGAGGATTGCTCCATAAAAGAAGCTAATATGTCATCTACATTGACATTATGATGGCTGGTGAGTATAGCCAGTGCTCTCTGGATCATAGCAATGGTCCTAGATAAATCACCAGAGGCTAGAGCTGAAGTTAGCAATGCTACAAAGTAAGAGAGAGAGCTGCAGACTCACTGATATCTCTCTCCTCCTTCTGACCATGCCTGAAGTCTTCAGCATTGTAGAGGCGAACCAATGCAGCTTCAGAAGGTGGCCAGCATCTAATTCTGGATCTCTTGCATGCAAGACAAGAGTAGGCACCATTAGACTTGACATAGTCCTGCAGCACACACTTGAAGCCTGCAAAGTTGCAAGGACCACATTTCCACTATTGATCGGACCGGTCAGATTAGCTATATAGAAATAACAAGGCACTTACAGTGTGGTAGAAAACCCTAGGCAACTCATTCACATGGTCGCCCTTCACATATTCTGCATTAAGGGAATAGAATAGCTCATCAATGTTTATAGGAGGGCTATAAATGAGAGATAAACTCAATAAAATAGACAAAGATATAAAAAGTTGCTACTGACTGTTGGGGAGGTGCTGTGGCAACTGAAGGTCCCACTACAATGGCTGTGACCGGACCGGTCGCCTGCACAGCAGACTGAGCCAATAGCTGAGGCTTAGGATGTGCTGAGGTGGGCTGAGGAGTGATCTCATCGTCCTCCTCCTCCTCATTGTCAGCAATATCACCACCAGTGTCCTGAGCAGCTTCAGGAGGCTCTAGGACATCTAAAAGACATGTAGGATAGTATCAAACAATGTAAAGATGACATATACAACACACCTAGGTTGTCCTCCACCATCTCAATGTCCTCATCCTCCACACTTGCAGGTAACCACCACTCCACAGCACCTGGACCTGTCTCCAAGTATACACTAAGGTTACTAGTGGCTAGTACACCCTTGTCTTGATGCTTGTGACACCTATTGTGAACAGCATCGATGTTCACACTGTCTAGAGTGCAAGATGGATTCTTGCTGAACATAAGGCCCAAGGTAGAGATGAGAGGATGAGGCCAGATAGTCTCATCCCTCTCCACCATAGCAGCAATTGCCAGCTATCAAATAATGTCAAAACATCAAAATACCGGACCGGTCATAGTAGAGCGCACCAGTTCCTGCTTGATATGATAGGTTAGGACAGCATCTGGTGCTGAAGTGCCATTTTGACGATGTTCTAAGGCAGATTCTATGCGAGAGGCACATTGAATGACCTGCTGATGTGTTTGAGGGAGGCCCTCAAACTGCTCCAGTTCTTCAATATCAATGACTATCGGCATGACTGTATGGATGAAGGATCACGTTGGGGACAGTGAACATGACTCTGAGAGTTTCACACAACACTGAGAATGCGCAAATGGTCATATGACCGGTCCGAGCATGGACCGGACCGTGCATGACATGGTCCATGGGGTGAGCGGTCTAGACATGGCTCTATAAATAGTCAGATCTCATTCGCTGAGAATATAATGACATCATAGATCAGCCTGGGCCCTGATGACCAATCAGTCAATTATAGAATGCTTCTCTCTATATTTAGATAATCAGTGACATCATCTGATGTCTAGGCAGTTCTACAATGAGATCTTATCGATATAAAAGTCCTTATTAGTGTTTCTGCGTGATAAATAATGATCAAGTCATGATCTGACCGGTCCGGTCATCTGACCATCACCACCTATATGTGTGACCGGACCGGTCATGTTAGCATCACATACTCGAAGGTTTGACCGGTCCTGACAGTTCTAACATCAGTTAGTTTCAACATGAGTAATGCAATATATCTACTATGTCAAAGTTGCATTTATTGAAGATCACAATGCAGCTGGTTGTGGGCAGGGTTACACATAATGCACTGACAGTGTTATTGGGTTTCTATCATGCAGCTTTACATATTATGAACCAGGCAATAGATGTACATGAATTCCCTTTGCGCTGCCTACTACATTCAACTAGAGAACTCTACATTACAGCAAATGACCGGTCCGAACATCGACCGGCCCGAGCGTTCAGACATTGCCACACTCACCACATCTAATCATACATCACAGTGTCTGGTGACCCATCTGGATTGTGCAGACTTGGTGGTGAGTGAATGGGCTGCTGTAGCAGCATGAGAGAGTGAGCTGGATAATGTAGATGGCCTAGAAGCCCTAGGCTGAGAGGATGGAACCATGAAAGCATTGGAGATTGATCAATGGTGACACCATGATGATGGGTGAGGACAGTCAGTGCCCTCTGGATCATAGCTATGGTTCTTGATAGATCACAAGAGGCTAGAGGTGTCAGTAATGTTATGAAGTAAGAGTTAAAGCTAGAGACTTACTAATAAGCACATCCTCCCTCTGATCATGTCTGAAGTCCTTAGCATTATAGAGGCGACCCAAGGCAGCTTCAGAAGGTGGCCAGCACCTGATCTTGGCATCCTTGCATGCAATGCAAGAGTAAGCACCTCTAGAGTGCTCATAGTCTTGCAGCATGCACTCTAGGCCTGCAAAGTTGCAAGGGCCACAAAGAGCCTGTTGACCGGGCCGGTCAGCGCAACTGCAGAGTGACAACAAGGCACTTACAGTGTTGTGTGCTTCATGGGCACCTCATTACATGAGTCCCTTTTGCATATTGGGTGTTGAGGGAAGGTGAGTCACCAGGGACTTCAGCAGTAGCTCTATAAGCGATAGATTAGTGTACTGACATTGTGAAGACATATTAACTGATTACTGACTGTGGAGGGATGCTGCAGTGATTGGGGCTACATCTCAATATCCTCGACCGGCCCTGTCGCCATCACCTCAGCCTGAGCTGATTTGTAAGGTGTGGAGGGTGCTGGGATAGGCTGAGGTGTCTCATCCTCCTCCTCCTCCTCCTCTGCATCATAGCCAGTGTTATTGGCCTCATTTTGGGTAGCTTGAGGAGGTGGTGGAGCATCTAGAATATGTGGAGCTTAGTGTTGAACAATGTAGAGCCATCTGCAACACACCTGAGATGTCCTGAACTATCTCAACATCCTCCACCAACTCAGGTGGGGGCAGCCACCACTTCACACCTTCTGGGCCCAGCATGAAGTAAGGCTTAAGTCTGATGGTAGCCAGAACTCCTTTATCTTCATGTCTAATACACCTCTCACTGATATCCACTAGATTCACATCCCTCAGACTTGGATGTGGGTTCTGGCTAAACAGTGTAGCAAGTGCGACGATCAAGGGATGTGGCCAGATGGTGCTATCTTCTGCTACCATGTCAGACACTCGAAGCTGTCAAGGGAGATCAAAATGTCAAATACTGGACCGGTAAAATGGAGCGTACCACTTCCTGCTTCATGTGATGGATTAGTACTGCCTCTGGTTGTGCAGTACCTTTTCTCCAATAATGGATTGCACGTGCCAATCTGGAGGCACATCTAATGACCTCCTGATGTGAGTGAGGGAGTCCCTCAAATTGAATGAGATCATCAATGTCAATGATTTCAGGCATTGTTGAAGGGATGGGGAATTGTGCTGAATAGCTTAAAGACAACTTAGAGACCCCCACAATCACTGTGAGCACCCAGATAATCATATGATCGGTCCGGGTTTCGTCCGGGCCGGACATGAGATCATCTGTGACCAAATTGAGGTTGTGATGTCATTACAGGAGCCTGGGATCTTGTTTGGTGCGGTTTATTATATTGATCACGCATCTGGACAACTTAGTCAGCCAATGATATCATTGGATGGCCATGTATGGAAATAAATCACTCTAGATCTTGATCAATGATATCTGAATTAAGACAGATCTATGACATCATCCATGTCTCTTTCTGTATTGATTTGACTACGATAAGAGGGAACTCTGGTCTAGACAATGTCCGGGCCAGTCCAGTGACCATTCATGCATTCCCAGTGTGTTTTGGGGGTCTCTGAGGCATAGCCAAAGTGCCTAGCGTGTCACTCCCTCCCCACAATGGATCCCTCCAATATTCAAGCACTTGAAGCCCAGCAGTTTGAAAGCCTGCCCCGGACACACCAAGAGGTGATAAGATGTGCTGCTAGGTTCTCTGCAGCCATACAGTGTCACCGTCAGGGCAATGCAGCACCTGATGAGGTGCTCATTCATCAGGGAAATCCCTTCTGTCTAATCCCTGCAAATTTTGTAAATCTGTACAATTTTTCAGAATTGAGCACAATTGAATTAGCTCACACCGGGTAGCTAGAACAGCAAGGCAGTTGACAAATTTTACACTATTGAACATAGTTTTTCACAATTGAACTAGCAGTATGACTACTATGTATAGCATCTTGCACACCGGTCCTCTTGCGCAGGCACCGGCACCGGCACTGAGCAGCAACCTGAGCGTCCATGGCCGGCACCTCACCGAGCGCGTGCTAACGTGACTTAGCACTGACCAGTGCACATACTTGAGCGCGGTGGACAGGGCACGCAGAGGGCGGCCGGCGAGCAGTCGTGTTGTCATGATTGGCATCCGGCTTGGTCTCGGTGTAGGCGAGGCTCGGGAAGTTCGAGTGGTCGACACTAGTGCACACAACGGTATGTCAGCGGCGTGCGCAAAGGCGACGCTGGTTTGTTCTTTGAAAATTCAAGCCGAGTCGGTGGAGTGGGGGTCTCGCACGGATGTACTGAAGTGACGCACCGGTCACGACAAAGCTTCATTTCTTCGCAAGACAGTACGCAAGCGGGAAGTAAATCGCAGACGCACTAGTGCCGCTGCAGTCATGAAGTGCACAGAGGAAGGCGGGCAGTGGAAGAGTATGCGTACATCGATATCGTGCACGGCCGCAGTGTCCGAGTTGTGCACGCCGCGCGAGTGCGCGACGATGTCCTGCAGCCAGAGGACGTAGTGCTGCCTGTCAGGCACGACGGTCAGCACTCGGAGGCGAGTATGTGATCTGTCTCGGCCATGTGCGTGCGTACGAGACCCTGGCGCTCCGTATGCAGCCCCACCGGCGGGTTCACCGCCCAGCCATCGAGTACTGTCCAGATCGTAGGCGCCTGGGACACGAGGATATCGTCAGCCCTACGCTTGAGTGGGTAACGATGCAAAGGAAAATGTTTACCGGATCCGGATCAGCCACCTCAATCTTCTTTTCCCATCCCTCGGCTGCGTCGCCGACGACCCAAAACATATGGCCGAACGTGCTTTTGAGCCAGTCTTGCACATCACCTGACTTGATCCATTTAGGCCCGGAGAGAGGGCGTTCCGTATTTAAATGCACGAGTAACGTCACTTCGGAAGGCATGGCCGCCTTCGAAAACGGTGGAACCGTTGGGTTCGAATCCACTGTGGGCGAGAGGGTTTCAAGTGAGGAGTATGACTTGGTGGCCTCCGATAAGCCCTCGATCTGTCCTCGCCATGTATCAGTTCAGGGAATGCGCGTCGCTAAACTCGCGCGACTGACGATGATTCCTTTCAGCTCGTTCGAATCGTCCTTCTCTATCCGCAGCACAATCTCGACTCAGCCCTCCCCCCCGAGAAGCTTGAGTTTCTTGAACGATCTCAGCGTTGATGACCAGACGCTTTGTGCCTGCAGCGTAGGAGATCGAGAGACGGTTGGCAGAGGGCGTGCGAATGCCTGGCTGAGGTTCGGCTTTCATGGTAGCTGATTTAGCTCGCCGTGTGTCGAAGCGGTTGAGCCCGGTATGAGCGTGCTTGTGTCTGAAGAGGCAAGCCCGTCGAAGGGCACTTCAACCTGCGTTGCTGAGTCATAACGAAGATGATCCATGATTGTGGGGCGCGGGTCCCCGAACGGCGGGTCTTCTTGGGTGAGGGTGAGCGAACGCTCGACAATGGAGGCAGACGATGTTGTGCTCCCTTCCGGCGCGGTTGGCATTGGAGCGTCAGGACTGTGGGCGTGATCAGTTCGCTGATCTTCATCAGGTATAGCCGACTCCGTAGGTGGAGCAGCAACGGAAGTGTCAGATGAAGACGGCGATGACAACGTGAGGACGGAACTGTCAGGTACGGCAGGCGCAGAGGATGAGGGAGATATCACAAAGGCGGTCTCCTCGACGGGAGGGGCCGAAGCCGCGAGCTCATTCGGCGCGTCACCTGGCAGCGGATCTTGGATGGGCCAGAAGAAGCCCCATCCAATTACTCAGGATGAGGGATGACGGCCGGCTCTCCATCCACATGCACAGTTGCATCGGGATCGCCGCTCAGGTCAAGTAATGCCGCCTGATCCTGAGTCTCGGGAATATCCACAGTTCGTGTGACGGCGAGAGAAGCCCCCACGGGCCCACCTCGTGAACATTATCCAGCGCCCGTCCATCCATGAGGCTGGAGGCGTCCTCTGCCAAATCCTCGGTGCCCTCGCTTCCATCAGCGTGGACTGTGGCACGCATCCTCGAAATTGCCTAAACAACGTAACCAAAGTCAGTGAGATGGCCGCGCGCAGACGCCGCCGGGACGCCTGTGAGCGCGCATCCGTAGGGTGTGGGTGAGTGTAGACGCACCGCTGAGCAGTCCGAGAGGCAGAGGATTGCAAAGTTAGGGCTATCAGCACGGTGGTGGGCGACGAGGGATGAGTAGAGGATGCACGTACAGCACGGGCGCATGGTACGTCGTAGATCGCCGAGGACAACGCTAGGCGTGGCCCCAGAGTCGAGCACGTCAACGGTCACGCAATTGATAATTAAATGCATCCTTACCTTGTGTAGCGCTGCCCAGAATGTCTGCTCTCTTGGACAGTGTGTGGTCGGGCGTGAGGATCGCTTGCTTGTAGCTGTCCACCCCCGGCCTCCAGAAGCTCGGGATTGCGCGCCGCATGGTGGTTCAGTTGAAGAGAACGGCAAAAAGAAAGCCATGAAATGAAGAGGTGATCAGGGGATGATGTACGGGCGAGCAAGGCCACGATGTATTGGCACTTGAAGCTTGAAGCTTGAATCGGCACCAACCAATTAAGGCGTGCGTGATACAGTCACGTGATCATCCCGGGCCGGCGTCCGATGCCCGAGTCTGCTCCGCGTCGCTCCGAGTGCGATCAATGGCAAACAATGTTCTTGCTGGTCGGATATATAGGGTGATCGGCACAGTATTTCGAGATCTCATAGATTCAGTATATATGTACATTGGATGGCTGCTACTTAGAGGACCATCGATCATGGCGGATGAAGGACGCAGCGGCGTAGAGGTGGCGGGGCCCGCGCGCTCTGCAGGGCGACAGACTGCCACCGCGGCCGCAGCTGCACCCGCGCAGGCGACGCCAGCGGGCGCTGAGCGCGGGCGGCGGGCGCGTAAGCGGAGGCAGTGCGATGGCGCGGGGCCGAGTGCCGCGGAGTGCCAGGGCGGGAGGCGGGAGGGGGCATAAAGAATACGGACTATCCACGGTCGACCCGGTCCATGTGTGCCACAGGGCCGTAGAGAAGTAAATACCGAGTTCCTAGCCAATCAAAGGGCTGTAAAAAAGACCAGCGCTGGCCCTAAACACGGCGGCCGTGTCCCTCCTCGCTGCTAGCCTCCCCCGCGTCCTCGTGCTCTACATCGCGGAAGGACGTGGCTCCATCTCGACCCTGCTCGTCAGAGAAGTGTGTTTGGGGAGGGAGAGGGGGAGATCGGGGAGAGGTCAGTTAAGATCGGAGGTCTGGGACGCGTAGGTGCGTACCTTAGCCTCCTTGCCCACGTCCTTGCCCTCCTTTCGCCTGATCGCACCCTTACGAACCAATTTGTGCGGCTTGATAGACTATGAATAAGATCAAAGGGGTACTAGGGCGTGGATACCGCCGCGGGGACCGCGTGCAGCGCGGGCGCAGGCCCGAGCGCGGGCATCGGGGAGGCGCGCGTGCGCCACGCCGAGCTGTGGCGCAGCGGTGCAGTCGGCGGCGGGGACTCGAGGGAAGGCGGGAAGGTGGCGGATGGATTCGCAGTAGGTAGAGAGAATGAGTAGAAAGCGACGAGATCGAGGTGAAAAGCGTACCTCGCGAATCCGATGTGCTCCAGATGCCCACCAAAGGCCCCCACCGTGCGGTTTTGCGGCCAAACGCGCCGAGTCTTGAGGCCGATGTCCCTGGATCGCTTCACAAGACAAGGCTGTGGGCAGGACTGTCAGTAGATGCTCGTGACGCATGCAGAGGCCGGCACGCGTGCAAAAAAGGAAGCGGGCGCTCGTTTCGCGCGCGCGTTCTCGTCTCCCACCAACTCATCTCCCACCACTCGTCTCCTTTCCTACCACCACATCTCCACCATCTCCCCTGCCTACTACAACTTTTGAGGTGAGTCTTTAACTTGATCTTCGCGTCGATCTTGGCTGACATGCCCCAGAATGCCGCGACTCTTGCCGCAAGATGGAGTGGATGCGTTGTGTTGGGCGATCGCGATCGCGATGGTGCTGGAGTGCTTGGTGCGCCGAAGCATTCCTACGCGACGTTCCACCCTGATCAGTAGCACAGGCCCGCGCCATGAGGCACATCCTGCAAGCGGTGGGTGCCCCCAAACTCGACACCGAATGGCGAGGGCGGATGCGGCTCGACTGGACGCCCAGTCGCCAGGAAACGCCGCGCCGCGCGCAAGTCGCGGCGTAGGGACGGCGAGTGACACCATGGCGGCGGGC
>WTXD01000101.1:0-62655 GCA_022496205.1 Gloeopeniophorella convolvens | reverse complement strand
GCCCTCGCCCAGCTCGCCTTCCGCATTGCCTGCAAATGGCGCTGCGCCCATAAGCGCCTGCGCAGGTACTCCGCTCACCATGGTCGGTCCCGTGGCTGGCACCCTGCCGTGATCGGCCAGCGCAAAGTCGGTGCAGAAGATCAATGGGCGGAAGTGTCAGCGTTGGCACACTGGCACACACACTGGTATGGTATCCACTGCCTCCTCGCTCCCACTCCTTCTGACCAGCCTGTCCATGGCCCCGATGCACCCGCATGGCGCATACCACGCAGATGCACCGGCCTACCCAGGTGCCCGTGCACGCGCAGGATTTCTTCGCGCGCATCGCCGAGCAGGACACCACATACGCGCAAGGTCACCGGCCCCTGTCGCTTCATCAAGCTCGTCAAGGCTCGAGCACCGACCCGCGCTCTTCATGCGCACCAGCATCCTCGAAATCGGCCAGGGCGGCGCTGCCATCCCTGCTCGCTGCCAAGGGTGGCGGCTCGGTGCGCATCGTGGCGGCACACCAGCCCGATGGCTCGGACGGCGTGGGCGCGGAGGTGAGCGTTGCGGGGGATCCCTGGGGGCAGGACGGAGCGGCAGACGCCAGTGTGGCCGAGGGAGCCGGTGCTAGCATACACGCGGGTATGCTGCCTCCTGCGCTCTCGCTCCCGCTGCTGTTGATCTGCATCTCCCTCGTATCCTCGCCATCTTCCTCCCCATTGACATTCCTTGCCACCTTCCTCCCTCTCCGCCACCTTCACCCGGCCAGGTGGCCCGCATCATGCTGCACGCCACGAGCTGCAGCACCCGCAGATGCGGCTCCCTGCGTGCGGCTGACGGTTGCGCTCGCGCCTCGGGTACTGTGCAGACATACACCCTCGCACGCGGCGCGGACCACCCGTAGTTCACCCCGCCCGCGCCGTACGACGTCCCGGCACCCCTCCCAGGCAGTACTTCCGTCCCCGACGCACGCACCGGTACGCCATGCCGCGCGGGCAAGGCGCACCTCGCCGTTGCACCCGAGTCCGGCCATGCTCCCGTGCCCCTGCAGACGAGGACGCCACGCAGAGCCTACTGCTCGTCGCCGGTGCGCGCGGCGCGCGGTATGCGGTGGACTTTGGCGAGGACCGCGTGCCGCGTGCCGAGTAAGGCGCCAGGGACGGCGGGGACATTCCGCCATCGTGCTGCGCGGGGTCGTGCGCAGGTGGCCGTCATGGGCGCGTCTCTCCTTCTCTCCTCCGTGCCGCGTGCCGCGCCCGCGCGCACCACTTCCTTCTGCTCCTAGTCTGCGAGCTCTGTCCTTTTTACTTGCATCACTGTTTTACCTACGTTTGTTATGATAAAATGACATGGTTAGGTGAGCTTGGGCAAAGTGTGATACAAGACAATGATAAGGGAAGTGGAAGCAGGGCCGAAGACCCAGGTAAGCTCAAGGCTGCAAGATGGCTTCAAGCAGGTGCCAATTGAGCTCTGAAATCGTGAAATCTTTGCTAAGGAAGACTAAGACCGGTAAGCATGGTAAGCAAGGAATAAGACAGGGGTGTTTTTGTAGAGAAGCTCGGCCAGAGCACGATGCGCGTGAACAACGTGGCGCTGGGCATCGGCCAAAGCCACCTGCGCGCGAAGAACGTCGACCAAAAGGTGCTCCCGCACGTAAGAGGTCGAGTCGGCATCGGGGGGAAGGACCATGTCGAGCGAAATGCCGGTCGAAGGCAGAGGGGCCGGAGACGACGCGGTGGCCGGCACAACAGGAGCAACAGGGCGGCCTAAAAACAAGAAACTTACTCAGTAAGCACAAAAGAAAGAAGAACAATAACTCACCAGACTTCTTAGCCGCAGCACCGGCCGGCTTAGAGTTCGAGCAGGAGGCCTTACGGCCGGCGCACTGCCTGCAAGCGCGGTCCTCAACCGACTTGCGTGTGCCTGGCGGCGTATACGCCGGCACACACGCATGCCCGGCGGCCACACAGCGAGTACACTAACAAAACAAATTAGCCAAAAGAAAGAGCAGCCGAAGAACGACATACCGCCTTCCAGCCGCGCGGAGGCACCGGGGCAGACCAACCAGGCGGCGGTAAGGCCTGCTGGTTCGCCTCCCAGCGAGTGAAGGACGAGGCCGCGGCAACGGCTTTGGCCTTGCCTTTGGGCTTAGGCCGCGGAACCTAGAAAGAAACAAGAAGATCAGAAAAGAAAAAGAAAAACGAGTCAACAAAAAAATGCGCACCGAAGACGGCTCCGTACGAGCCCGCTTCGCAGGGCGAGGAACCAACTTAGCCGGCGACGGCGGATCGACCTCGGCGACACTCTCGTCGTCGGACGGAGGCGCAGACCGCTGCGCCGGCCCCTCGACAACGATCGGCGCATTGCGCGTCGCACGCAGCTCACGGTCAAGCGCCAAGAAGTCACCTCGCGTTATATAACGCTTCGTCAGCTGGTCTTCGGCCTTGGTCAAAGCCGCTTGATAGGCCGACTCGCGCTCGGCCTCGATACGAGCGACCTCGGCGTCATGACGAGCACGAGCAGCCCGCTCGGCCTCGGCTCGAGCCAAAGCCGCCGCGGCCTGCACGCGGTCGGCCTCGACAGCGCGGATCCGCTCCTCGCAGCCGGCCAGGACGTGCGGGTGGTCCTTAAACCAAGACATGTCGGCAAAAGGGATGACCACCTCCCGCGCCCGGTCCAGTGCGGCGCTGAGAGGCAAGTCCGGCGGCGCGGTGACGTGACGCCGGCGGCAGTACACCTCCATTTCAAACTGACAAGCAGTAAGCAAAAAGCAAAAAGAAAAAGCAAAAAGCGCACCAGTTGGTCGCTCAACCAGTCGGCCCAAGACCGAATCGAGGCAGTGGTGACCGGCTCCACCGGAGGAGCACCAATGATCTCGAAAGCCTGGTCGCGCAGAGACTGGTACGCCGGTTCAGCCAACGGACCCTCGAAGACCGGCCCAGGCCCAGAGCGCGACGAGCAGTCCAAGTCCATCGGGCCCTCGTCGCCAGACGGGGGCGCAGGAGACTCCTCGCGCTCGGACGGCGGAGGAGACGACCCCGCACGAGCAGGCTGGACCGAAGACGGCACTAAAGCGTCGCCAACAGCGACGGACGAAGAACGAGAAGCGGAAGGATGCGACATAGCGAAGGACGAGAGCGAAGGCGAAAGAGGGAACAGAAAGATGCAGGAATCGGCACAATGACGACGGCGTATTTATCCGCGAAGGCAAGCGAAGTCACGAGACTACGACAGCGCACGGACCAACCAAGGATGGTTGGGATTTCAAGTGGAGAGGATGATGATACGCCAGCACGGCGTATACGGCGTACGACGGTACGTTTTCGCGATCTACGAAACGGCTGATGTGCAAAGTCCTAGGCACGTCTAGGAGCTCTCGACTGACGAGACACGGACCACAAATAGGCCCAAAGGGGGCACAAGTCGGTGGTCGCGTCGTCCTTCGGTCGATCTCAGGCGTAGGCCGCAGATGGGCAGTCGGCACCACTCAGCAACGTAGAAACGATAAGTCATTCCCACCTCTGTGTTAGCAGGCGTCGCTAGCGCATCCGCAGGTGCCTGTTTGCGATCAAACCGCAGGACGCGAGCCGCTCCGCCGAACGCGCTAAACGCGCGGTCCCGCCGCCGCACGAAGAATGGCTGTCGCAGCCGCGCGCGCACCAAACTAGCGCGTCCGCAGTTATCGCGCGACCGATCAAAGGCCGCTACGTTATACGCGAATACGCCGTTTCCTAGCTAAACCTTACTGTCGAGCGAGAGGCCGTCGCGGCATAACGGAACGCTACGAGATTAGACACCGGCGCGGTCCCGGAGTAGGACTCGCACTATGTATTTAAACCTACGGTTCAAGACGACCGAATCCAGGTTACGCTCCCCCTCCGTTCACCTTTCTAGCACGTATCGGTCAGACGTTGGCCGGTCGTAGTTCGAGCGTCGTTGCAGTGCCGTGTCATTGTGCGACGCGGCTTAGTCCTTTTTCATTCGGCTCTCAGTCTTGCGTACCTCGGCGACCCCAGTCGGCGTAACTCGGGCATTAGGCACGTCTCCCCGCGCACTTGCGATACTAACGAAGCCCCTTTGCTAGATTTAGCCCTTATACTGGGCTTAGGGTATCAGCGAACGTACCGCGAGGGGTCGATGGTCAGACATCGACATCTTTCACGCTGACGTGCTCCTCCACTATGTGATCCTGCAGAGAATTGTGGACCTTGCCCACGCGCGACTACTCACATCCCTTGATGTCTTCAAGTCTCAAGTACCGTGGTGCTTTGCAGATGACTACGGCCCTGCTATTCTGTTGATTGTAGCCTCCCATTCCCCTCAATCCCCGTCGCCCATCGAGTCCCCGTTTGTGTCAACGCCACTTGCAGCTCGAACCACCTCATTGAATGCCCCGGCGCCCGCACGTGCCCCGAAGCTGCGCGCACCGTACCGCTGTAGTGTCTGTAGCGAGCGCGGACACCGCAGTATGTCATCAGAACTTCACGCAAAACCATAACATGCTCATCAGGATACATTACAGAGAACAGTTGACTGTGTCCGGGGGCCCCTCCCGTGACGGTCAGCAACAACGAGAATATCGAGATCTAGATCGCCGCTGCCTGTAAGTTACGCTCATATGTCGAGATCATCGTTGCTGATGTCATCTAGAAGCGCTGTCTCTTCATCGTTATCATCTCCTCCTCCAGCATTCTCACCTATAGCCTCGACTAGTGGCCCCTGCAGCATGCGTAGCATACCCATTTGTATATAATCGTTTACCTTGTAAATGCCCTCCCCGTGCCTTGAGTTATCAATAGAATGTGCATGGTGCTTCTCAAGAGATTTGCAAAGAATGTCGAGAGTGTTTGTAAGATCTTGTGGAGCATGTCGAGTAGATCGGTGTAGCAGGGCAAAGTTATCTTGAATGACGGTATGTGCAGATCTGAAGATCTGGATCAGTGGAGATTGCTTGATCACAAGTGTCAGGGTTGAGGAGCTTCCAGTCCCTGAATACACAACCTATATCATGTCAGGTTGAGCTTCTGATCCATGCACGCACATGTAGGCTCACCTTCGTGTATAAGTTGTACAGTTCCTGGAGCCAATCAAGTGCTCGGAAACCATCGGGCCGGCCCGTCGGGTTACAGAGCCAATTGAGCCGGATAGCGCGCCTATAGTGAATCGAGAAGGCATCAGCCCACGCCGCGCACTCAAAGCTCTGTGTACACACGTCAACCGAGGAGGGTAGACATAATGAAGGTTGTTCAAAGTCTTGTAGAGCTGAGTACAATACTTGTGTTTTCCGACAGCTTTGAAAATGAAAGCCCATGATGTGAAAGTGGCCTCAACTCGACCAATATCTCCGTGCTTCATTGCATGGTTGAGCTCGACATACAGCAGCAGGTTCCATAGGATCAATGAGTTGTTGCGAAACTCAATGTCTTCAGATTCTCCAGACTTATTGACGTACTTTGATGCCAGTTTTTTTGACATTTTCTCGATGGTGCCCCACGTTGGCTTTGCTTTCGCGAAATCATTGATGGTTTGAATGGCTGGATCGCGACGCAGTGTCACTTCAACTCGCCAGCAGTCAAGCATCCACGCCGTTGCGCACTGAAGCACAATATCGTGTATCAATCGGAAGCCCGGTTTGCTTCCAATCCGGCCAGTGTCATGTGGCCAGATGGAACAAGCTTGCTGGTACAGGCCAGTCGGTGATGCGCGCGCTGCCTTTGGGTCAACATGCATGCGCCAAATTGCATCCACTGCGGCCATCTGGAGGTGAAAGAGGCCAAACATGAATATAACAACTTGCAGGCGCCGGATTGAATTGGCCTCGATTCGACGTGATTCTTGTATTGATTGTAACCGTTCACCCGTGGCAAGATCGCCATGGAAAAGAACAACATGCTCAGATATGTCGAGGGACTTGGGTGAATCTTCAGGGTGACCGAGTTGTGCCTGATTGAACAAGTTTTCAACGATTTCGGCTTGACTGTCATTTGTTGACTGGTCTATATCCATCGCGCGGCATGGTACGGCACTTGTCTTCGTGATGGGGATCTGAAAGACAGCATCTGGCTTTCCCAGCATTGGGTGTAGGTAATCGAAGCCTGCACAGCTTTCCACCAAAGCACGACGGAAGTGCCACGCGTGCATATGCTGTATGAGTGGGAGGCCAGCGCGGACCTCCTTGATGTGATCCAGCAGGAGTGTGTTCGGCGCGCTCGGTTTGTCTGATGGAGGGTGCTTTGCGTCCATAGCAGCTGACCACGATCGCAGAGGACGCTTGGCACTGTCAGGGATTGTCGGGTTCAGAGGGTCGGTTGACCAGAGCTGGTTTGCACACTTAAGATCGTCCGGGACGACACCGTGCTCAAGGGGGAATGCGAATGCTGAGGTGGCATGAACAAGCGTGCTCCCGGGTTTGTCAACATTCTGCTGCCACGACTTGAAGTCCATTTCGAAGTTGTCATAGACGAAGCTTGCTAAGCGCGTGCTGGCAAGCGCACGCAGTTTCATCACCAAAACCCGAAACTTCTTGCGGGCCCTTGCGGCCCGGATGGCTTCTGGGTCCGGTTATCGCGCCCGGTATTGCTGTGTATCTTCCGGATCGAGAATTCATCGATAGGCAAGCTCGGGCAAGATCGGGTATTTGCGAGATCGAAACTGTGAGATGAGACCCGGTTATTATCGGAGGTTGTCGGCATGCCATGGCTTGCCATGGACCCTTGGCAAACGGTGACTGGAATCTGCATTGACTTGCCGGCCCTTGTGATCCTGGCCAGTGGTATTGCACCGTCGCACAATTTCAGCGAGCCCTGAAAAGCCATGCAAGGGCCAGTGGACACCATAGGATGCTGCATGCTGTCAATGGTGTGATTTGGGTGGTCTCGGAACGAGGATGCGCAGCGGCACGAAGCAGTTCCAAGTGAGGGAAGCTTAAGGGGAATGAAGTAGTGCAAGAGGAAACCGATAGCGCGAAGGGGGAAACAATGTCATTCAGAGCCCGGCGTTTAGTGAGTTTTATACTACAAGACTATATAGTAGCTTAAGTATATTTACAATGGGGTAATCATATGAACTGGGGCTCGGGCGCCCAGACACAGTGAAAATGTACTGTAATAACCGCGCGTCTGTCATAAGTGCGTCGTTGGTTGTGTAGTTTTCCTGTGCATCATCATCCAGTATATAAAAAATTAGGGGCAGATTTTTGCTTGCAAGTACTAGGGTGAACGTGGCCGAGCGAGGAGGAGTGAGAGTAGGCAGGGTATCGGGAGAGGGTTCGGGAAGTCGGCCCGCCCGGAAGTCCGAGAGCGGAACACGACTTGCGCTCCAGTGCGCAGCCGAGCGACAGCACGGTTTGTGCACAAGGCGACATCACAACCGGCACGGTCCCTCGCAGCTCTTGCCATAACGTAGGATCACTGCCACCACTATGTCCGCAGCTCCTGCATTGCTGCTGTCTCCACCGAGCCCCTGCCCATCGATTCGCCCCCCTCAGCCAGCCACTCTCACACGAGCGCCTCACAGAACGGCACGCACGCACGATCCGCGTTGCACGGCCCCATGCTGTACCACAACGATTCCAACGCGCTGGCATAGCAGGTCAAGCTGCGTAGTGCAGCCACAACGTGGCGCAGCGACATGTGCCCCGCATAAACTCTGCCACCGCCACATGGCTCTGTCGACAAAAACGGGGGCTGCGCGTGAGCTCCCGTGCCCACGCCCCGACTCGTCACGACGACGACGCCGCCACAAAATCCGCTGAACAGTCTCGTTTCGAATCAAGACAACATAACTGTGGCGCCGCTGCGAGTTGGTGGTGCACCAGGGAGCCTGAGGAGGCACCGCTGCTGCTGCGAGTCGTGCATGCACCACATTGCCTCGGCGGCAGCAGTGCCATGCCATCGCTATGGCACTGCGACAACAATGGCGACGATGCAGCAGCACATGTACGCAATTCACGGCATCTGCGGCCACATCAAGACGATGCAGCCACAGCCACTGTGAATTGCGCGCATGCATGCACCTGTGCACCGCGCACATCGTCGCCGGCTTCCGGTCGGTCGTTCGTCTTTGCGCCCCAGTTAGCATCGTCGTGGCGCCTGAGTGGTAAGGTAGGGCGTGCAGCGGTGCCACGTCGTGGCTAGATGATGATGGCATGGCATGGCGAGCGTGCGATTCGTGCTGGCTGTGCCCGTAGCAAGTCGATGTGGCCCTCATTGCCAGCACAAATCATGCGCCCGGTGTGTGGGCAGATTGTTGCTGCTCGGCCAGTTGTTTTCACGTTGCAGTCGGCGTTGTTGTGGCAGCAGGAGGGTGTGAGAGGTGAGAATGTTGTCATGTGGTGCGCGTGATACGTGGAATGAGACGCGTGACGCGTGATGCATGTGATGCGTGACGATTGATGCAATCGACTTGGGAAATTTTCATCGTCTCTGTCTCCTCCTCCACGACAGCGTGGCCCACTTCCCCTCCTCTGCCCAGTCTAACAGTGTCTACACATGCATAGCTGGCTTTGAGGTGAGCTGCCAAGCACAAAAGTACGGCCCTGCCCCTCAGCACCCGATCGACTGACCGATGCGTGCACGCACATACAGCTCTTCACAGACCTTATCTTTGCAGACTTCCTCACCCGCACACGCCGCACATCTCCAAAGCCGTCTTCCAGTCTGTCCTTCTTCCCCTACCTCCTCCATCTCCTGACCCATGCACGGCAGCCCCAAGATGACCCCATGGCTTGTCTCGGACATGAGACTGCCCAGCTCTGCTGCGCTGCTTGCCGCACAGTTCCATCAGTGAAAACAGCGATTGTGCACCCGCCCTCGTACCAGCACCCCTGCTCGTCATGACGACAACAACGGCGAGAAGATCCCCATCGCACAGCCTTGTTGTAAAGCAAGGCGACATGACTGCGCAGCGGCGGCGAACTGCTTCGCCCAGCCACGCAGCCATAACGTGGCGCGCCAACGTACACCTCTCCAGTTCTCCGCCGTGCTGTGACGAGCACAGTCTCGCATCCCTGGACGAAGACGGTGATACCATTGTCGTATTCGACTCGCCACCCCTGCCGCTATGCAAGGCCCTGCTGCTACACTGCCCGCTATTGCGAGTTGCGCCGAACTGCCGCGGTGCTCCGATGAGCACGGCCACACTTCCTTGGACAACAACGGACATATCAACCTCATGTCTGACCTGCTGCTAGCTGCCGCTATGCAACCGTACATGCACAGCCCCCGTCTCTACCCCGCATGCCGTTGCACGTTGCGCCGAACCACTACCACGCTCTAACGAGTGCGGCTGCAAAGTCCAGACGATCATCGGACCTCGCGTGGCCGTGGGCCGTGCCCACCCTGCATAATGTGCACAGCACGCTGCTGCTTGATGACTCGTGCGTCAAGGCGACGCGTCAGCTGTACAACCACCTCTACATACCTAAGTCGCCACGCTCACGTGTACCGCGCCCTCGCCCCAGCCCGAAGCGGAGGCAGAGGTGCGAGCACCGGCACAAGGAAAAGAAGTGCGCAAGGTAGGCTTTCACGCGCACCAAGACTGCCAGGGAGATGGGCAACATAGTGGATGGGGCGCTGAGCGTGGTGGGCGTGCTGCAATCTGTGTGCACGCAGAGCAATATCCCGAGAAGGCTGCATAGTGGCACGCTCGGGAGATCCGGGGCCAACAAGCTTCGCTCAGGAGCAGCAAACAAATTAGAGCCTCATGTATTCCCTTGTAGTTGCTGAAAATACACAACGATTCTACAATTTTGGTATCGAAAGTACAGTTTTTGAGCACATTATAAGGAGTGAATGAAATTGTCCGGCTCTGGTAGAATCGAGATACAACTCGCCGAATCGAAAAGGGTGCCATGGATCTCTCATCCTGGTCGACCCTTTTGACCTTATAGGGCCTTATAAGGGTCCAAAAATTTCTTCGGGTTTTGGTGATGTTGGTATGTGCATCTTTCGACAATGATGAGATCACATTGTGAATCCCTGTTATCGACACAGAAAGGCCCGCATGAGCGAGCATCTCAATCACAAGTTCCGGCGCCGATGTCGAGTGGCAGAATAAGCCAATGAAACAGGCAAGCGCATTACATCTTTGATTTGTTGACTGCATTAGAATATTCAAGATAACGACGCGTTTCTGTTGGCCGATCAGCGGCCGCATGATACGAGCATCTCGCAGATGAGTCACATACGATACGAATGAGCGTGGCCCTCCGAGCGATGGCTCTGCGCCGCTGTTTAGACATGCCATCATTGTCATTGTCCACGTCCATTGCACCGGGTTGATCGACTTCGGCAATGCTCTCCTCCTCATCAAGCTGCGCCCAGTACTCGTCTTCCTCTTCCCATACGTCCTCCGAGTCAGCATCTGCGTCCGGTTGAGGCCGGACCAATCCCGCCTTGTTTGCCCTCGCTCGGCGGCTCTCAAGGGTCGGATCTGCACTAAGAAGTGTTTCGAGGAGGCGCCAGATGGCTGGTGCTTGTTGTGCAAGCTTATCAGCCATATCGGGGATTGAGAAACCAAGCAGCTGGTCGCCGGTTGCCTTCTGGGCGCTGAACTGCCATCCGCTCGCCTTTGTTGTCAGAACACAGATCTCTCGCCTGTAGATATTGCCCGAAACTTGGAGCGCGAAGTCATGAGTTGCCTCAGCTGTCGATGGATGGGTACTCAGAGTGGAGAGAAGATCATGGATTGTAGAGATGAGCGATGTAGCGGCAGCGGTGTGCACACGGGATCTGAGCAGCGAGATCACGAAGTCGGAAAGCGTGAGACCCCGCAGAGCAGTGAGGACCTCGGAGATGTGTTCGTCCCAGAGTGCCATCTTCGACGAGCCAGGCCAGAGCTGTAGAGTCGAGACGGGCGGGCAGTGGGAATGTTGAATCGAGTCCGGCGTTGGCTTATCTCTCCAATCCGCGTGACTTTGCCCAGGAATCGCGGCGAGAGGCCGCAAAAACTCGCCGGTGGACTTTGGTCTTATTTTGAAGTGGCGTGGGACACGACATCTTTTGCCAGCCCAGGCTCCTAACCAGCCGGCCTTAGGAGTGTCGCTATAATTCACAGTTCCGGACTTCAATGTTTTGTGAGAAATGGATACTTGCCTAATTGAGAATGATCTCATAATATGTTTTTCAATGTGAAACATATGTCTATCTACTATGTTATCAATAATGATAAGATCTTATGGCTTGATACAAAATTAAAACACCGAATGAACCTTAAGTAGCGCAACACTCCCAAGGACAGCTGGCAAAAGATGTCGCTTCCCACGCCACTTCAAAACAAAGCCAAAGCAGCATCCGGCGAGTCAGGACGGATTTGGAGCAGTATCCGGCGTGAGATCACGGGTTTGAGCGATAAGCAGCATAGGGTTTCAAAGCACCAGCTAACACACCGTATTCAATGTTCAACACCTTGCGCGCACATTCCGCGCCTGTACTGATCCAACCCCACCGATGACTCGTCCATTTTGTCCCACCTAATCCCCTCTCGCGTCGTCTCATCAGGCCCCCCAGAACGCATCAAAGCTCGAGACCCACCAGCGACACGCATCTCGCACGGTACGCGGCTGCTGGTGCTGGGCTGCAGGACACGCGCTGTTGTCTTGCAGGGCGTGCAGCACACGGCCACAGGTTGTGTCAGGACTCACTCGCGGTGTGCGCGCAGAGAGGATAGCAGAGGGGTTTGGAGAGCGTCACAAGGGGGAAGACAGAAGATGAGCTGCGATGTGCAGGAGCAGAGTGGGAACACACTAACAGTGCTATTGCAGTGCTAGGTACAGATGAGAGTGCCACAGATGGACAGTCTGAGGACCACTGGGCGATACATGGGGGTCTTATATACTACTGGAGACCCCCCAGACGAATCTGGTCTAATTACTGATGGGGATTCCAGAGGGGATTCCCCATAACCTCTCCTCTCTGATACGCTTCTTAGATTCCATCGCAGAGTGGGGCTTGAGGCCCCATGGAGTTCTTGATGATCAGAGTCCCAAAGAGGACGCATGAAGTGTTTCACCTTGATCAAGGTTCTGGTTACTTTGAGACGAGTAATATGGCCATTCTGAGAGATCCCTAGTCCGGGATCTTGGGGGTATTCCAGGGTTAATTGGCCATTAGGGAGTAGGGCGAGGAATGGGGGTGAAGGGTCACGTGATGCATTTCGACTTGTAGTCACAATGTGAGTGGTACGCGTCGCATTGTGAGCGACGCGTAGGGTATTTACTGGTAGGGCTGGATTTGCTCTAGTGTTCTGAGCAGTTCGACCTCCTTGAGGCCTTAGTGTTCGTGACAGGTTGTATGCACTGTGGCACACCATATGGCTACACCGCAGTGCCGGGAGCAGCAACGCAGCCCCTGCAGTGTGCACGCAATGTCAACCCACTGTGCGCCCTGCAGGATGTCACCAGCACAGTCATAGTACTGTACACCGTGTGCCACGCACAGGGCGCGTGGACAGCCTTGCTGCATGCAGGAAAACGACAGTTGCAAAAGAGGAAGCAAAACCTGAATGCACTGTCAACTAGCGAGTAACAATACATGAAGAGACCAAGACAGCGACCGCCGCAGGCGTTCAGGGGTAAGAGTGATGCGAGTTGGAGGTCCGAAACGAAGGCGCGCAGCGGCGCGAAGCGAAGTCGAGTGAAAGAGAGCGAATGAAGAGAGCAGAAGGAGGAGGGGCAACGCGAAGTGTAGAAACGCTGATATTTGTAGCCGGTACATACTACAATTTATACTGCAAGCTGATAGGAGTATTGTACAGTATTTACATGGGGGCAATCACAGGCAGTTTCGGGAGCTGGAGCTCGAACGGCTGGACACAACAGAAACGTACATAAAGTGACGACGCGCCCGTCATTTCTTCGTCAACAGTTGCGTAGTTTTGCTGCGCATCGTTATACAGTGGAGGCGGACGCTGGGATTGATTTTTGCATGTGAGAGCTAGGAAGAATAAGGTCAAACGAGACGGAACTGGGAGTAGCGGAGGCAGGGGGAGAGGATCCAGGAAAGCGGCCCGGCCCGGAAGACCAAACGGAGCGCGACTTGTAACTCCAATACTCCCCCTCAAGACGTGCGAAGTCCAAGCGCGCTCGAGAATAACTTTTTTTTTGACTTTGGCGAGCGGCTTGGTCAGGATGTCTGCCGTCATCTCGTCAGTGGGGCAGTAGGTGAGCGTGAGGATGCCGTCTTCAACGGCCTGTCGGATGAAGTGGTACCGCACGTCGATGTGCTTGGTACGCGCATGGTAGTTGTCGGCTGTCGCAAGTGATATGGCCGACTGATTGTCGCAATAGAGTGAAGTAGAGTTGGTGATGAGGGAAGGGATGAGCTCGCCGATGAGATGGCGAAGCCAGATGCCTTCCTTTGCAGCATGCGTTGCCGCAACGTACTCGGCCTCGGCAGTCGACAAGGTGACTAGCTCCTGCTTGCGCGAGCTCCAGGAGATAGCGCCGCCGTCAATCAAGAAGGCGTAACCTGATACGGCGTGGCGGTGGTCCTGAGTCACGCCATCGGCATCGGTATAACCGATAAGGTCGTGCGCATCTGCGCCGTAGGTCAACGTAAGGGTGCGCGTGGTGTAAAGGTACCTCAGTACGCGCTTGGCAGCTTGCCAGTGTGCGTCGCCTGGATTGTCGAGGAAACGTGAGAGTGCGCCGACTGCAAACGAGATGTCGGGGCGCGTGGCAACAGCAGCGTACATGAGGCTGCCGACAATCTCGCGGTGATATGCCACTGCAGCGTACAGACCATGTTATGGACCGATTTCGCGATTCTACGACTGGACAGTATTGCCTAGCTAAGTCCTTCTTGTTCCGCTTAGTTCCGACCTCCCGGCCCTCAGTTCCGACTTAGTTACAGCTCTGGAGCCCTAGCACTTGTGGAACGCGACTCTGCGCAGTGTCCAAGTAGCTTACTAAAGCCTCCGGCTGGAGCGCGATCAGCAAGATGTGCCGCAGCGTACCAATACCTCGGTCGATCGCTCAGAAACCTCGGCCTAAGCCTCGGCATTGCAGCCCTGGCACAAGACGGCTGTTTCGACTTAGCAGTAGCATTGGTTCTGGACGGAACGCAGGATGAGTGGTTGAACGGAGTTACTATACCTTTCCGTGTGCGGCCTGCGGTTAGAAGGCTCGCCTTTGTATAAAACCCTCTCTCGACCTTAGGGCTCAACAGGAAACTCCCCCGGTTGGGATAGTCCACTTCTCATTCTGCCTCCGGCCTAAGTTGGCCTTTCGTTGTATATCGTTTCGCTACTACTCGGCCGCCACTAAGCCGGATCGCTCACGCTCTCGGCCATCGCTCGGGCCGACTCAGTTGTACGTTGCGTATTTGACCGTTCGCACTAACGACCTTTAGTTGCGGCATTACGGAGATACTTCTGACACACAGGCCGGCCTACTTCGATCTTGCACGTGTCGCTCTAGCAGTGGCGGCGCTGCTCATGCTTCCGGCTTACCGCGCGGCCGAAGCGTACGCATCGGTTAGCGCATTGCGGCGCACTCGGCCCTTCCGGCCAACGCCTCGGTCAACAGTCTTCTAGCTAAGTACTTCCCCACGCACTTGCGGTACTCACCTCAGCATTGTGCTACGAACAGCCCTTGCGCCGGGCTTAGGGTATCATTTTGGAGCCCACCGCGAGGGGGAGTCATAAAAGCTCAGAAGACCCCTTGGCAAGGCATCGGCCTTCTTCGTTTCACTGACTTATAGTAGAAAAGTTCCTAGACAGTTCCAACATCCGCCCGGATATTATGTTCGCTACGTGCTCATCGGCCGGCCGAAGGAAGAGCAAGGCAGATACGAGTGTAAGTAATTAATTTCGAGTAGTTCACTAACGCTTCCAGGAGCTTGGAGCCGCAAGCCACGATCGACCAGTTGCCGTCCCGCCACGGATCAAACCCTTGCATCAAGGACAAGCGAGCACACTACCATCGGCTCAGTGCCAAAACACTGTTCCGCCTCAACTCACAGTACACAGCTGACAGCAGCATCCGAAGAGAGCGCAGTTCCCAGCAGTTCCAAGACCGGTCGGCACTTCTAGGCAATAGTCGGCATAACACCTTCAGCTCATTTCGACATAGCGCAGCAACCACCGGACCGATTCCGGTGCACTCTCGATCATCGGAAAAGGCCGAATCACGCGTACGCAGCGCACTTCACCGTTTATACTTATCGTTCTTCGTTCAGTTGTTATTCGACGATAATCGGTCCAAGCCCGGCTCAAGGTCGATCTTGCGCACGTGCAACAAATCGTGACAGAATGCCTCGGCCTTTCGAAGGACGACGCCGCTAGAGTACATCACCGGCCTTAGCATGTTCCCGGCACATCTCGGTCGACACTTCGAGGGCAAACGACTGCCCATTGCTTTATACTAACTTCAACCGTTTACGACGATACCTTATCCGATCCAGCTGTACTTTCGGCCACCGATGCAGCCAAACGACGCTCGCTATCACTCAATCGAGGGCAGAGCCCCTCCTAGAAAGCCTCAATGGTAGTTCCTCCACGCGGACCGCAGAACGTAGCCAAATCACGCGGCATTCGGGCAGCGAGCCCGGCACTAGGCTCGCATCAACGCAACGCATGCGCGGACCGACCCGCATCGTACTTCGAGCACAGCCACCAAGTCTTTCACATTGTTCATGTTAGATCGTTCACGGCCATCGCTCGGCCGATCCGCACTATTTCTCGGTCATCGATCCGACCAAATGCGTCATACGTGTCGCACTTAACCGTCTACACTAATTCGTCTTCGTTCAGTCGATATTGCAAAAACATTGGGCAGAGCCCACCCCACGTTTGTCCCCCTCACGCGGACATCAGTTGGCGACCGAACCGCATGAAACATCGGCAGCAGAGTCGGCTGGAGCACTGCTTCGGCTCTAGCACACGCTCGACACGTCCTACGTCGCACTTCAGAAGCAAACGTTCAGCCATAACCTTCATGTCGATTCGATATTCCTCGGCAGCCGCGCAGCCGATCTCGTTGTACTCTCAACCACCGAAGCGACCAAGTCGACCGTACGTGGCACATTCAACCGCGTGTACTAATTATCGTCCGTCTAGAAGTTATTGTACGATCATCGGCCGAGCCCTTTATCACTTAGTTCCTGCGTACCTCGGCAACCACTAGACCGATCTCGATGTACTTCCGGCCATCGAAGCGGCCGAACCACGCGTACGTGACGCACTTTACCGTTTATACTTATCGTTCTTCGTTTAGTCGCTATTCACCGAGGATTGGGCCGAGCCCAACCGGCAGTATTTACCATGCGCGTCCTTCAAATGACGACCGAGCCACTCAAAAATTGACAGCAAAGACGGTCGAAGCCCGACGGGGGCCTAGGCATTCGCTCGGACCACGCCGTGCGGTGGTTCGAAGGCACAAGGCGGCCTTGTCAGTTCAAAGTTATTGAGTCGACACCGGCCAAGTCATAGGCCGGCTCGCACGTAACTTCGGCCATAGAAGCGGCCGAAGCAGTCGTACGCTCCACAGTTGACCGCATGTACTAATGTTTCGTCATTCAGTCGCTATAAGTCGTACAAGGAGCAGAACCCCTCCTAAAAAGCGGCAGCACCATTTACCTCGCGCGCCCTTCAAATGACAACCGATCGGCTCAAGAATTGGCAGCGGAATCGGCCAAAGTTCGACGGGAACCTAGGCAACCGCGCGGGCCACTCAGAGTAGTGGTCCGAGGGCAAATAGTCGGCCTTGCCAGTCGTGCGATATGCTCCGGCCAGACGTGGGCCGGGTCGCACACAGCCTCGGCATAAGAAGCAGCCGAACCGGACGTACGCTCCACATTTTACCGCTTGCGCTTACCATGTTTTGTTCAGTTTATAGAAGATATTCTTTGGGCAGAGTCCCTTAGACCACACGGTATTTCACTTCAGGCAGTTACTTCGTTTCAGTATTTCTCGGCGACGACGTGGCCGACTCGCCTGTAACCCCGGTCACTGATAGGACCGAGCCAACCGTACGTACTACAATTGACCGATCGCACTAATCATTGTTCGTTTAGAAGTTATGACTTGACTACTGGGCCGGGCCCATTCGACTTTATTTCTGGCGCGCGGACGTCAAAACACGACCGAACAACGCGCACTTAGCACAGCAGATGCAGCTAGGGCCTACCGTCGGCACTAGCATCGGCACAACACACGCCGCATCGTACTTCGAAGAAATAATGCAGTACCAACCAGCCACTTCGAGTTGGCATTACTCAAGAACGAGTCGGCCGATCCACGCGTTCTCTCGGCCATCGAGGCGGCAGAACCAACCGTACGTTTCGCACTTGACCGCACGCGCTAATCGTTGTTTGTCTAGTATTTATGACCCAATCATTGTGGGCCGAGCCCTATACCTTTGTACAACCTTGCGACCATCAAATCTTCATTTTCGATTATGCCAACAGTAGATATTTCGAACTCACGGCCGAGCCTAGTAGACCCCCGGCCAACAGACACTAAACCGACAGCAGCCTCGGCCTTGCATTGGCCGAATGATGACTAACTGAGGACAGTTAGAATTTCAGTTGGGAGGAGGAATGTGCCGCCCCAGCATAGTACTCTTAGCTCCGGCTGTGATTTTTGCGACTTCGAGTAACTGACAGGCAGGCCATAGTTGAGATCAGTGGAGTAAGCCGTATCATGAGGTGCGAGCCGGTCGGCGGCTGCGACATCCTTGATATAGGGCTCCAGTCTCGGTCTATCAATGCCTACTCAGCTTCCTGCAGCCGCTAAGTCATCTCTGTTCTATCTCACATGATCCCACAGTTTTAGCAGTTTCTTTGATCTAGTCCATCATTAGGCATGGCACATGAAGCTATAGCACTTAGTGGTCGAACAACGTTGCCGAACAACAAGTCACTCGGCCTACCCCTTTACTTCGTTTCGGCTTTTCTCAGCAGCATCGCGGTCGATCCGCTTGTACCGCCGACCATTGAAGCGGCTTAAGCACGCGTGCGTAGCACAACTTACCGCTTGTACTAATCGTTCTTCGTTCAGTCACTATCATCGAATTACGGGGCACAACCCCTTTCTTGAAGTTACACTTGTATTTCCTTCGCACGGACACCAGAACACGGCTTAGGCACTCGGCCTTCGAAGAGCAGACTCAGCCAACGACTCGTGCCGGTCCTAGCGATTCCCAGAGCGCTCAACGCCGTACTTCGAAGGCAACAAAGCGGCCTTTACTTCAGTCTCACTCACAGTCGTTCTCGACAACGCGCCGGCCGATTCCGTCGTTCTTACAACCACCGATAGAACCGAGTTCACCCCCTTGCAACGTTGCAGCTACAATATTGACCTTCACACTTCAAGACCTTTCCATCAAGCACCTCCGGCTTAGTAGCCAACTCAGAAACTCGACCGAACGACACCAGCCACTTGCACACCAACTACGGCCTATCGATGGCTTTGCAAACGACTAACTGAGGACAGTTAGGATTTCAGTTAGGAGGATGATGATATGCCACTGCAGCGTACAGACCATGTTATGGACCGATTTCGCGATTCTACGACTGGACAGTATTGCCTAGCTAAGTCCTTCTTGTTCCGCTTAGTTCCGACCTCCCGGCCCTCAGTTCCGACTTAGTTACAGCTCTGGAGCCCTAGCACTTGTGGAACGCGACTCTGCGCAGTGTCCAAGTAGCTTACTAAAGCCTCCGGCTGGAGCGCGATCAGCAAGATGTGCCGCAGCGTACCAATACCTCGGTCGATCGCTCAGAAACCTCGGCCTAAGCCTCGGCATTGCAGCCCTGGCACAAGACGGCTGTTTCGACTTAGCAGTAGCATTGGTTCTGGACGGAACGCAGGATGAGTGGTTGAACGGAGTTACTATACCTTTCCGTGTGCGGCCTGCGGTTAGAAGGCTCGCCTTTGTATAAAACCCTCTCTCGACCTTAGGGCTCAACAGGAAACTCCCCCGGTTGGGATAGTCCACTTCTCATTCTGCCTCCGGCCTAAGTTGGCCTTTCGTTGTATATCGTTTCGCTACTACTCGGCCGCCACTAAGCCGGATCGCTCACGCTCTCGGCCATCGCTCGGGCCGACTCAGTTGTACGTTGCGTATTTGACCGTTCGCACTAACGACCTTTAGTTGCGGCATTACGGAGATACTTCTGACACACAGGCCGGCCTACTTCGATCTTGCACGTGTCGCTCTAGCAGTGGCGGCGCTGCTCATGCTTCCGGCTTACCGCGCGGCCGAAGCGTACGCATCGGTTAGCGCATTGCGGCGCACTCGGCCCTTCCGGCCAACGCCTCGGTCAACAGTCTTCTAGCTAAGTACTTCCCCACGCACTTGCGGTACTCACCTCAGCATTGTGCTACGAACAGCCCTTGCGCCGGGCTTAGGGTATCAGCGGTATGGCGTAGTCTTCATGCGAGCGATGTCAGCGGTGGTGGTGGGTGCATCATCCTTACTGAGGGTAGAGCTGGGGATCATGGGAGTGATAGACGCCTTCGCATCTGCGAGGCTGAATCGAGCTGCGATAGACTCGATGTAGGACGTCTGCGAAAGTGAGATCGTGCGCGCATCTCTGTCACGTGTGATCTTGATGCCGAGGAGCCAGTGAATTGGGCCGAGGTCGGTGAGCGAGTACTTCTCGTTCAGCTTCGCCTTGTACACTTGGATGAGATGCGGGGAGCTGCCGGTCATGCCGCAGTCGTCGACATGGATGGCAAGGAGGAGGATGTTGTCGTCGACGCGGAGGTAGAACATCCCCGGGTCTGCATCTGTGACGCGGAAACCAAGTTCAGCGAGGATAGCTTTGAGTGCGTCGTACCACTTGCGCCCGGCCTGCTTAAGGCCATAAAGCGACTTGAGAAGGCGCTTGACCGTCGCGCCGTCGCTCTCTTCATAGCCAGGTGGCTCCTGCATGTAGATCTCTTCGTCGTCATCGAGTGTGCCGTTCAGGTAGTCACCGTTGAAGTCGAAGGACTCGACGTCCCAGTCGTAACGCGCGGCAAGCGCGAGAAGAAGGCGGAAGCTCGTAAGCTTGGCGACGGGGGAATAGGTGTCAAAGTAGTCAACACCGTAAATCTGAGTGAAACCGCGCGCAACGAGGCGCGCCTTGTATTTCTCGATGGAACCGTCTGCCTTCCGCTTGATGCGAAAGACCCACTTGCTGCCGACAACGTTCTTGCCGGGCGGGCGTGGTACGGTCGTCCAGGTGAGGGCGTCAGTCAACGTTTTCATCTCCTTATCCATAGCGCTCTTCCAGCTCGGCCAGTCGGCGCGCGACTTAGCCTGCGAGAGCATCTTTGGATCGTCGTCAAGGTAATCGACCGCGCTGGCGAGCGCGTAGTCAACGTCTGAGGGGTCTGCAAATGATGCTGCGTCAATGATAGATGCGGACTCCCCCTGACGGGGCATTCCGGCTGGAATGAGTGGTCCAAGAGCCTTGCCAGTGGGTGCATGCCCCTCCGTGGTGCCTTCGCCGGCCTGGAGACGCTTCTGGTAGTCGGATGGCTTTGTGAGACGTGACGATCGGCGCAGCGTAGGCTGTGCCTTGTCGGGAAGATCAGGCGGGAGTGGTACTTGCTCCGGCGGAACTGCCGGTGCTGATGCTGACTGCTTGGTCAAGGAGGAAGGTGTAGGAACTGGCGCTGATGCGCCAGATGCAGGAGGCGGCACAGGAGGTGGTGCTGGAGGCGGCGCCAATGTAGCTGGCGCTGCGGGTTGGACAGTGGTAGTCGGATAGGATGGTGCAGGAAGAGTGATGTAGGTACGACGAAATTTGACGTCGCGCTCTACGGAAATTTTGCGAGTAGCAGCCCAATAGATGCGATGAGCATGCGTACTCTCCTGATCAAATCCAACCCAACGCCCCTCAACTGCACGCGCGCTCAGCTTGTCGTTCTTGGACGTGTGGACCCATACTGCTTGGCCCCACTCCGGAACGTCGGACAAGTCGGGCTTGGACTTGTAAAGTTTTTCGTAAGGTGTGACGTTGCCTAAGACACGAGTGGGTGCGCGGTTCTTCAACCAGACCGCGTGGTGAATAGCCTCGCCCCAGAGGAACTTGGGCAGGCCAGAGTGATGCAAGATCGCGCGAACGCGCTCGAGAAGTCGACGGTTTAAAGACTCTGCGACACCGTTATGCTGCGGGGTGTCATGCGTAGTCAGTCGACGCTCGGTACCCTCGGAGTTCAGAAACATCGTGAACTCATCGCTGAGGTACTCTCCTCCACGATCCGAGTGGAGAATCTTGATCCGCGCGGCATGCTGCGTCTTGGCCCACGCGGAAAACATCTTGTATGCGCCAAAAGCTTCATCTTTGGTGCGGAGGAGGTAGATGCGTGTGAAACGTGAGTAGTCGTCAGTGAATGCCACATAGTAGCGACTGTGGCCAAGGGAATCAGTCGGTGAAGGTCCCCAGACGTCGGTGTGAACTTCGTTGCCGAAATGAGCTGCGCGTGGCTCGGCGTGCTCCTTGCGAATCGTCTTGCGAGTCGACTTTGCATACTCGCACGAATCGCAGTCGATCGATGTCAGATTGTCGATCACGACAAGATCTTTAATTAATCCGAGGTCAATAAAAGATCGGATGGCTGGAAGGGGAATGTGACCGAGACGACGGTGGAGCTCAGCGAGATGAATCGGTTCCGCCGCAGCCGAGATGGCGACGTCACCGTGGTCGACTTTGTACAGTCCGTTTGGCGCGGCTGGGATGCGTCCGACAGTGCGTCCTGACTTGTTCTGGATCATGCAGGTGTCGTCTTTGAAACTGACTTGATGACCTGCTTTGGCGATGCGACTGATAGACACGATGGTAAGTCCCATCTCAGGAGCATACAACGCATCTCGGAGCACGACTGGTGTCAAAGTCGTGCCATTCGGAACTTTGATGTGCAAGTCACCAACTCCAGTGGCATAGAACGTGCGGTTGTCAGCCGCGATGATGGGACGAGGAGGGATGGACTGGAAGGTGGTGAACAAGTGGCGGAAAGGGGACATGTGGCGCGATGCGCCCGAGTCGTAGAGTTCGGCTTCCGGTGCGTTCCCGCGCATTACTTCAGCGCGACGCTGACCGGTCTCTTCGTCGATGGCGGCCCACGCCTCGACTTCGTTATCTGGTTCTGCGGCTTTGTGAGCTCGGTCGCGGGGCTTCCTCTGCGTACGCTCGGGCCCCTGTCCTTCCTTCCCTCCACCCTTCGCCCAGCACTCCGATTTGTAGTGCCCTTTGCGCTTGCAATTGAAGCACTCGACTGTGCGCTTGTCTTTGCGCTTGCGGTCGTCCGCCGTGACGAAAGCTTCGTCCTTGGTGTCGTCCGTCTGCTGGAGTTGGCGTAAGGTGCGTCGGTCGTAGTCATCGGTGATGAGTCCGATAACTTCGTTTGCCATCATAGGTCGCGCAATGATTTTCGCGCTCGCGGTTACACCGGCGATGGTGGGCTCATAGGACTCGGGCAACGAGCCGAGTAGGGTGTCGGTGAAGTCATCGTCGGTGATGGTGATGCCTCCGGCAGCAAGCTGCTCTCGAAGGTCAGCGAGTTTCGTGAAATGAGCGCGTACGTTGTCGTTTTCTCCGCAACGTGCATTCTGAAGCTTCCTCTTCAGATCCACCAGTACCATCCTCGAGCGTCCCTCAAAAACACTCTTCATCTCCTCCCATACTTCCCTCGCAGTCGTCTTGACCTTGATACGGTTAAAGATCGAGTCGGGCACGGACATGGCGATGTACTGCTTGACTGTACCCTCGCCGGCAGTCCAACGTGCGTTCTCGTCGAGACCGTTGATCGTGCCGGCCGCGATGTATGCCGGAGAGACCGTAGCGTGCGTCAGATGGTCTTGAAGGCCCTTCGAGGTGAGTGCCCATGACAGGCGGTCACGGTAGTTGGGCCAGTTGGTCCCATCGACGTTGAGTCTAGGGATGGAGATCCTTGCGTCGTCGCCCATGATGATAATTTGGTAAGCTCTTTGAATGACGGTGTGACTTCGTACTAATGCTTAGGCCCAGGGCCCATAACCTGATGCGAGTTGGAGGCCCGAAACGAAGGCGCGCAGCGGCGCGAAGCGAAGTCGAGTGAAAGAGAGCGAATGAAGAGAGCAGAAGGAGGAGGGGCAACGCGAAGTGTAGAAACGCTGATATTCGTAGCCGGTACATACTACAATTTATACTGCAAGCTGATAGGAGTATTGTACAGTATTTACATGGGGGCAATCACAGGCAGTTTCGGGAGCTGGAGCTCGAACGGCTGGACACAACAGAAACGTACATAAAGTGACGACGCGCCCGTCATTTCTTCGTCAACAGTTGCGTAGTTTTGCTGCGCATCGTCATACAGTGGAGGCGGACGCTGGGATTGATTTTTGCATGCGAGAGCTAGGAAGAATAAGGTCAAACGAGACGGAACTGGGAGTAGCAGAGGCAGGGGGAGAGGATCCGGGAAAGCGGCCCGGCCCGGAAGACCGAACGGAGCGCGACTTGTAACTCCAATAAAGAGGGTAGGGTGCAGAAGGAGGGCCGGATAGGGAGCAACAAAAGTGCACCCACAGCCACCTTGGATCATCAACGCACGGCTGTACCGGAGGATAGTGAGATTTTGGGTACAGGGGGACTCGGAGATGCAAACAGTGGTGCAGATCGGAGCGGTGCTGCTGGTGAAGGCATTTTGTGGCCAACGCACTCCCACACGATGCAGCCAACGGATGCGAGTGTCGAGTTTTGTCTTGCTTAGCAGTTTGATTGGGTATTCGGCAGCTCACAGTTGATTGCACCATAGGCATTGTCAGACAACACGACGAATTGACGCACGCATCTCCATCAAAACTGGAGAGGATCACAAGTGTGCAGTTGATGCACAGATGAGTAATGTAGCAGCAGTGGCAAGCACACGAGAATCGAGCAATGAGACCTGCGGAGTCGAGATGGGCGAGCAGTGCTAGTGGGGACTTGTCGAATCCAGGTGCTGGCTTATCTCTCTCGATTCCGTGGCGAGGCCGCAGGGCCCTCCGAAATCGCCGTGGGGCTTTGGCCTTGTTTTGAAGTGGCGTGGGAAGCGACATCTTTTGCCAGCCGTCCTTGGGAGTGTTGCGCTACTTAAGGTTCATCGTTGCCTTAGATCTTGGAGCGGGCCGTCGGATTTTGAAATTATCCAAATTAGGCATGTATATGTTTTGCATAGAATAACAAGTTGTGGGAACATTCTCAATTAGGCAAGTGTACTAATCAAAACATGTCTTGCATAGAGAAACAAAAAGTGCGCTCTGTGAATTATAGCGACACTCCCAAGGCCGGCTGGTTAGGAGCCTGCTTCCAGCTAGCCTCACAACTATGGCTGACTTTACGGCCTGGTGCGCGTGGGAACATCGCATGCATTCTGGTACCAGAAAAGATATCTCACTGGCATGTCCTCTGAGATGGCAGGTCCCCTTATTTTCGGATCCATTCACGTGCATCTTGGCGTACTACTACAGAATTAAGATGACGGCAGGTTCAATGAAAAGGTTCAATTGTCCCTGCGCTCGCCGTCCACGCAGCGCTTCCAGATACGGACAGTATCGAGAGAGAGCCTGTGGAAAGTTGCCTCGGCCGCGTACCTGCGCAGGAGGCATCACATTTCAGCGCGTCCTGGAGGTCCTATCAATTGCAGTGAGCCCCTTGTGCTCATGGCTATCGTGGCAGAGAAATTGAAGTCGAGTGTTGACGTATGCACATACCTACAAGTCTGTGCCCCTCAGATACGCTTGACGATAAAATGCCATGACTAGCGTCGACAGACTCGGTCGTCTTCGCGTTCGCTCCATTTATTTGACAGGCAAATATGGACCCTTAGACGAGATTACTCGAAGGGGTCTTCTAAACACGACCCTTGATCGGGTACCTTTTCGGATACATACAGCGACGTTCAAATTCATGTAGGCCTATGCTATTGAAGACACCAAGACATAGCTCGCATTTGAAGACCACGCCGTGCTTATGACGTACTCACAGTCAACCCCTGAGTCCTTGAGATCCCCAAAGAGCTTTACTCGCGTTCAAATGATCGAGTCATCGTGTTCAGTGGCATTGATTCTATCTCATCAGATCCACTTTGAAAAATGGTTCCTACTTACCGCAGCGTATGCCAGTCTAGTAGGAACCGGCGAGGTCATATTTTTCGCCGCGACGCGATAGCATGCGACCTGAAGGACCTATATCCGCACGCCTTGATCAGATGATATCGCTAGCATAGTACCAGACAGGTCGGGCAGCGCAGGCCCGCAAGATAAGTCTCTGGTCGTGCCAAAATGCGAATGTAATACTTGTGTAATACATAAACAGAACGATCTGAGTGTCGATGAGATGGCTAGTGGTTGAATAAGAGAGCGAGTATGAGACAGCAGTATTTCGAACAGATACAAGTCATCATGACCGTGAAACAGCCCCCATTCGTACAACAGAGTCAAGAGGTTCAGGCTTTTCGTGGTGAGCCGGAGGGTGAACCATGGTCCAGTAACGAAGAAGACGGCCTTTCTAACCGAGCACGCATCCTCTCCACTTGACGCTCCAAGCTAGAGTTGCAGGGAGATACGTCAAGGAAAACCGATTGCACATGAATCCCAATTCGACACTCACTTGAGGCACTTCTGCCGGAGGTCCGTGTTCTCGCGCTCTGCTCGACGTTTCTCCAGCTGTAATTCATTCTCATGCGTTTGCTTCCATAATCGTGGCATCAGCTTTGGGACAGGAGCGGTGAATTGTTGACTGCCAGCGTTGCTTACCGTATCGTCCATGTGCTTACGCATGGCCTGGACCTTATCCTCATACGACCGCACTTCTTCCTCTAATTTTGCTATCTGGCGATCGCCTTCTGCCAGTTTGCTAGAGAGATCTCGATCTCTCGAACGCGACGTGCGGCGACGGTCCTTTGTTGCTTGGTTTAGCTGGTTCGTCAATTCTTCTATCCGTGATTCGAGGCGGCGAATTGTGGCATTAGATGAGGACTGCGGATTCCTCGAATATGACTTCGTCTCTAGATCCACGATACGCAGGTTTAGTTCTTTGATCTGCTTCTCTAGGTTTGCCTGTTCATGTGCCCCGTCAGTATTGTCATCAGCATCCAATATCGACTCACGTTGAGTTTGTCGAGCTCGGAATTCTCTACTCGCACTTTGCCGAGCTCCACCTGGCACTCCTGTGCGTGTGTCTCTGCCTTTTTCATACGATCGTACGCCATCTCGACTCGGTCGCCTTTCTCTTCTAGGGCGCGTGCCAAGTCTTGATTCTTTAATTGCAACGCCTGGAGCTCGCGGTCTGAGTTCATCTTGGTAGCATCAACAGCATCCATCTTGATAGTTTCGAGCTCCGCTTGCAGCCCACGCCGCGCCTTCTGCAGCAGCGCACGGTCCGCTTCGGCATCATTAAGGACGCTTCGAAGTTCGCGTACTTGAGAGTGAAGTGCGACAATCTGTGACTGTTGTTCAGCCTGAGCAGCCATCGACGAGTCATACGCTCTAGACAGGTCCGAGATTTTGGTCTCCAGCCGCTCGCGTTCCTTCTTCCAGGCTGCGCCATTGTAAATTTCGTCGTCATAACGGAGCGAGAGCTCGTCATTGTCGGAACGCGCTTTGCGCAGTTCTTCGCGGAGTTTGCTGATGGATTCACGCTGTCCTTGTAATTCTGCGGAGCACGTCATCAGTCTCGCGTGAATCCTGAGGAGAGCGGTCGGCTAGTCGCTGACCTTCGCTCAGCTGCGCGAGCTCAGCTGTGAACAATAAATGAGGCATGAGATCGTTAGTTGTGGTCGTGAGCAGTAACCTTACCCTGATACTTCTTCCGTGTCTGATCTGCGGTGAAGTCACGTTCGGCCAAGTCCTTCTGGAATTGTTTGCGTTCATCTTCCATCTCCTCCGAGATTCTTTGACGGAGAAGGCCTAGATCAGAAGATTCGCGAGTTTCCTCTTCAAGCCTGGTTTCGAGCTCGTGAACCTTCGCCTCGACCACCTTCACCCTTTCAAGTGCAGCATTCCGCTCCGCGACAAGGCCCGTTTGCGCTTTGCCTGTATCTGTCATAGATTGCCGAACTGAGAATTCGCTACATTAGATGAAGGACAGCGAGGCTCGCTCACGAAGTGCCTCCGCGCGAGCAACTTTGATCTTCTCGATTTCCGATGCTTCGAGCTTAGCACGGTATGATTCTGCCTTGGCTCGGAAAGCCTCCACGGCTTCGCGAAGCTCTGACTGTGCGGCCGAAGAGGAGGCTAAAGCGACCTGGAGCTCATTCGCGCGCGCCTGTGCCTGGCGCCTCTGATCTAGTGGCTGTGTCAGGCTCATACATCACGTCAAGGATGTGCAAGAGGACTCACTGGCTTCTTCGTTCTTGGCTAGGGCTTCCGCATCAAGATGCTCCTTAGCATCCACAAGTTCGCGCTGCAACTGCTTTCTGATCTGACCGAGCTCTTGAATCTGCCGACGATTGTCCTCGATTTCTGCTTGAGCATTGCGCTGTTGAACGATCTGGGAGATATTTTATAAGTTTGTCACCAAGTAATGAGGTTTAATTCACCAAAGCGTTTCGCGATCCTTCGAGTCGCGTGTAGCTTTCGCGCTCAGCAGTGATCGCACTCTGGAACTTGGCCCACATGTCATGAATACCGTCGAGTTGAGCGGCCTCAGCATGCCGACGGGCTTCATGTTCGTCTTCCAGGAGCTCTGATAACCGGGCATTTTCTTTCGCTAAGCGTTGTTTATACCCCTCGAAGAACTGCTTCGAGCCATCGTTGGCATCCAACTCCGAGGTCAATGCGTGTATCGATGCTTCAAGGTGCTGCCTAACGCGATGTGACGCCGCCATCTTGAGTTCTAGAACCTGAACTTGCTGTTGAAGGGCGGCGACTTGCGTTTGACCCTTCTTTGCCGGGGGTGAACTAGCTGCATCCTTTTGAGGTCGTAGTGCACTGCTGGCGTCTATCGGTGCTTTTTTCGCAGGCTGAGTACCCGCAGATTTCCGCGTGGCTTGTCCAGAAGTCTGGGGGACCAGCTCCCTTCGAACATGTTCAACGGAGAGTTCCTGAAGGAGGGCTTCTCGGAAGGAGACATCTAGGGGTCCTTCGGACATAATCATCCGCCGAATCTCGGAGTGCTGTCGGTCAATACGATCTTGTATCCGTGCCGCCGTGTCAGCGGTCATTTGCGCCTCGTCAAGTTGTCCTTCTAGTTGACTGATACGCGCTTGATATTGACGTTGTATCTTTGCCAGCGAGTCCGTCCCGTCAGCTTCATCCGCTAGTCGTGCTAACTCAGCTTCCAAGCCGTCTTTCGAACTTTGCGTGGAGAGAAGCCTGTGCGTTACTTCTGCAACTTGATCACGCGTCGCCTGAAGATCGCTTTGCAGCCGGCGAATCTGAATCTCGGAAGCTTCACGGTTTTTGCGCTCAACTTCCGCCTCGAGTACGGCTTTCTTTGCTAGAGCTTCTTGAGTTCGCGCTGCCTTCTCCTTGGAACGTCGCTCGGCATGCTCCCTCTCTGTTGCGCGAGCAAGGTCTTCCGCTTCGCTAGTTAATCTCGCCTTGGCCTTCTCCAGGGATCGAATGTAAGCAGCTTGACTCTCCAACTGCTTCTGAGCGTCAGCGAGTTGACGGTCGGTAACGCGCTTCGCTTCTTCAAGCACATGGACATGCTCAACGATGGTCTTGTCCTGACGAGACTCTAGCTGCTTGACCTCCCATTCGCGATTCTTCAGTTCTGTCAGAAGTTGATTCAATTCGCGGTCGAACTTGACATTCTTCTCTCGCAGCTGAACAAGTTCTGCTCTCTGCTTCGATGATGCCTTCTCCAGCTGAGAACGTTTGGTCGTCTCGGCTTCGAGCTCCTGTTTCAACGCATCCAGTTGGCGGTCTTGCGCGCTCTTGTCTCGCTCGAGCTGAAGGGCTGCATCTTCAAAGTCCTGATACTTCGCCTGAGCGGCATGCAGCTGACGTTCCAAACTCTGAGATATTTGCTACTCAGCAAAGGGAACTGGTTCGAGCGAAGTCAGCCTACCTCTTTTGTCTTCTGTAACTCAGCTAGCTGGCCGTCTGTATCGATTTGCCGCGAACGCAGTTCTTGTAGCTCCGACTCTTGGGCTCTCTTCGCCTTCTCCACCTCTGTCAAGCTCGCCGAGGCGAGCTTGAGTTTATGATCGTTGGCTTGTACACGGTCCGACAGCGACCGATGGCTATGCAACAATGCCGTGTACTCCCGCACGGATGAGTCTAGGTCGACTTTCAGCTTGTTCTGGGCTTCGATAGACGCACGACGTGCTTCGCCGAGCTCGTACTGCAGTTGAGTAGCTTGGAGGCGGAGGCCCTGTAGCTCTTCTTCCTTCTGCTTCTCAACCTCACTTCGGCGCGTTTCTTCGCTCGCTTTGGCTTCCATGAGCGACCGAAGCTTGTCGAGTTCATCCTGAAGTTTCGCTTGTGCAGCAATGTGACGAGCATTGCCTTCGTTCTGAGAGGCGATCTCCGCAATGAGGGCTTCTACCTGCCCTCTATGTTCGAGAATATCCTTGGACAATCGACCGCGTTCTGATTTGGATGCATCCAATTCTGCAACAAGTCGTGTGATGTCGGAATCTTTCTCTTTGATCATATCGGAGTATTCGATTGCCGTCCGAGTGAGTTCAGCCAACTGTGTCCTCGCTTGGCGAACATCGTGCTCTAGCGTGGTTACGTGAGACTTCGCGAGGTCGCTGAGCGAAACAAGAACCGAGGATCAGACATTGGCGGAAACAACCCGCATGATACGTAGAAAACGCACTGCGCTTGAGACTCGGAGCTGAGCCTCATCTCTAGGTCGGTATTGGTAGTCTCTAGGCGCTCTTTGACCCGGGAGAGGTCCTCCTCACGCTGCGCTAGCAGCTGTCTAAGCTCTGTGGCCTCTTTCTGAAGTGCCTCATGCTCCCGATGGAGCTCCTCTTGACTCTGGCTAGTAGAAGCTAGCTGCTGAAGGAGCTCCCCTTCGCGGCTAGCCCAGTCTTGCTGCTCGTCCTCGAGGCGAACGAGGTGCTCAGCAGCTTGGTCGAATGCCTGGCGGAGGGTTTCGTGTTTCTCTTCACTCTCTTTCTGGATTTTGAGCGCTCGGTCGAGTTGGGAGTCGAGGGTGTCGAGGTCACCGTGTAATACAGCTACCTCCTCCTCTAGTTCAAGCTCTCGCTTCTTACTCCGTTCCAGGAGTGCATCTTTGTCAATGGCGAGATTGCGTTCGGCTTCCAGAGCGTCCTCAACCTTTCGTTTCTCCGCCTCCAAGTGGACTTTGAGACCTTCAAGTACTTCTTTTTCCTTGGCGTCGCGCTCAGCTCGTTCCTTGATCAAGAGAAGCTCGGCCTCCTTCTTGTGGAGCTCGGCGTCGCTACGGGTGGCTGCTAGCAAAGGGCGAACCTATGCGTTTGTGTGAGGCATCTATGGAGGGAGAAAGAGGCGAAAAGAACCTTAGTATATAACTGCCACCAGGGCCATTCGCGCAATTCAGTATAGATGCGTGCGTTCTTCTGGAGGACACGAATCGCCACAGCACGGTGTAGGATTTTCTTCATTTGCCTCCGAGCAGAGAACATGCGCGCTTGCGCCTGGAGCCTCGAGAAGATGTCATACAGGGATGCGTCCCTGCGTTCTTCCAATTCGGCAAGCACACCCGCCTTGAAGAATATCTTCGACGTGCCAATGCGAAAGAGGCTCTTGTCAAGGTCAAGGGCATCCACCATCCGAAGGCAAGCCTTGCGACCGTCCATATATCCACGCGGGATAATCCCTGGCGTGAGGATCTCGTAACGTTGTCGGAATTCGATGAAAGGCAGCCGATTCGGGTACCCAAGCCGAGCAATGCGGATCCCCTCAAGGACTCCATTGCAGCGCAATTGGTCAAGAACGAGGGTGACATCCACACGGCCAGGTTTCTTGTTTGCGTTTGGGACGATACAGCGTACAAAATGTGGCTGAGTGGCGTATAGCTGGGACATCAAGCTTTGGAGCTGCTCCTTGTGCCGCTGGCCGACTGTGCGGAAGGCACCCTTCTTCAGCGTGCGCTTTTTTCCCAACGTGAGAGGATTAGAAGGTGCAGCAGCAGGGGAGAAGGGAGGGTGAGAGTCCGCGAATTCGGTGAAGAGAGAGGCGACGTAACGCTCAGAAGAAGAGGCTAGGACGCGCATCAGATTATCGTTCAGTGGGTCCTTGTTCTTCTCCAGCCATCCGTCCGTATGGTATTCAACCTTCCCGGCGTAGTGATGGACGATGAAGCCTTGTTCAAACCTCGAAGGTTCGTACTTGTCACGACCAGGGTGAGGTTCCTCCGTTTGAGTATCGCCATTCCAAATGTGGTGTAGCTTGTTCGTGAAGGTAAGATCCGTCGCGCGAGGCATGATACACTCCTCATCGAGAAGGCTCAAGACCCCGATGATGCTTCCGCTGCCTTCAATGAGGTCGATCGTTGGTTGTAGATCAAGCCCGAAATTGACGTAGTCCCATTCGATCCCTTCTCTGGCGTACTCTTCTTGCTCTAACACGAACATGTGATGATTGAAAAATTGTTGGAGTTTCTCGTTCGTGTAATTGATCAAGAGCTGCTCGTATGCGTTTACCTCGAAGATCTCGAAGCCGGCAATATCAAGGACACCAATAAAAGTGGACTTCGATGTTGGCCGGTCTAGAGCACGATTGATACGATCGACAAGGGCCCCGAAAGACTTTTCGTATAGCGTCTTTGAGAGGGCGCCGAGTTCGTCCAATGCTTGCTGCCGTGTGCGGGCCTGGGTTACCCATTCACGTCCCGCGAGGACACGCGGATGCAGGACCGCACGTGTGAAGTCGGTAACGGGGATACCCAAAAGGTGGCAGACACGTTCCGCCTGGGAAGGGTCAGGCATCATAGCATCATCCGCGCGGGTGGCTGTGATAGCGATATTGCCGAGGTGAAGGATTGCTGCGACAATGCGGAAGAAATCGAGTTGCTCTGTTGAAGAAAACCCAACGACCTCAAGCGCGTTCTATGGGAAAATGTCACAAGAGATCCCGTTACTCAGAAGCTGGAGCGTGCCTTAAGCAGGTTCCAATCTTCCAGGTCGTCTATCCCGTCAACCTCCCTCCTGCTTTTATTGAGGTATTCATAGTCTGATGCATTGCCATTAAGCAACAAGGTATCTGAGTGGCATGAGTTTCGGCCTGGGCTTCAATCGACAACAGAACACACCTTTGATCGCGCTTCCACCTTCCAACAATTGGTAAAAAATGTGAAAATTCCTCTCGGCTGATGCACGGACGATAACTCGACTCTTCTCAAGAAGGTACCAATCGACATTCGCCCCTGCAATGCTCCCATCTGGAGCAAAGCTGATGCGCACAAACTTGCCAAACCGACTGGAGTTGTTATTTCTCTGCGTCTGTGCGTTGCCAAACGCCTCAAGAATAGGGTTCGCTTGGAGGATCTGGCGCTCCAACAGACCGAGTCGGTTTTTGAGGTTCGTCTGAGCGGCAGGATTGGAAGCTGAGATTGATTGATGGGGTTTGTGCTTGAGCATGGAGGCACTTCTGGGCAATCCCAAAGAAGGCATGACGGCCCCGAAGGAGGATGAGGATGAAAGAGACATAGACTGGGTGTGTGAAGGTGCTGATGTGTGGGTGTATCCATCGGTCGCGATGGCTGCGAGGTACTGAATGACTTTCTTTGTACTTTCTGTCTTCCCAGCTCCCGACTCGCCCGTGATAAGAATACTTTGATTTTCCCGCTCTTCCCCCATGTTTACCCAGGCACGCTCCGCGATTGCGAAGATATGTGGAGGATTTTCATCACGCCGATGAGAGCGATATTGCTGTATAATTGCATCGGAGTAGAGAGGAAGTGTTTGGTAGGGGTTTATGGCAACAAGGAACAGGCCAGAATATGTCTATAGCTTGATCAGGGCCGCGACACTCTCCGAACACACCAGTCAACGTACGTATATTGCGCCGGAACCGTACCGGAGTCGTAGGTTGTGTACGACGCTAGCTTCGTTCAAGAACGTCAAATCCGCTATGTCTTCAACTCGATCGAACTTGGGAGGGTTCATCTTCGAGAGGGCGTACAGCGGCAGCCTGCGTATCTGCATTTCGTTCGGCATGGCCCTCCCAGAAGCAAGGAAGCACGTACATCTCCACCAGAAGCCATCACTATTTCGCCCATCTCGTCCTCCTCCTTTACAACCCATCCCGCGAGGTATCCGTCCTTCTCGTCGGGAACCCAAACCCATTTCTTCTCATTGAACTCGGCCTGAAGAGCAGCAGCGCGCGCCACATCTGCCTGAGAGATCCGCGATGTCGACATTTGGACGGGTGGCAGTTCCAGCCCCTGCGGGCTTCAGAGAGAGAGCCGCTAACACCTGGACCGTAGAAGTACGCGCCGCCAGTGCCTGTAGTGTGATGGTATGTGCGGTCGCGCCGCAGAGTGAGCTCGATACAGTAACGCTAGCGTCAGTCCACAGAGTAATTCGCGTCCACGACTCGCCGTGGTAGGGCGCCAGAGGTGGTTGGGTGGTGAAGCAATGAACTCGGATACAACCAAGGGCGCCAGTTCAACTGAGCTTGCCCAACGGTGGAACTGCCCGTGATCAGCGCGGCGCGGCGCGTCACGTTGGTCATCGTTGGTCGGGTGATGGTCATTACGCGTTACGCGTTACACGTTACGCCAGTCACGTCTTCTAGCCTCGGGCCGTGAAAACGGACCCCGGGCCGCAACAACCGTTGACGCGGACGACCGACCACAGCCGACCACTCAACTGCCTGCTCTTCCGAGGTCGGCGGCCCCGTCATAGCGCAAACCCACGTCTCACTAGTTCTACATAATACAAGGTACCGTGCAGCTTTATACCGCACAGACTTACCGTGGCATGGCGCACTCAAAGGATAAACACTACTGGACTCAACTGAGGATTGCCACAACTGGGGGCGCCTGGGGTGCACCCTACCCCGCGAAAGCGTTCAATAACACCCCCATCTCCTGGTCCGAACTCCTTCGAAAGTTCAATAAGCATTGCCACGGTTTCTCCGAGGTTGCCGAGGTTACCAGTCAGACACAGGCGCTTTCTCTGCTTGTCGCCGTGGGCACTACCGACAGCGAACTGGACAGTGATAGACGCCCTGGCGAAGAGCCTCTTGCCCTTGGGACAGAGTGTTTGGTAGCAGAGGAACACGCAGACGAAGCCCTAACTGGATTTGACGTATTGAAGAAGCTTGAGCTCGAGCACACTAACTCTGATGTACGTTTTCCTCCTTCCAACTGGTCAGCTGTTAATCTCGTCGGTAACCTCAGTCGCTGAAACTCACCCTTGCCTATTACTCATACGCCCTCGGGAATCCGGACATGTGCCTCTCCTATCTCGCCCAGGTCCGCGACCTTGCCAACGTCCAAGGCCGCCCGGGAGCCGTCGACTCTCTTCGTTCCAATACCACAACATTGCAAGCTCCATCCGTTTCGGACAACACGTCATCTGGCTCGTTCATCGGTAGCTTTGTCTCTAGCGACTCTGCTGCGTCGATTGCAGATATATCTGACGGGAAAGCATGGGCCGCTACCGAAGCCGTGCGAAGTGTGTGCCTGCAAGGTAATCACATATTATTCCCTCATCCTAGCCTATGTGATCATGCGTCATTCTCACGGTATGCCATAGGGATGTCACACGAAAAGCTAATGCCTGCAGACGTCCCCAAAGCGCTCACCATATATCTCGCAGTAGCCCAAAAGCTTCCAGCCCTCGAGAATGAGATCTCGCGTAATTTCCCACCAAATCCCATACATGCGACCAGTACTGGGCCCGGCCACATCACCCTCATGTCGTTCATGCGGTACCGCGAGCTCTGGAGATGGGTAGAACGACTCCTCCGACGTGCTATCATCCTTGCCTCGCGGTCTCGCGCCTCCGACAGCGAACAAGAGTGTACCCTGTGGGCGCTGTTTTCTCAATACCAAGCTTGCAGCGAACATTGGCCCCCGACGTTTCGCGCTGAGCACCGTTCCACTATCTCTGTGTTATACATACGCGCTCTTGTCTTGCGGGCGCGCCATGCAGGCCGTCATTCGCAACCCTCCGATGCGCGTTTCCACCCTGGAACCACAGATGGCCTCCCCACGTTCTTGACACTTGCGCGCCGGGCAATCAAAGACTATCGGGATGTTCTAAATGCATGTTCGCACTTTCCAAAAGCAGGCGAACGCAACTTCAAGATAGAGGAGCTGACGGACCTATGTGTCGCAGTGTGGGAAACAGGGGGTTCGAAGAGTGGGGATGCTGCGTGGGTTGTTGACGTACGTGTCATTGCAAATTCCGTTAGCTTCGTAAGCTACACTTATGCAGGTCCTGTGGTGGGCGACACGCCTCACTTTCAATGCCCCGCGCGTTTTCCGGCATATGATGCGGATCGCTGAGGCCAATGGGGACCCTACCCTCGCGGTTCGTGCATTGCGGCTATATGTACAAATTGTCGGGAAGGCGAAGTTAGCTGGCGATACGCTGGAGCCAGATCCCATCTGGGTTGCAACCCTTGTATGGGGTGCAAGGATGCTGTGCCGCCTTTCCCTCTTGGCCGGGCCGATAAGTGGCCACCATGGAATACACGAGGCACGTGAAGCCGGGCTCATCTTGGACAAGGCGAAATATGCGTGCGGTAGTGTGGATAGCGACCTCAAGTCACGCGTGGCATTAGCAGAAGGGATTTGGAACACCGTCATGGCAATCAAAGGTAGATGTTACCTAGATTGTGTATTTGAGATGGTCGCCTAACTTGTCCTGATCGTAGAGCAAGACCATCTCAGTCGAACTTCGAGGCTCACCAGTGCTCTGTCGCTCTTCGAGAGTTCCATACGAGACCTGCCTTCTCCTTCCGGTTACTTCCATATCGCCCTTGCATTATACCGGCCGACTCCCGGACGTCATATCGACCGGGCAATCGAGAATGCACGCATGGCTGTCGAACTGGAGCCAGATAATATTCGTTACTGGCACCTACTTGGCATGCTACTCGCTGCGTCAGAGGACTGGCGTGGGGCTCGTGAGGTGCTGGAGATAGGTGCAGCGCTAGACGACCGAGCTTGGGCGTTGGATCAGTCGCCCCTTGTGGCCGAGAACAACCTCGATGGCAACTCCGTCAGCCGACAGACGGATCCTACGACAGGCGTTGTATCCGTTGACCACGCCTTTGGCCCAGCCTCGGAAACATCACCTACATCTGAAGATGCCTCAACCCTTACCATCCTTCCGCAGGATCCCATAGCTATCCTAGATGCCCGGTCAAACGTACTACCGTCAGCGGAGGAGCTTTTGCAACCTCTGCCAGATCACCCAGCTCCATCTAGCCTGGAGCGTTTTGAGCATTCTCTCCAGCTACGGATGACCCAGCTTGCTCTAACCGAGCTTATGGAAGGTCCGGAAGGCGCAGAAGAGAAATGGATTGAAGTTTTTCAGTGGTTCGCGAAGAGGCAAGGCACTGAAAAAGATAGCCGTAAGATTATCGCATCCGTCCTCTACTCCACGTGACGCTAACATGGGCCGCGCAGGAAGGACCTCGATTGATACAGGGCGGCGTTCGTTGGAGACGGACTCTGATGGATATGCTCCGCATGGTGCACCATCCCTTCAGGATGACACGAATGTTGTCTACACCCCCAGGCCCGTCCAAGTCACCATCACTCCCCCAACGCCAGCCCAAGATGAGAGCACTACCATACGTAACGGAACACCTAGAGCCTCCGTCGAGGAGACAGAAAAGGAGAAAGAGAAGGACAAGTCAGCCGGAAAGAAAGTACAGAAAATGTTGAAGAACCGAGTGCACAAGGAGCAGCGACGCATCTCGACAATAGGGCGGAAGATTGGACACGGTGTGGGTAGGCACAGCGGGGGCCTCAACCTGCGGCGAACTACTTCTACCCCCGGTAAGGGCATCCGGATCTTGATAGGATCCTGGCTGATCATGGTATAGTTGACCTATTGAAAGCTATGGGGCTTGATCACACATCGTATCAAGCTTCTTCAATTCATTCCCGTCGACATAGCCCTTATGCTTCCACAAACGAATTAGTCCGTCCGGAGTCGCCACCCCCAATGCCACCATCGGCGGTACCTGCTCGCGAGAAAGGCGAACGTTCAAGGAGAGAACTCAGGCTCTTGAGTGATCTATGGCTCATGAGCGCGGCAACTTTCCGGCGGTCCGGAAAGATTGAGCAGGCACGCGGAGCGATTCAGGAGGCAGAGGTCAGGGATGAGGAGAACCCCAATGTATGGGTACAAGTGAGTAAAGTAGGGTTCTCGCCGGTCTCTCATGTGCTCACAATGCCACCAGCTGGGCCTATACTATACCACAGTCAGAAACTCGGACCGTGCCGTGCAGGCATTCAGCAAGGCTCTGTTCATCTCGCCCGACAGCGTTCCGGCCACCATCCACCTCAGCCAGTCGTATCTTAGTATGGCCAAAGAAGGCTCCTCGGAGATGGATAACGTTGACCTCGTGGCGGGCATGTTATCCGACCTAACGCAGGGTTCGGGCTGGGATGTACCTGAAGCCTGGTACTTCCTTGGTAAAGCTCACGGGATACGAGATATGCGGGATCGTGAGCGTGAGTGTCTCAATTTCGCCCTCAGTCTCGCTGAGAGCCGTCCGTTGCGCGACATCGGTGAGGCGATTGGGTGGTGTCTATAACGGACGTTACATGCCCGAGATACCCCCCGGCTAGAGCTACACACAAGGTGTGTAGATGTTAGACCAACGTGATAGGTGTCGTGCAAGTTCATAATCTATCAATGACAGAAATGCGCGAAAGGCTAGTCTTCGATTACAATAACTTCATTGAACTCGTCGACTTCTCTTCGCTTTCCCTCCCGAGTTGTAACTGGTTCTACTTCCTCCGACAAGTCTATGACGCTGTCTGCGGAATGCGATATCTTGCGTCTCTTTGCTCGCGATGGGGGTGATGCATTCTGCTCCCCCTCACTTGTCAAATCGATCTCGGCCGCGTGAGATTCGCCAATCACTTCAGAGCCCAGCCGCTCTCGTTTTGCTCGACCTTTCCCTTTGGCGGAGCTACCACTCGAAGAGGCGGGTGACGCGGTCGCCCCCGTCGAGGAAGACGGCACAATAGACGAGGAAGGCGGAGGTTTAGCGTAGAGTTCAGTCCACCGCCGAGCAGTCTGATCATGTGTGGACCGCTTTCTTACGAATTCGGTAGCAATGGATGGAACTGCGTGCGAAGTCAGGGATGAACGATCCCTCGATATCCTAATCTTACCTAGTGGATCGGCTATATTGCTAAGTGAGATGACGAAAAAATATTAGAAATTTGAGGAACGCACAGGGATTCGGGTCTGTAAGAAGGGAACTCAGTGATAGCACGACCTTGAAAATGGAAAGTGCTGGCGACCAGTTGTTTTTGAGGATATCAATGCAGACATTCCCTTTGTCCGATATGTTCATATGATATATCCTGAACGTACAAACTGAGCAGAGGCATCGTACTGGAGCAATCAAGCTGACCGTGTTTGAAAAAGGACTTTCGGGGCAGAAAATCTAGCATAGTAATTTCAAAATTCACTTGAAAACCACCATGAGTAAAGGGATAGCACCTACGGATAGTCATGGCCAAGCGCAATTTGGACGTCAAATACACCTCCTTCATACACACTCGCCTCGGGGCCGGGAAGGCGGGCTCTCCAGAGAAAAGGGTCGTTGTCCGACACGGGGCCAAGAGATATGCCACCGAGATCTTCTTTCTTCAAATCCGACATCTCGCGGTGTATCCGCTTCAGAGTAGTCTAGACGCAGGTGTGGCCATGTGTTCACAGGTGAAAGGTAGCCACGAGTATAACTTACTCCTGATCCAGACGAAGAGATGGGCATTGACCGAGTTGTAGGCGGCGACACTTGATCCTGTTGGAGGGTAGAGATGTCGTTTGTATGGTGACACCGGTAGGTGTAAAAAATGTGGTAGTCCAAACCAAGTCCAAGTTCGAGCAAGCAGCGCGGCAGCCCCGCTTTTGGCTAATTATGCGGGGCTTCTGGCCACAGCAGCACGTGATCGTGGAGGACTTACTTCGAACGACTCGGACAGCGGAGTCAGCCAGAGTCAGCCCCTTCGCAGGCACCCGTTATTCGTACCTCACGTTGTTCCCTTCCTATCCACCGCGCATTGACAGCAACGCTATGATACCTCGAATACCTCTCTGATTGACAATTCTCAAATTGGGGAGAACCAGCTCCAACCTATCTTCTACATCCATTGGCACCCACAACATGTTCGGAGAGTCTGAGTCTGAGTCCCCTCGAGTCCCTTCACCTTGGGACGCCATTCTGTCGGGGGCCCATGTTGAGGCTCGTAACCATCAGTGCAAACCTGGGTTCCCGAAGCTCGCTGCAGAAGTTGAGGAGGTAAGCATCGTCCACAGTCTGGCAGGCTGGCTGCGAATATCATATATAGGGAAATATCGAGTACAAGCTCCATCTCATCAACCCGTCCCCGGCTCGGTTTGCTCGCCTCGTGACGCAGATGAAGTGGCGCCTGCTGGAAGGGGGCGGTCAAGCAATATACGAACTAGGCGTCGCGGATTCCGGTGCTCTTGTCGGCCTTTGTCCTGGCGATTTACGTGCAACACTCGATACGCTACATGCCATGGCCTCAGAGATTGGTGCGCGGGTCACCATTATGAGAGAAATCGAGGTCACGGGCGTGGACGCACATCAGGGGGACTTAAGTGAGCTTACAAGCCAGTGGCATAAAGACAGGAACAACAGATACATGCAAATTCGGAACATCCTAGAGGCGCACACGTTCGCGGTCAAGCGAGGCTCTCCCTCCTCAGCCATCACAGACATCTACACTACTCCATCCTCATCGGCCGCTTACACAACCCCGCTCACCGCCGGTTCTCCCTCATTAGTACCTTCATCTACACCTTCATCGCCACCATCTCCACCCGTTTTAGTATCTGATTTCCTTACCGGTGCGAGGCTAGTCAGCACTACCGACGCTTCCATGGCTGTTTGCGCCGGAGACTCGCCCCCATTCCGCCCGGCAATCGACAGTCTCTCTGCTAATCACCTTTCACCGCGCGCTATTCCAACAAAGGCCCCCGAACCGCTCTTCAATACCGACGCCGAAGTACCCGCAGCGCACCTCGAAGTGTCGAAGCAAAGCATTTTCTACGACCTTTACCGCACGAATCAAGGAGTGGCGGCCACATCTACTCCCGAAACAGGAGCTGACCCTTCGAGCGATTCTCTACAAGGGGGTGGTCGACCACATCCTGGCGTAATGCGCAGCTCGGAGGTTACGAGTGGGATATCGGCACTTGAAGAGCGCCGACGAATAATTGTGGAAGTAATGGTCGTCCGCGAGCTTGATTACGAAGAAGAGTTCCTAGATTTTGCATGTTTTTGATACGATGCACGCGTCCACAGAAATGAAACATCGAGCCATCACGCACACGCATTATACTAATCTATGACCCCCTGGGATGTTCACCCCCTTATTCTTTGCGAGTAACAAGTGCTGGCTTTGAGGCGGGTCTCAATATTCATATGCACGCGTGCCATGTAACCTCTCGTTCGAGTCGAATAGTACAATACTAATTCGTGTTCTTATGTACACTCACCGATACCGTCTAAACGCCCTCTCTCGCAGTTGCATCACCCATTGCTTGGGGGGAAACCCGACCTCTTTCTTGAACAACCGGTTTAGGTGCCACATGCTGATACCAATCTCCTCGGAAACTTGTTTTACTGTCACCTTGACGTCTAGGTCGGCGGATAGGGCGAGCTTCAGACGTGCTACTGCATTCATTTGACGCTCCGTCGTGGGGTTAGAGGAGGAGTCAGGTGAGCATCGCAGACAAGCGCGACAACCCAACGCTGCGGCTTCCACCGCGCTTTTGACGAACGCAACGTTGCTCTGCGCAGGCCGACGAGATGCACACGTGGGTCGGCAATATATATGTGTGGTGAGGACGCAGTAGAGAAAGACACCATCTGCTCGGGCGTCCCGCGTGAAAATTGCTTGCCAACGCTGTTCGTCATTCACGAACAGATTCGATATATCGTAGCTGGTGCTTGACAAGTTGTGAGGCTGAGCACTAGAAAATGGATGATGTGGGTGCGGATCCGGTACCGACGTGTCTGGGGCGGGAATCGTGGCCTCAAAAAAGGAGATCCCTGCATCTGCAAGGAGTTGCTCCTCTGAGATTGAACATGTCCATTGGGTGCCACCGTCAAAATGGCGTGGCAGGCTGTCGAATTCAGTTGTAGTGCCGAGCCCGAAGTTCTCGAGCATGGTTTGGACGTCCTGGTCTTGGGAGTACCCGTTTTCGGGTGTAGGGTTATTCACTTCTGAAAGCCGCATGGGGCCAAGTGTGGGGTCGTCAGAAGCAACTGGGTGGCTGAAGTCCATTGTGATTGTGTACGACAGCACCGATAGCGGGATGGAAGTTGGGATATGTGGTGTGGTCGGTGAGTAGGTTAGAGATTCGACGTGTGGCTGAGGAAGGGCGTATTGAATATTGAAGCTTGAAGCTTGAAGGCGCGCGTTCTCAACTTCTCTTGTAACCTATCCCGGACGCCCGGGGACCGGCACGCATTCGAGTCACACGCACACAGCCTGCTGCAGGCTTATTTGGTGGCAAAATCTCAGAGGGCTGGCGCTTATAATGGGCACAATGAGGCCACGCTACTTGATAATATCCAGAGGAAGATATACTCGCGCATTCTGATCACAATCATACACGAACCAATATTCCCATGAACAAGATCTGTACAACCGCAATAAGAAAGAGGAATGTAATGCGTCGCGAACGTTGGGCGTGCGAAACAGTACCGACGGCTCCTGGAGTTGCGCCGACATCAGGAAGGACAACCGAACGCAACGAACGAAGCTATGCCGGTCTGTCAGAGGAGGCGTGTGAGGCGTGTCGAACGACTCACCAAGAAAAAGGCATTTGCTAGAAATGCATAGATAAACACGACGGTGTGTAGCGTTCTCGAAGGGCCGATGAGTCCAACAAGGAGCGTGGCAATAACCCTAACAATAGTTCGCAAGAATGTATATGCCAGCAGGGAATACGGACGTACCCAACAAATTTATAGCCACCATGCGCAAGGAGATCCACGATAGGGTTGGAGCCTTGCACTCCAAGGAGGTAACAGCCCCCCTTCACGAACAGGAAATCAAGTATGAGGACTACGATTGCTTTTGTCGCGACAATGCCGAATATCTCTGGATGAAAACGGGATTGCAAGCCAGATTGGAGGGCAGCGAGGAGTATGTAAGACACGAATGCCATGGCTGAAGGCGTTCTGTCGGCAGACCGTAGGCGGATCAAAGCAAGTAGGAGGGCGCACCAGGAATGTAGAGATCTGGCGCATTCAGGTCTTCCCTTGGAGGCTGAAATTCGCCTACGCCAGCCTCGGAACGGCGCATTTTGCGTGTCCACGGCTTGTTCCGCCAAGGAAATAGGACTAGACGTAGCTTGCGAATGACATATGAATTCGAAACGTTGAAGTGATGCTTAAGATGGGTGACTGGTATGAGTCCACCGAGCTACAATTTCGCCGTGGGCACTTGTCATAGGAGGAATGGAGGCGCGAAGATAAGAAAGACGCACGTTGCGCTGGACGTAGCTCTGCCCAACGGCGACCGCGTTTTGACCAAGTTGCATGCCAAACTGGGCTGTTGCGCCGTCGATCCCCCATGCAGAAAAATCAGGAATGCCATGAGAAGGTGCCTGTTGATTTTGCAAGGGCGAGAGATGTGGGGGTTGGTGGGTAAATTGAGGATAAGCTGCGCCATGCGAGAACGTCTGCGGCGGTTGAGGTGCTGGGGGTGATGAAGCGTATCGCTGATAGCCTTGTGGAGATGCAGGTGTAGATGGAGGTTCCGGTATAAAAGCGGGATGCGTTGGAACGGGATGCTGAAGCGGGGGTGGCGAACGGGAACCGTAGTAGGTGCCCATGGTGTAGACAGTGTGCAAGTGCAAAACACCCATTAGGTTATGTAACTGCCACGTCTGGGTCCAGTCCAAACAGGGCCAAATTCAACAGACGCGTTAAAAAAAGAGGCAATTAGCCGACTGTCTAGCATCACCGGTCACCTTGAGCCCCAACTCAGGTGACACCCCAGTTATGTCGAGTTCGCCACGCCTCACGAACGTGCCAAACTTCAAGAACGCTCCTTTAGTGGGTCTCGCAGAAGGCAATGGCACGTTCTCCAACCATGTCCTCGCGTCTCTCGTCCTCGGCATTCCCTGGCTCCTCAAACGCATCATCCCTATCGTCAATCGCGGCGGTCTGAAGACCTACCTGTTCTTGGTCGCTCTTCTCGGCATCCCTATTACCATTGCATACTGGACACTCATGAGTATCTATGGCCCGCGCAAGAACGAGAAGGTTGTCCTTCCAGGCAAGGACATTGAGGAGTACATTACCATCAAGGAGCCCGAGCTCAAAGCCCGCTACCATGGCAAAGAGAAGATTCCCATTCAGATATTCCATGATGCGTATTTTGATGGAAAGATTGATTTTAACGGTATGTTTATATGTACCCCTGCGATTGGTTGTTGACGTTGTGTGTTACCAAAGGAGACGTTCTCGATATAATGGAGGCTCGCCATGACTGGGCGAAGATGGTCTTCACACCTGAGCTCTTCAAATACGTGTTGACCCAAATGATCCCCGAGATCATCGTTCACTCCCAGAGCCAGGATGAGGAGCAGGTCCGTGGCCATTACGACCGTAAGAATAATCCAGCGTTCCCTTTGCCACTATGATACTCATCGAGGGATAATTTTCAGGAGGTGACGATTTTTATGAATGGTCTGCAATATGCTCGTCTCCCGTCGAGTTTTGGTGACACGCTGTTTAGGTTCCTGGGTCCTTGCATGATTTACACGTCGGGTATCATGACAACACTTGAGGAACCTCAGACCCTTGAGCAACTCCAAGATAACAAGCTCATTATTGTTTGCGAGAAGCTCGACCTCCAGCCTACGGATCGGCTTCTTGACATCGGTTGTGGTTGGGGTACGCTTGCGGCCTTCGCGCACAAAAACTATGGGTGCGAGGTGACTGGTATTACTCTCGGCAAAAACCAAACCAAGTTTGGTAATGATCGAATCTTGTCTAACGGCGGTGATTCCGAGCGGGCCCGCATTCTTTGCCTCGATTATCGTGATATCCCTGGAGGTCGTGGGCACTACACGAAGATCGTCAGCCTCGAGATGGCCGAGGTTTGTGCTTTACTCTCGCGCGGCTACTGGCTAACTTGTCCCTCCAGCATGTTGGTGTTCGTCGTTATGCCACCTTCCTCCGTCAAGTGTACGACCTTCTTGATGATGACGGTGTCTTTGTCTTCCAAGTTGCTGGCTTGCGACCTTCATGGCAATACGAGGACTTGACATGGTGAGTCCTGGATACATCGCGGTGCCAGACGACTGATCAGATCTGTCAGGGGTCTGTTCATGAACAAGTATATTTTCCCCGGAGCGGATGCAAGTGCGTCCCTCGGTTGGGTAGTGAAGCACCTCGAGGCGGCCGGTTTTGAAGTGAAGAACGTGGATGTCCTTGGTGTCCATTACTCCGCCACGATCTTCCACTGGTACAACAACTGGATTTCGAACCGTGAGAAGGTGGTTGCTAAATACGGCGAACGTTGGTTCCGTATCTGGGTATTCTTCCTTGCTTGGTCGGTTCTGGTTGCACGTCACGGCGGCACGGCAGTCTTCCAGTTCACGCTTCACAAAAACCTGAACGCATACCCTCGCATCCTTGGAGTCACTAACCATGCGTCAATCCATGTCTCACCCAAGAAGACGCTTGAGTACGTGCCTACTCATTCGTTCATGATAATCTCACTGAAGCTATCTCTAGGTCAGTTCTCTAGGTCCGAGCAACCAAGGACATGCGACTTGATGGTTCGTCAGGTCGGATGGAGTGCACCATGGCTATCTTTGAATAATTCTCATGATAATCTTGTGACTGGCATAGAACCATCGTCAATAACACCAGTCTTGCGACGTTTCATCTTAGAAGAACGTGTGATCTACTTGCTAGCATGGGACGCATAGCTTAGAATATCCTTCTAGGAGATTCGTAGAATGATTCAGCTTGGGCGCTGGCCCGACGCTCCCAGTACGCACGGAAGTCCTCCCATCCAGAGCCAAACGTGGTCGAAGTGTTGTGAGCTCGACCCTCCAAGAGTCAGAACGCCGATGCTGTGCATCTCATGAGGGGTGCTTGTCAACAGCTCGACCCGAGACGCTCCGGTTTCCGCGCCCAGCGAGCTGTTTCCACGGCAACTGCAACATAACACTGACCAGTCCTAGTCAATCCTCTGGCCCAAAACCTGAACCACTTCACTCGTTCGATACAAAATCTGTAGGCCCCCTTGACCACCGTCTTCTCAACACCTGGCCTCGCAATCGATCTCAAAATTTACATTTTACATGTTACTGGGCACGCAACATCCTGGCCTCCAGCAACCTCATGCTTTCCGTTACGGCGCCCCATCCCTTTGCAGTATGCTGGATTCCCTTCAGTCCAGTCATGCACTGATTAAGCATGTCACATTCTTCCTGTGAACCGTCGGTGGCAACGCGATTTAGCAACGCTGCAACCACGAATGCACCTCCGCCGCATGCCATGGCACAAATATTTGTTGATCCAACGTGGTGCAAAAACGCGGTGGCGAAGGCGGATGGGCTGAAGTTCGGTCGCAGCACCACTGATTGTGTAAGCTGCGAGAAGTGCCCCCCTTGTAGGAGGGCCTTGTACAACCGCGAGGTATGCGGTAAGTCGATGGGGTGAGAGGCATCGCTGGAAGGGTATGGAGCGGCTAACGGGACCAACAGGGCCTCCATTGCCGATTTTTTGTCTGTGGCTCAAATCGTGACCAACGCCCCTACCGACGACTTCAAGCAAGCACTCACCGCCCTGAGCCTCGAGCATAATTTCTGTGATCACAAGCGAGCCCCCTGTTTCACGGCTTATTTCGGCACCGTCGCGGGCAACCCAGGAGAGAAGATCCGCGCTCACTGCGCTGCAGATCTCAGCAGCACGTATGTCAGCGGCCTTCTTACTCGTATACGTGCGGAGTTTGTCGGTCTCAGAGATGTTAGCTATCATAGCTGGGGTGTAGTAACGTCGATCCCGAGGGACCAGAGGGTAGAGCAGGGTTCGGCGTCCCACAGCACCCTCTTGCAGCGACCTCGCATTCTGAGTGATAGACGACAAGATAGATTTTGCCAGCAATTTGGTGTCACTGTTGAAAGTCAGTTCCCGCGAGCGCAAAGAGCTGCTTTGCATACTCAGTGACGTCAAGGGCTGTGAAAAGAACTAGCTGAGCTTCCTCGTCCTTGGCCATCGTTTCCACGTAAGGCTTGATGACCTTGATGATATGTTTACGCTCCTATAGGTGGGGATCAGATGGCACATTGGCACAAAGAAAACAGCCAACCTTCGCAGTGCCACGTGCCAAGAATTCCCGCACAACTTTGCTCCCATCTTTTGTGTGAACCATCTCTGCAAATAAATCCCCACAGCTTGAGACCAGTGAGATAAAGCGAAGTCAACAAAGACTGGATCTGTACGAACCTCTCGAAGATGTCACGATATAGCTTTTCACGCTCGTCTTCGTCCGAAATTTGACCAATCTCGCATAGATATTCCCAGAGTGCCTTGTGGACGATCCCGTGGCGAGCAGGGCCCTTGTCGGAGTTGTTGAAGCTGTAGTTCGGCTTGGTCAGCTGGTAAAAAAAACTGACAGATTATGTGTACAGACATGAGGTCAAGGTTCTCTTTGAGAGAAACAAGAATACGCTTCCGCTGATCCGCGTTTGCAGCGTTAAGAACTCCTGAGAGACCATGGGGCATACCACTCGCGCCGCCTTCGCCGTCTCCAGACGGCGAAAATAGTGCAACTTCGCGACCGTAGAAGTCGCGAACGAGAATGGCTCTTTGGGATGCGTTGGCATACAAGTCAAAGATGTCCGCGATGGTTTGTGACGCCTCCCTGTGCAAGAGCAGGCGTATGACATGCGAACGAAACTCCGCAACCATTGCCACGCGATGGGACGGGCACAAGCGTGCCAGCTTCGTCACAAGAAACTGAGAAAAAGGTTGCTGTCAGGGTCTACATTGTCAAACCATAGGTGACACTGCTCACTTTAGAGTACTTACTCTCGGCGAGGTCCTTGAAGCGCCCCTTCAGTTCAATAGCCACTTCATCGCGCTGTTGTTGGCTCCCCCACTTCACAATTGTCTGGATTATGCGACTTGCATCGTGCTTGAAAACAATGTCTTGAATTTTCCCCCGGACGGTAGTCATAAGAGACGCGATATAGGAAGCCCGTTCTTCCTGGGAGATATTTTTTTGCCGGGCGAGAGACCAGGCATGCTTGGCGTCATTAAGAAGAGCAGTATGAGGCTTGGAGGCACGGCGTTGATGTAGCAATGCGCGCTGAGTCATACGAGACTCTTTTGAAGCTGGTAGGTGGGAGGCGTCAAGCATACAGAATCAGGTGTACACATACAGAAGGCTTACACAGATGGGGTTCCCCCGAACTGTGGATGGTTGGCCGTTCCGCTACATCCTCTCCATTTTCGACTGCACCCGAGTCAGATGCATCGGAAGCACTGAAGCTGCTGTTAGGGCCAGCAGGGTGAACCCGCCCGCGGAGAGTAACTTCTGACTCGATGTGCTTGCTGTTTTGAAGGGAGCGCGTAAGACGAGGTTTCTTGGAGCGCGAGGGGTCGGAATATGCTGTCGATAAGCGTTTAGAGCCGGGCATTTGAACTGTCGCAGAATGGCCGCTGGCTACAGGTCGGCGTTTTCCCCTGGAGGAACCACAAAGAGAGTGCAGAAAATACTATTTACGAGCCGCGGCTCCTGATCAGCGGAATCACGGTTGAAGCAAGCGGTTGCGTCACGTGCTGAACCACACTGTCTGGTCCGCGGCACCAGTCATCCAGTAACAACAATAACACCGCTCATCAACATCACCTCATTGTAGATCTCCAGCGGCGTGGCCTCATTAACAGGTTTACAGAGAGTTCATGTTGGCGAGGCGGCCCACGCTAAACCCGAAATCTGGCTTATTCCTCGGCTCTACTGCGTGCACATAATCCAGTCATGGCCTCTGTCGGCGGGTTGCCGACTGCAGCCGACATGTTCCCTCCGGAGGATCCATCAAGCGCTGCTACCTTCGTTCCAAATGACCTTGAGTTCCTTACTTCTCGCCGGCAAGTCCCCTCATCCAGCAAGAATCAAGCACTTGGCGCAGTGAATACGGGATCTATCGAATCGCTACTCTCACCCGATGATGGGATCAAGAAGAGCCTGGTTATTGACATGAAGGACCTCGTTGGAGACGCAGTTGGCAATGTGTGTCTCGTTCGGTTTGCTTGTTGCTCAATCTTACTCCTGTAATAGATGAGCATAAGCCCCTCTTACCGTGACCTTGTTCTTGCTGCGTACGCTTTCCATAATATTCTATATTCCTGATTGTTCTGATGACCCACTTCTTTGAAGGCGGAATGGTCTTTTCATCATAGATCTGAAGGCACCTTTCGATGTCCCTCGCTTCTTACCTCAAGGTGGTACGTGGGATGTTGCCGATGTTCAATGGAACCCGCATCCAGCTCGCTCTGAGTACATCATCTCCACATCAAGTGAGAAACTGTGAGTTCTGTGTATCAGACCAGCTGTTCATTTTCATGCTACATCGGTCAGGCTCATTTGGAACCTCCGTCTTGCTGGGAAGACTGCAATCGAGCACGCTCTTCACTCTCACTACCGAGCCATCACCGACATCAATTGGCATACGAAAGACCCAGACATCGTTGTCAGCACAGGTATCGACTCTTGGCTATGGGCTTGGGACTTGCGAACACCACAAAAGCCAATCATGGGTAAATGAATATCTTCATCAGTATGGTTTGCAGCCATCTAACATGCTTGGTGAGGCCTTTGCGCGTTCAACGGTACGTGCATCCGCAGCATTTGGTGTGTGATACTACATCATCTTGGTATGGGTAGCTGGCGGGACCCAGGTGAAGTGGAATCGCCAGGATGGGAATGTCCTTGCTTCGTCGCATCTGAACGAAGTACTTATATGGGATCGGAGGGTAAGAGGGCTACGCCGACTTGTCTGTGTGTTTGACCCATCACATCACGTTCATTAGAAAGGATCCATACCAGTGAAAATCATCAATGCGCACGCGGCGAAGATTTACGGTATCGACTGGGCCCATAACAGTCCTCGTGAACTCGTGACATGTTCACTTGATAAAACAATCAAAACATGGGACGTGGATTCGCCTTCCACTGCACTAGAAGACCTCCACCGTCGCCATGACAGCGTTGGCTTGCTTCCCGAAGAATCAATATACGAACCACGCAGTACGATCCATACATCTTATCCCGTCTGGCGTGCGAGGGATCTGCCTTTTGGTAACGGCCTGCTCAGCCTCCCACAACGTGGAGGAGATGCGCTCGAAATGTGGGCCCATAGTAGGGATACAGCACACACTTCTGCTCCAGTCGAGTCATTCGAGGGGCATTCTGATGTCGTAAAAGAGTTTGTGTGGAGAAGAGGCGGCCGCGGTGGGTAATTGTGCATCACACTCAGCTGTTAGCTGACATGCTACAGAATGGGGGGAATTTCAGCTCATCACCTGGTCCAAAGACAAGACACTGCGATTTTGGCCGGTTGACCGAGATGCCATGCAGGTGTGTAATCCCCTACGTGTTCATTGTGTGATCGGCTCAAGCACGTTCTCAGAGAGCCGGCCAACCATTAGATAAGGACATCGCTCCTCGTGCGCAGGGCTATGGCGACAACACATTCTCATTTCGTACACCGCCCGAGGCAATCCATGTTAAACCCGCCCTGTCTGCCCCCGTTGGGCAGCGTGGGATTCTTGCTGAGGTCCGCGCTGCGCCGTTCGGCGGCCGTCCTCCGCATCCTGTACGTCTCCCCTTAGGTGGCTCACGAGGGGCGTCACAACCCCAGCAACTACCCGAATTGGAGCCAGAGCAGACTCCGACTACGGTGGCGATCTCGGCTCCCCTTCGACAGGGCGGCACAATGACACGCGGGAACCGTTCTGCTCGCATGGACGCTCTGACATGGCTGTCGAGCGTCAGGGTTGGAGAGCGCACTCGAGAAGGCTCTTCAGGAACCGGCAGTGGTGCTGATAGCGGGAACGTCAGTCGAATCGGTAGTCGCAGCCGGCCAGCATCCCGAGATGCCGGGTCTACTCGTATGTCTGGAGTGCTCCGCAAAAGGAGTGACAGCCGGGGTCATTGGGATGATGAGAGTGAGGGCCAGAGTCTACAGGATGAGTAGGTCACTCGCCAGTTCCACCGTCCTCCTCTCACCACCAACCAGACTCACTTCGGTTGTAACGAAATTACAGCAAGAATCATCAAGGATAAAGCTAGAGAAGGTGAGTATGATGCTCTAGGAAGAATTCTGGTCTGAAAGCAACTCAGCACGACTTGGGAAAGAAGCGCACTTGCACTCTTGGGCTCAATGGCCCATGGGGAGACTCATCCTCAGTATTCGTTCGTGTCACCTTCACATTTCCCAAAGATTATCCCCACGCATCACATCCTGGAGGCACGCCTACCGTGGACCTTGAACGTTCACCTCTCATTTCAATTCGGAGCCGCGCGTTCATGTTGCGGCGTCTGCGTGTACTGCGTGAAAACCGACGCCCGTGCCTCGAAGCTTGTCTGCGCTTTCTACTCTATGGCAATGAGGATGACAAGCAGCGCAGGGCAGCACATATCGACTACGACAGCTCCTCTGACGAAGACCGCGTATCTCTTCTGCGTTCTGAGAGTGCCACCGTCGCGCCGCTGCACAGTGACAAGAACATCGCGGAACCGGTGACTTCCCAAGGTGTCTTCGGTCCCAATGGCAAGTCATATGTTTCAAGTATTGGTGTTCGATGGTAACCAGTCTGCGACAGGGCAGCTTGTTTGCTTCAGCCGTGCACCCCCACGTATTGTCCGGAATCCTCTTCACGAGCTAGCCTCGTCGCCTTCCGGCCCGTCTCGCTCTGCCGACTCGATACCCAGGTTATTTCAATCACCGGGTCTGATATCTGACGCTGTGCGGCGACTCACCCTCGCCTCTCACGATCCTCGGGTCCCTGGAACGGAGTCAAGACGCGGAGAGGACAGCGATAATATCCTACATATCATGACTAACCTTCTTCTCTTCTCACGTCTGAAACAGAGGCGTCCATCAGAGCAGTCACGCCCATTGGATGATATTCCCGCTAACTATTCGGTTCTTCCCACCCATGCGGTCACAGTATTCATCCGGGACGCGGCGCATATCGTCGATCCGGGCCAAGATATAGCCCAGGAGTACATATTCGACTCATTTACGCCATCTGATCTTTGTACGAAGAATGCGGCTGTGGCACGCAAGCGTTTCCGCCGGGATCACGAACACTTCTTCACAACCCTTGGGCTCCTTCTGTCCTCTTTCGACGAACGTTCTCCGGGGGCTTGGTACACGAATTCGCTCGTCACAGGGTTTATCAGACAAATGTAAGTGGCCTGAACCATCAAACGTCTGACGATCTCAACACTTTTGCAAGGTGTGAGGGATTTTCCCAAGATAAGGATATACAGATGTTGGCCATGTTATCGGTTGTACTGCTGAAAGTACGAAACCACCTAACAGTACAGGGTAAGGGATCGAGCAAGGCATCTACGTTCTATCTTACTCAGTATGCAGCAGGTAGTTCCCCCGGGTATATCACTCCCCGGCCCCCCATCGGTCGGCAACTGTCCAGTAACGAGTATTTCACTTTTCGTTTATGGAAAGATCGTCGCGGTCAACCTCGATCGCCTAGCTGGGCGCATCCCGCTTCTTCTCCTGTCGCTAACTTTGCCTCGACATCGCTGTCATCTATGTCCTCCCGGGGATCCTGGTCAAGCCTTTTCAACGCGGGGAATGTGCGCCAACTTATCGGTGGTTCTTACGACACGAGCAAAGATTCTGTGCATGGAGATTCGTCAAGCTACGAGGCTGACTTGGGGGGGATCCCGGTCCCAGAGAGTCAGAGCCGGAGATCGGGTGACCATGATTTCCCCCGTGCAATGCCCCACAAACCGGATTCACCACATCGGGTTTCTCCTGCAATCCGCCACCTGTCCGAGAGCTCTTCTACTCGTAACGCCGGGTCGGTCCATTCTGTCGCCACTGGACGCCGACCTACGTTCTCCCAAGTGGCCAGGGCAAAACAATCAGTCGTTCGTAGATCGGTCAGAGTTGTAGATCTGGGAGATGAATTGCAGCAGCAATTGTGCGTGCCCAGTTTCCCGCGGTTGACTGTGACTAACCACCTGGTAGCGAGCATGAAGATGGACTGGATCCCTCTCCTCCGGTGAACCAGCTAGTCATGCATGTTGTCGCTTACGCAGAAATGCTCTTTCGATGGGGTTTGGTGTACAAACGCATCGAGCTACTCAAGGCGGTGGGATCATTTCTGGCGTTGCCGACTGGATTGACCTCCGATGATCATGACCAACTCGGTAGGTTAGGATCACTGCCCGTTGATTCATCCTGTAAGATTGATATGAATAGGAGTGTCCGTATTGTGCAGCCGGTGTGGTCAACCTGCGCCATCCGGGCATCCGATAGCTTGCGCTACATGTAGCACTCGCCTCGGATTACCTCAGTGCACAATCTGTCGCCTCCCCGTCAAGGGTGGGTTATTTCCTCTCTCCGAGTCTCCAAAGTAACACTGCCATCAGGTCTCTCGTTCAATTGCTTGGAGTGTCTCCATGTCAGCCACTTGTCTTGTTGGAAGTTCCGTCCTGGTGTTGCATGTGCTACTGGTTGCAGTTGTCGCTGTAGGACTACCAATTACCGGGGCTGATTGTCATAGATTCTACGTTTCTACAAATTGCGGCCCACTACTTACGATATACTGGAACCGTCGACCTAGTCCGAGGGCTAGTAGTTGCCGCTGAAGCCCCCGAAGTCCGGAAGTGAAGATGCGCAGTGGTCCGAACCACGACGTGGGGTTAGGGCTTATTCCAGTATTGGGCCGCAGGTTTGATGCCTGATCTCCAGCGCCCAGCCACGGGCCCTGCTTCAACTGACTCAACTATCGAACATCCGCCGACCGCGTCCAGAGAATTGACACCAACATCCCATCCCTCAATGCACTTCTCGAAGACTTACACTCAGTTACTGCTCACCCTTCCGCCTGACCTTAGGGATAGTGCAATCGAGTATCGCAAGGTTGCTTCTTCCCTGCAGCAGAGTAGATGGGTGCCGCTGATCGTCTTCCCTGACAGCTCAAAAAGTTGATTCATCACATTGTTGGCGAACTGGAGTCCATAGGCTTATCTCCTCCAGCACTTCACCATTTCCTGGAGCAAGACCGATCCATGCCTTCAGGCGAGATCAACCCACGGGCGACTGGAGCTCCCAGTGCAAATATTAGGCCCAAGGTTGTTTATGAGCTTTCCCCGCAAGTGGGAAAAATAGAGCCGCAGCTTCAATTGTGGATCCCGGTGGACGCACTCTCGGGAGTCTCGCAGTTCAACATCGACGAAGTGGGGCGGCTATTCGGACATGTTGCGATAGGCGATCAACCAACCAGCACTCAGGGTGACGTATTATGATCGGGTTGGAAGCGCTTGTTCTGTTGCTTAAGTCGGGTGTAGAAGCAGAATACCGCGGTCTGACGCTAGTCACGGCGCACGAACGTGCGTTACCGGGGTTAGCGCTAAGCGTGCAAAACAGGCAGCCCACTTCCGCAGGTTCGAAGTATCTCTTGAACGCACCAAATTGCCAGAGGTTAGTGTTCTTATTCCCACGTGGTACCTTCCAGTGCGAAGAACGAAGTTCATCTTGCACAGTTATGAAACGTTCGAAGGTTCACAAGCTCAGCAAGTCACCGTCCCTCTTGTTTACGATGGCGCCTTCTATCAACTGCTATCATCGGCTCTTCAATCATTCTCACGGCGTATGCAGATCGTGCAAGTTGATTTTGTTGCAGCCCTTCACGAGCTAGCGCAGACGATCTCTCAAACAGCGAGGCCCCTCTCATCGAGCTCTGCATTCCATCATCCATATTCGCAAGCCTCTGACCCAGGCGGGGTTCGCTCACCGCACGCCTTCTTGGGTTTCGTTTTCAAGTCGGATCTGTATGCTTGGAGGGAAATTTTCCAGATATATGTCGAATCGGAGATATTCGAAAGCGTAACTGAAAGTGCACGTGGTGAACGTTCAGTTGAGGATTCGGAGGTGCGTTTGACGGCATTCGTGGATCGTGTCACCAGCCGTGGCCTGGGAAGTCGTCGCACACTCAAGATGAAAGGAAGCCATGTGGCACTCAAGAGTTTCCTTAGCCTCAATGTGTTGCTCCTGAATCTCAAAAAGGTCCGTCGCACTCTCACCGATTGACTGAGGGACCGTGAGATGAGCTTTGAAGTAGTTGCATCGGGCGAACGCCGAGGCAACACGCAAAATCCTCAAGAAACACGCAAAACGCACCTCACTTCCCCTCCCGACACTTGTGTACCCGCAATCCGATCCCTCTATAGTATCCCTGCCTTACAGGCGCGTTGAAACAACTACCCTCGTCATACCCAGCCAAGTTGCTCCGCTACCGAGACAACTGGTGCAAGCTATTGGCGAGATACTCCTGCCAATTATCCCTCATGTTGATGACTACGCGTGTCTCATTTGTACGAGTATCGCATTCAAGCCGATCAGACTATCTTGTGGTCATCTTTTTTGTGTCAGGTGAGCATAGCTTGGCTGCGTTGTCGATCCCAACAGACAGACTCTTGGACTGCAGGTGCCTGGTTAAGATGCAAAAGCGAGGAGACGGGAAATGCCCCATGTGTCGTTCTCCTACAGTCTTACAAGCCGATCGTTGTACGTGATGCTCTCGTCTCGGGCTCCTTATTTTTTTGACCCATTGTCACTATTAGTCAATGTGGATTGGGCACTGTTAAATTTCATGCAGGACTGGTTTCCGGAGGAATCAAGACAAAAGCTACAAAGCAATGAACACGAGTCTGCTAAAGAGCAGTTGGCTGAACTGGGGTTACCCTCGCAGGGATGTGTCATCTCATAACTTGCATGGGGTCTAGTAATGGAACTAGGCTCTTGGTGTTGTTATGATCTCCTTTACAGCTTGTTAAGATCTGGGAGGCCGGATAGACATTGTGGTAGTAGATAATAAAGAGCGAAGTAAATATTTGTATACCAAAGTACAATCTTATCTAGGATGAATCACATGCTATGATGCCAAACGAAACTCAACATGCACTGCCCGCACGCCAGAATACCTACCGGGAAAAAACCGTGAAAATCGTTGGCGCGGCTGACTCATCCGGTTACAATACATACTTGGGAAGGATCCTATGAGAAAAGTTTAAATCTGGTGCAAAAAAGCCGTCAAGATTTCAAATCCATAGCCAAAAACAGGTCACGTTGTGAACATTTTTAGACTCCAGGACGGCTCCCTGCCCAGCGGATTCCCGTATACATATGAAGCAGCCATTCCGGCGATTCCCACGGGTTTTTCCCGGTAGGTATTCTGGCGTGCGGGCAGTGATGTCAAAGTTCGATTCACATTGTAGCACGTGATTCATCATAGATAGTGTACATTTTGGTATTTGAAGATGTACTTCCTGTTGAACAGGCATAGCGCAGCTACTGTATTGCTCTATACTACAGTATTAACTACTGATTCTCACCAGCTAGAGGCTTCACATATGGATCACTGATGGATACTATCAGTCATGGTGTCACGACTTGTACGATACATTTTCTTTTCCTTATCTTTCCAGCTCCTGTACGATACGAACTCCGTTCCGGTTTCGATGACTCGGGGACGCTTATCTCTCACTCGTCATACGATTCCCCCATACTTCTTGACGCGCCCCTTATGCCATTGGACCACTACTGTACTTCTACCTAGGAGACCCACCTTGAGTCCGTTCTGACTCGGTATGACTCGATACTAGGACGTTATGTAAACCAGTTCTCTTCTAGTACTTAAGGCGTAGCAGTTGTACTCTAAGGCCTTAAGCCTGTTCTCCTTTGTCAATCGACGAGGTTACCAGGGAATCCGCGTGAGGGACTTGTTTGCCCAAGCATCGCGAGGTCTTCAGCTTTGAACTCGACGTACCGGAGGCCGATTGCCTCCCAGCTTCAGACATCACGTCTTACCCAGGATCTCGTGCACATTCACGTGCGCCTTCGAGGACCGGCTCACATCGAGACCGACTTATCGAACCTCGCTCGTCTCAGCCCTCGCCAGCCCCGCTCGCGCCGGCTCAGGCCGTGACATTAGAACAGGCTTCTCAGTCTCGAGAGCCGACGATCGCAGAACTTGTGACTGTCCGACTTCCTTTTGCACAGGACGCGGACGTAGCTCCCCCTGAACTCAGAGGAGAAGGACTACGAGGAATCTTCCACGATTGAGAGAACGGTTATTATCTGATCCTCAGCGGACAGACCCTACGAGTACACTTTTCGAGGGACCAAGGCTGGAACTACGTCCAGTGGTCCGGAATCCACCAGAGATACAAAATCACCTCACCCGTAGTCGCGCTAGGGATACCGAACCGAGACCAGGTAGTACAGTGGTTTCGCGATCACCCCGAATCCCCAGAACACACGACTCCCACTTCCATCCAACCCCAGAACTCCTCCGACCTTACAGGCGTTGCACAACGTCTTGAAGAAGCCGCCGCGGCACTCATATCCCCAACACCTGATCCTACATCCATACCAGCGCGCGAGATGGCTGAGGAAACCCGAGTCGATTCCACGATCACCGCATCCCGTCAAGATGGCGGGAAACTCACAGGAGAAGCTCCGTTCATCTTTAACGGAGAATCCAAACGATATGCCGACTTCATGCGGCAGTTCAACCTCTACGCATTCCTGAACGACGAGAACTCGACGTTCACCGACCCACTGAAAAAAATCTCCTTCTGCCTCACATACTTTCGAGGAGCCATTGTGACCGACTGGGTCCAAAGGCAGATCGAGTGGCTGGAGAAAATCAAGGCCAATAGCGTCCTTGACCCACCAGTACCCTTCGCGACAAAGGACACCGCATGGACGGTGTTTAAAGATACCCTCGACAAACGGTTCCTAAACCGAGGAACCGCTGTTAACGCCAAACTTCTCCTGGCGAACATGAAATTCCGAGCCCCCGAGCCAATCGAGGAGTATATCGGAAAGTTCCGTACCCTTGCAGAGAGAGGGAACTTCCACCTCGACGCCGAATCCACCATCATTATGTTCCTTCGCTCGTTCCCCAACGCCCTCGTCCGGGAAACCGCACGACAGGGAGGGGACGTATTCGGAGTAAACCCTGGCAGCACCCGATGGACCTTCGATCAATGGGCTGAGAAGCTCTGCGACCAGCAGCTTCAGTATCAGCTCATGAAAGAGATCTACGGAAATCAGGATACCCCGAGACAGCAGCCACGATTTCAGATACGACGCCCTGGAGGAGGTGGACAGCCACCCCGGAACGACGGAGTAGTTCCCATGGACGTGGACACAGTGACGGTCAATCAGACCCAGTCATTCGTCCATCAGAAAGGGAAGAAGCTCACGCCCGACGAACGAACCTCGTATATGCAGCAGGGACGCTGTTTCCACTGCGGCCAGCAAGGACACGTCTCACGTTCCTGCCCGCAAAAGGACTCACGTCCTCGGGAAACGCGTCAGCGACAGATCGACACGACAGACCCCACGACACCGACTCTTTCCACCCCTACCACTTCCTCCATCTCCCCACAGACGTTCGCAGCCTATCTGGCAAACGCATCTGACGCAGAAAAAGAGTCCATCTTCAGTGTCCTTGAGAAGGACAAGGACTTCAGCGTCCAGGATTTTCAACAAGCTTGAGTAGAGCGATCCTTACTCGAGCCGTCTTCAGCACTGATGTACTAGTACGACTCTCTTATGCCGAAAATGCGATCAGAGTTCCCCTATACATCCGAAGTGCCCATAAAAGGATCGACGACAAAGCCCTGGTCGACAGCGGGGCTACCACAATATCATTGACTGGAAGGTCGTTAAACAGCACGGCCTCCAAGTAAAAGACTTGCTCATCCTCGTATCATCCGAAACGCAGATGGGACGCGAAACCGATCCGGTGATATCACTCATTACACCGAATTCGACGTATCAGCTGGAGGAAAATCACATTCCCAGCGCTTCTACATTTCCAGCATTGGAGGAGAACGCATTATCCTCGGATTTCCCTGGCTACGATTATTCCAACCCCCGATTCTATGGGGAGAACGACGAGTAGCAGACGACTTCCACCCATCACCTTATCCACCTCAGACGCGTCTTCGTGGAAACCTACACCCACGACGTTCAGAGCAGGAGCACGTGTATCAAACGTTCACTCCCTGGCGGAGTGGCAGGAAGAAGCACACGCTCACGTTCAACTCTATCTCTCAGGAGTAGAACCCCTGAACCTAGACGCAGAAGATGAAATCTACTTTGGGTCGCCGCCAGAACTTGTCGACGAGGTTCGCCTCTTCCGAGTAACCCAGGCGCAGCAGCTCGCCAAGCTGCGCTCGACCCGAATAAAACGAAACCCAGTCCCATTCCTCCTCACTATCGACGCTTCGACAAAGTGTTTAGTGAGGAGGCGGCGCAAAGATTCCCAGAGTCGCGACCATGGGATCATCCCATCGACTTGAAAGATGACGCGCCCCCATCACTCCCATGTAAAATATATCCCTTGTCCCCTTCAGAGCAGACGGCGTTAGAGTCCTTCCTGGACGAACATCTGAAGAAGGGATACATCCGACCGTCTAGCTCTCCATACGCTTCTCCCTTCTTCTTTGTTAAAAAGAAGGATGGGAAACTTCGACCTGTACAGGATTACCGCCAGCTGAATACCTATACAGTCAAAAACCACTACCCTCTTCCGCTCATCGAAGAGATACTCCATAAACTCCAGACCGCCCGCTCTACACGAAGTTCGACGTACGATGGGGATACAACAATATCCGCATCAAAGAAGGCGATCAGTGGAAGGCCGCATTCAAAACAATCGGGCTTCTTCGAACCCATGGTCATGTACTTTGGACTCACGAACTCCCCATCCACATTTCAGACATGATGAACGAACTGTTCAAGGAAGAGATCGACTCCGGTCTCGTATTCATCTACATGGACGACATCCTCATCGCGACCCCCGACGACATCACTATCCACCGAAATATGGTCGAACGAGTGCTTCAGAAGCTACTCGATAACGACCTTTACTTGAAACCCGAGAAATGTACCTTCGAGAGCACGAAGGTGGACTATCTCGGTATGATCCTGAATGGCGATCAGATCGAGATGGACCCCGTGAAGCTTGACGGTATCAGGACTGGCCAGTTCCAAAGACCGTCAAGCAAGTACGAGCGTTCCTCGGGTTTGGGAACTTTTATCGTCGTTTTATCAGGGATTTCGGTAAGATTGCTCGACCCTTGAATACCCTTACGAAGAACGATACCCCCTTCCATTGGACTGATGACTGCCAGCTTGCTTACGAACGACTCAAAGACGCTTTCCTTTCGAACCCCGTACTTATTCACGTTGATCACGATAAACCTTTCTTCCTCGAAACAGACGCTTCCTCCTTTGCATGTGGTGCAGTACTTTCACAGAAGGGTGTCGACGGACGACGACACCCTATAGCCTATTATTCACACTCATTTGCACCCGTTGAACAGAGATACGACGTTTACGACAGAGAACTCCTAGCTATTATAAAAGCGCTGAAGGAATGGCGCCACTACTTAGCAGGAGCCAAATACCCAATTACGATACTCACGGACCATCGTAACTTATTATTCTTTAAGGAAACTCGAAAGGTCTCGCATCGCCAGACGCGGTGGCACGGAGACCTCGCCGAATTCAACTACGTCATCCAGCACGTCCCTGGAAAACAACATACCCCTGCCGACGCCCTCTCTCGACGACCCGACCATGACGATGGCTCCATCGAACACGAAGAAGTGGCCATACTCCCTCCCGAGGTCTTCATAAATTCGACGTTCCTGACAGGAACGCCATCCTCGAGGATCGTGTTCGAGTCGCCCAGCTCTGGGGTGACAAAACGAAAGCACCGACTGGCTGTACGAAACAGTCGGATGGATGGTGGCGTACCGAGAAAGGACAGCTCTGGATACCGGCTGACACGACGAAACACTCAGACGCGATATCGTTCGCGCCCATCACGACACCCCCTCCGCCGGACATCCCGGCATAACGAACACCCAGGAGTTGATACGGCGACAGTGGGACTGGCCGGGCCTTAACGAGTTCGTCAAAAACTACGTTAATGGATGCGCTGACTGTCAAGCGCTGAAGGTCCGGACTAATCGGCAGAAACCGGAACTTATGCCGATCTATGCCGATCCGGATGCAGGTCCGTTCCAGACCGTGTCGATGGACTTCATTGTCAAACTCCCGATATCTCGCGGCTTCGACTCTATTCTTGTGATCGTTGACCACGATTGCACAAAGGGTGCGGTATTCGTACCCTGCAATGAAACGATCACAGCCGAAGGAGTGGCGAAGCTATATCTGGATAACGTCTACCGACGATTTGGACTACCACGCCGTATCATTTCTGATCGCGACCCTCGTTTTGCATCTTCCTTTACCCGCGAACTGTGCCGACGTCTGGGCATTAGCCAGAACATCTCCACAGCCTATCACCCCAGACCGACGGACAAACGGAGCGCGTTAACCAGCAGCTCGAACAGTACCTGCGGTTCTGGGTGAATGGCAGACAGGATGACTGGGCCGACTGGCTTCCATTCGCAGAATTCTCGCACAACTCCTGGAAGAGTGCTGCGACGAAACTATCCCCGTTCGAAGCCCTGATGGGCTACCACCCTCATTCTGATTGGCCGATAGGAACGGCCTCATCGATACCCCGGATTACTGACCGACTCGAACTGCTGCGCAGTCACCGCCTTGCGGCGCGAGAAGCTCTAGAATGGACAGCTGACATGATGAAGCGGAAGGCCGGTGGTCAGCTGCCTACGTTGGCAGAAGGAGACCTTGTATGGCTCGAGGGAAGTCACTTACCGACAGCGTATCCAACGCTGAAACTAGCCCCTCGACGCCATGGTCCCTTCCGCATCATACGGAAACTATCCCCGGTGACATTCCAACTGGAACTTCCCCATCGATGAGATTCACGATGTCTTTCACGTGTCCCGCCTTCTTCCTTATCGCGAGACACGGAACACGGCGAGAACTTTCCCCGTCCTCCACCTGACCTATCGAAGGAGAAGAAGAGTACGAAGTCGAATCCATTCAGAACTCTCGCTTCTTCCGCCGTCAGCTGCATACCTCGTGAAATGGAAGGGCTACCCAGACTCGGATAACGAGTGGGTCACGCGTCCGAGGTTCACGCGGACGACCTGCTGGACCTCTATCACACTGAACATCCTGACGCCGCAGGACCGGCATCCGATACCCTATCTAAGCGCCGTGGTCGACGCTGACTATAAGAGGGGGTAATTTTCATCGTTACCTTCAGCGACTTCAGTCACTCTAGCGATCACAACGTTCTATTCGACTTCTTACCCGTCTCCACTCCTACTCCTACCATGTCTCCAGTCCCCACCACCGTTCCTCCGTCTCTTCCATCGAATCGAGCTCCCCAGCTCCCCGTCCTATCCCGAACATCGAATACCTCCGTACCGACACCGACTCCATCGCCAGCTCGCGTCCACCGACCCCGCCGACCTTCTTCGAGGAGACCATTATGGTCACCGAAGGAGTACGTATTCCCATGCCTGTTCCCATCCGCTCAGTCTCTGCCAGCGTTGTCACACCTTCGAGCCCGAAGGTAGAAGCGGTGACAGTGGAAGCAGAACCGACAAACCCTCGAGTCGAAGGGTCAGCCACTATCCTCGCCCAGTTCGTCCCGGCCTCGACGCTGCCGAGGACTGGCACCCCCGTCGGTCCCACTCACGTCGTCGTGGGAAACACGATCATCGACCTGGACGAAGAAGAGAGCGAGAGGAAGCGCGTCAAGGGACGCAACCAGGACTACCTGGACCATCTTATCACTGCGACGTTCGAGAACACGGGGTTCAACTGGGACCTCAAGTCAGTTCGTCTAACTGACATGAAGGCCCAGTTGTCCAAACGATTCTACGAACGCATCACGACTGCTCCGCCGTACGCTGGTACGCTTTGACGACGGACTACCGAAAGGGCATGATCGCTGAGCTGAGCGAGGAGCTCATGTTCGTTCTCACTCGTCTGGCCGACCAAGCCTATCAGGCGTTACGCCTGAAAAACCCCCGACTCCCACGCGACCTCCTCTCCGAAGGTTTCTTTCGAAACGACCAGCACGTCATACGTCCGAAACCATCCGCTCGAAGTACGACGGACGACTCATCATTGCTCCTGGGTAAAGAAGGTCACTGACGTGCCCTGCCCGTTCATGGTCGCAGTCGAGGACGAGTACGACGAGATGGACACGGGCATCGAGTTGTACGCGACCCCAGTCCGGCACAAAAAGCCCGACCACCTCGCCCTCGAGACTGAGGACCGACTCATGGCGCAGGACAACCACCTCCTAGGCATCGTTCGAGACCTGTGGGACGACGGACTCACCGCCGACGCATTCCGTTTAGGTCAGGAGATGCGCAAGAGGAAGCGCGTCCAGTACGA
>WTXD01000100.1:0-65742 GCA_022496205.1 Gloeopeniophorella convolvens | reverse complement strand
TGCTCTTAGTAAGTGATTATTGGGAACTGAGCTTATTTTTTCCTTATCCATCTAAATTGCCACACTAGTCATAAGACCTACATCTTATTGGCATCTTTAAAAGAAGTTAAAAAGAACTCTCAATGATGAGGCACACAATAAGACATGAATAAGCTAGTCAAAACATGATCACACTATAATGTAGAAGCAGTAAAAAGGAAGCTAATATTCCACTATACTACTAACATTATACACTATTAAGGTAACTAATGTCAACCCTAACCCTAATATCCCCTCACCCTGAACACCTAACCCTAACCCTAACCCTCAGCCACAAGTCATCCAGCCGGGGATCAAAGAGACTGTGCTCAACAAAGTCAACAATAGTACATGAAAGAGCAGGAAGGAGACATACCTTATGTCAGTCAGAGGAGCGAGAACCAACAGGGAGATGCAGGCAGCAGCAAGCCAGCAAAGTGTTGTACTAACAGTAAGTTAGCAAAACCGTGTAGGATGTGCTGAATGCTCACCCATATCCCCAGCTCCTTCCTATACTGACCTTGGTTTGCAGGTGGTGGGCTTGCAGGTATGGCAGGAGGGGAAGGGAAGGAGAAACGGGGGAGGGGAAATGCGGGAAGATGGAGGGAGGAGAAAAGAGTGAAGCGACGTGGCATCGTGCGGAATCGTGAAAGTCGTACGACACCGGGTTCGGCCGGATACACGCCACACATGACACGTGACACGTGACACGTGACGTGTTCTTGCCGCGTGAGTCAACAGTTCGACTTGTCGTTTCTCGTAAACGGTAGTAAGTACTAAGGTGCGCCTGCTATGTACACTGTCCGCTCACACGTACTGACCACCGCCCACTCGCACTCTCCGCTATCCCACACTCACTCTTTGCCCCTCTCAGTGACGAAGAATTGCGCCGTGACGCAGCCCTCGCCTCCTGCCCCGCCAGGCGCTCCTGGGCGATGTCGGCAACCGCGCCTGACGGTACACCCCCAACCCTGTCCCCTGCACCCATATCGCCGCCTTCTCCCGGCTCACTTTCCGGCTCGCTGCCTGCGAGCTCGCCCGGCGCACCCTCACCTGGCTCACCGCCCTCACCTTCTGCGTCGCCCGCAAATAGCACTGCACCGATCCGCGCGTGTCAGCGCTGGCACACGCAGGTACGCTATCCTTCGCTCCCTCGTTCCCGCTCCTCCTGAACCGCCTGTCCCCGGCCCTTTTGCCATCCCCATCTCCCTCACTGCCTTTCCCACCAACCTCCTCCCCACCTGCTATCGTCCATCCTCGTCACATTCGCCTGGCCGGGCGCCAAAACGCCGCCATGACTCGCCTCGCACGACCCGGCACCGAACCACAACCCCGACGTGCGGGCGCAGGAGAGTTCACCGCGTAACGCGACCACGATGTGGCACAGTGACGCGCGCCTCAAAGTGCAGTCACCACTGCAAAGTTGTGTGGACGAACACAGCGAGCGCGCGTCCCTTATCGCGCCGGCCTTCCAGTTTGCTACAACGCCGCCGCCGCAATCTTTCGCGCACGAGGCCAACTTTGCAAGCCCAAACAGCGACGGCCGTACCGCAATACACGCCATCGCCGCGACATCGCTGACACCACCCCGCGCCAAATCACCGCCACTCCCTGATGAGCGCAGCCACACCAGTAGCCCAAGTTTGAGTGCTGCTGATGGCGTCCCGGCGCCACACCCAGGCGGTACGTTTGTCCTCGACGCATGCACCGGCGCGCCGTGCCACGCGGACAAGGTGTGCCTCGCCGTCACACTCGGGCACGGCCACACTCCCGCGCGCCCACCCCTCGTCGTCCTCTCCGCCGGCCCGCTGTGCTCATGGCGCTTGCGGCATGGCCAATGACCTGGCGCAAAGGACACAACGAGGTGCGCCTGTGTACCCAATATGTAGTACTCCCGCTGACCACTAGGCCCGCCCCATGGCCCTGTGTCTGCTCCCCGTGTGAGTGGGAGCGGTGGCACCGCAACCACGTTGTGAGGCTGTGCGGAGCAGCACGGCCCCAACAACAATGACGACGCGGCTGCACGACGCAGTGCGGTGGCGATGCGACATGGTGTGCCCATGACGACGACGGTGGTCGCAACACGCTGCGACGTAGCACAGCCGCAACAACAACGACGCCAGCGGCACCAGTGACGCTAGCACCGTCACCCACAACTGCGACGACGAGATCAAGGCCGACAACGGCGGTGGTGGTGCGCGTGGGAACGGTGGCAGCGAGTGTGAGATCGGCGGCGGCACACACAGGAGACTGCGGCAGGCGGAGACCTCGCAGATGTATCTATTAAATATTATGTGCAATCTTATTAGGGAGGGTTTTTCAGATGTAAGGAAGGCAGAAGCTAAGCAGAAGACTCAGGTAAGCTGGAGGTCGTAAGATGACCACAAGCAGGCCCTAATTTAGCTTCAAGAACAATCTAAGAGTACTAAGAATGACTAAGACTGGTAAGCACGGTAAGCAAGGAGTAAGACAGGGGGGTTTTTGTAGAGAGGGAAGTGGGTCGCCTCCAGATCAGTGCTTTCTCTTGACTTTATATGTGCAGCATTCTCCCAGGCCTTCGCTATTCATGGCGGGGTATGGCATTGGTACGAACCACGATTGGCTTTGATATTCTGTTCGGTGATGGTTTGTTTGATCAATCCTAATTACAGCAAGTTGCAAATCCTCAGGCCCTTTCCTGGCTTCCCGGGCATACAGGGCGGGAATTGAACTAGCGACTTGGCGGGTGATCCCGGTGGCTTTGGTCACAATTTGACGAGTCCTGACCAATCATGAACACTCAATCTCGTCCCAGCTTTATTTTCCGCTCTGCTCCGCTAACACCGGCTATGTGCGGGCGCGCCCACAAAGGGCCTGAGGATTTGCAAATTGCTGTAGGGCCTATGGATCTGGTCGCCAATGAACGAGATGCCATTCAACTTTGGACGCATGCCTATCTGTCTCCTGGCCCTCTTTTGGTTCACCGTCCTTCAAGTGCCTACGGCCCTTGCGAGAAATTTTTGGGATGCTGTTGGCGTTCCGGTTCATCACCAGATTCGTCGGCTCCCCATCCCTTGCAACAGGAGGCGCCGGCAACCGTTGCAGATATGTACTAGTATAGCGCCAGGGTGGGGGCGTACCCAATGATGACTTCCTGGGCGCGTCTGATGTGTGCGCACCTGCAGCTGGGCCTATCATGGGCGGCTTCGCCGCGCACGCTGAAGGGTGGAGGTGGACCATCTGGGAACTCCTGTAGTTGGGTGCCAGCTTCACTTCCCTCCTCTTCTTTTTCTTCCCCGAAACATCTTCTTCCAACATTCTTTTCCGCCGCGCCTGGCGCCTCCGCAAGGCTACCGGGAATCAAACAACTCCGGTCCCAGCCTGAGATTGAGGCGGCCAACATGAAACCACGCGACCTCGCCATCGACATGCTCGCCCATTCACGCTGGATTCCGGGAGCCACTTGTCATGGCACTCAACCTCTACATTGGATTTGTCTACTCGCTCTTCTACTTGCGGTTCGAATCCCTCCCCGATTGTCCTCGGCGACATCTACCACTTCAGAGAGCAGTTCCCCGGCCTCGCCCTCCTGGGCATCTTGGGGGGGCGTCATCGTCACCTTCCCGTCGTTCTTCTACTACCTTTACAAGTACCAGGACAAGCTGTTCGACGAGAACGGATACATGGCACCCGAAATCTAAAAGCGCTTGCCACTTGCCATCATGAGCTCGTTTTTCCTTCCGGTGTGCTTGTTTTGGTTCGGATGGACCGAGCGAGCGAGCGTCCACTGGATTGTACCGCTTCTGGGCTCAGGGCTCTTCTGTCCCTCTTCGTGCGTGCTTTTTCCCCTCGCGATTTGCGCGCGTTCGAATGACGCTGATGCGCGCGCTCCGCAGAACGCTTCAGGACCGTGCCGCCCGTCTCGTGGTGGGAAAGCCCGTAGGCGGCGCTAGGAAGCGTACAGGTAGAGCACGCAGGCGCGGGCGCGAGTAGATCAACCCGCGCTCGCGCAGCAGCCCGGCACGTCTTTCCCTGGGCTCTCTGTGTAACGGGACGTGGCCAGAGAAGATTACAGGGCCGTGGTGCTCCTCTGCGTTGCATGAGCGGCCAGTGCCATCGCAGCGTGGAACGACGAAGCACACCTGCCGTGAGGCCCTTGAGAAGTCAGTGGTGCTGTTGCGTGGCGAGATCCACTCCTCAGCCGATGTGCTCCAGTTCTCTGCGCAGGCATAGTCCTCGTTGACATGCCGGGCACACCGAGTAGCACTAGCGAGCGGCTCGCCACCGGTAGGTGTTGGTTCACGCGCCCAGAGTAGCCCTCGAAGCACTGGCGGACGTGCTTGCTGCCAGATGCATCCGATACAGGCGAGTTCATGATAGTTCATGATCATGTCAGGACAATGCACTTGGCTGCGTAGGAGAGAGGCTCACCCGACGCCCACGTTTCCTGGAATGTATAGCCCCTCGACTGGGAAGAACCTGTGGAAGTGTGGCGCGTACTAAGCAGGCAAACCTGCGGGCGGCACACGCTCAGTGCAGACGGCACGTACTTAGTGAACACAAGCTGCGCGCGTCGCCTTGGCCGCATCCGGCGCCCTCCCGACGATGGCCTGTCGTGCGCACTGTGAGCGGGGCTACTGTGGCGTGTAAGAATGCAGGCTGTATGTGAGGTCAGCTTCGCTGCTGTCTGGAGCACCGAGTGACGCTGCACGCACTACGTCGTCTGGTCGGCTGGACCTGATGAAGTACGCCGAGGCAGACATGCTCAAAGAGGCGGTAGACATCTGGAGAGCGACACGTAATGTGCAGAGTATCTTAGTGTGTGCCGTGGCGCGACTCGCTCAAATCGAAGGGCGCCGAAGTGCGCGGTGAGATTCAGCCACCCCTCGGCTGTTCAGAGCGCCTCCTTCGGTGATATGTTTCTACAGATCGTATCCTGGCGCCCTGGCGCGCCATAGCAGGTCTCAAGAGACGTGTTGATATCAGCATGACGGCGCTTATTGGTTGTCGGTTACTTAGGGATGTACAACTTGCTAACGAGCCCATTCTGTGCGATAACCTTCTCTTTCCATTCCTTCTCGACCTCGCCCAAGTCCCAGTTGGCCGACAGGTACCTGACCAAAGGAACATTGAGTGCGAGTTCGGCAGTGCAGGGCGTCTAGCGGAGGACTGAAAGCCCACCTCCCGTTCAGCCAGTCCATATGGCCCGCCGTGAGGTACAGCATCGTCGCGGCAGGCAGCTCCAACGTATCGAGTGTGATGCCGGGGCTCGGCTTGATGCCTGCATCCTTGGCCAGTTGGGTCAAGATGACCCCAGGGTGCACCGAGAATATCTTCACTTTCGGGTACTCTATGCGAATACGTTCCATGGGACGATCCTGATATATGGGGGAGATACGTACCAAGCGCGATGAACTCGGCCAGACGAATCATGGCGTGCTTCGAGATGCAGTAGTCGCTTCCGCGCGGCAGGCGGATCTGTGCGAGGCCTGCAGAGATGACGACGATGCGTCCGCCGGACTCGGTGAGCGCCGGGAGGGCCGCGCTTCGAGGCTGTCAGCACCAGGGCTGGGCGGGTCTGGCTGCAGGGACACGTACCGCGCGATGTTGAACAGGCCGCGGATGTTCACCTCGAACGTCGTCCACCAGCTCTCGGGGTCTTTATCGCCCAGCACTGCATGCACGGAGCGAATCAGCACCGCACCACGCCACAGAAAGAGACTCGGTAGCGTACATTGGTTGAGGTTGGACATCGCGCCCGCGTTGGCGATGACCACGTCAAGCCGCCCGAAGCGCGCAAGCGTGGCCTGCACCACGGCTTCCGTGGCCTTCGGATCGCACGCGTCCGCCGGCACAGTGAGCAGCTGAGCACCTGGCGCCTCGGCGAGGATCGTGATAGCAGAGGCGTCGAGGGTCGCCTGGGAGCGCGCTGTGATGGTCAAACTTGCGCCGGCCTTTGCGTAGGCAGCCGCAATCGCCTGGCCGATTCCGCGCGAGGCGCCAGTCACGAGGACGACTTTGCCCTTGTAGGTCTTGTTCGCAAACGCGTCGGTAGGGTCGATAGTTGGGTACACGCTGTGCGGGACTTTAGTAGGATACCATGCTCGATGTGGCGGACGACGGACGTACTCGTGGTGCTGGGTGACGCTGAGTCGCTCGTCGAAGCCAATGAGAGAGTCCATTTCTGCGATTCTGGATAAGAGACACAAGGGAAGTGGGTTGCCTCCAGATCGGTGCTCTCTCTTGACTTTATATGTGCAGCATTCCAACTAGTCGGAACAGAGTCATTTGCTTATAGTCATTTCCCAGCTACGTGAACGGAAGAGCGAAGCCGAGTACTCATTTGGCGTGCAGAAATCCCAGAAAGGAACGCGCGTATGGCCCGCACCCGCGGCATACTGTATATTGGGCGTCAGGGGTGTCCATGTCAGCTATGAAGGAAAGATAGAAAGGCCTGAGTCAGCCACTACTTAGCTGATGACATGAGTGCGACGACGTGAGTGGGTTGCGGCGCTAATGCGGGGTGTTATATAAGCAAGATCCGGCCATCAATGTATAAGCCGGCTCTACGCACTCGTCCCCCGCATCCTGAACGCACAGCTGCGCAGATACTATTACTTACCTTAGATGAATTTCGCGACACCGGAGTTGGGTAAGTATATAAATAACTTCGTATCCCGTGCTTTGTTGGAGGAGCTTTGATAGTCCGAGAGGAGAAATTGCTACGGCAGCGAAGGAAACTAAGATCGAGACTTGGGTTCAACAACTGGGCCCGAGTCGAATTCAACGGTTGCGTAGAAACTGCATTTGGTTCGAGCAAACGCTAATTTCTCGAGGCACCAAGAAGAGTGGTTGGTTTCCGTCGACGTCCTTTACAGGCAAGAGGGTCTATTGGCGGCAAGGCTCTATCCACAAGCTTCTCCAAAGGGCCGGGATTGTCCACGGAGTCCTAGTACGTTGTGCCGAATACATATCCGAGTGCCAGACAGACGGCGAACCCAGGGTTTAGTGAAGCATTTGACAGACCGTTCGTGAGCCTGGGTGCCAGAGATCAACAGTTGGTGCCAAAGTAACAGGGTGGCGCAGAACATGCACCTTGAACGAGACACTGAAGGAACTGGAGCGCGCCAGCAGGCACGACTCCTATATCTTGGTGCCAGTGCCATAATCACGGAAAGAAGCGCTGCAGCGTGGGGGGAGTCGTCACTGTCTGGCACTGAGGGTGCCAAGTTCTTCGCGAGTTATGGCACCAGTGAGGATCTAACTCCGATCATCCGTGGGTTCGCCCAAGGCATGCCCTTTAGCTTGGTTTATAAAACAGGCGAAGTGGGCACCATGACTCGAAGTCCCTACAGCAGCAGCGCTCGCTACAAGTCGAGCAACACCAAGCACCGGAAAGGAGTGAGCCGCGATGGCTGGGCCGTCTCGCCCCGTGTCGGGTCACGCGCACGTCAGCAAGGGATCCCGAAGCGGGAAGGTCGACCCACAGCCACACTCTGGCTTGAGCACAGGCCCTAGCACCTCCACCACACGGCCTCCCTCTCCCTCCTCCAACTTTCCTCACAATAAATCTCCTGCACACACCCTGAATCCCTCACATGGCGTCAAATAAACCAGGTGGCGTCCCCTTCTCCCCTAGCGCAACCCCCAAGTAAGCTCCTCCCCGCGCAAAATTATCCCCGCCGCCCAGATCGCGCACGATCGTTTACCTCCGCCCTCCAGATACCTCAACGACTTCAGCAAGGCCCTTGCGAGCGAGGTCCGCATCCTCCTGCAAGAAGTTGGCAAGCTGCGCGATGAGCGCCGCGCCCTGCAGCAGTACGCCCGCCGCCCCCCCCCCCCCGCTCCACCCGCCCGCCGCCCACTGACTTGACCCACCCCAGCGAGATCGCCGAGCTGATGGCCGTCAAAGCGAAGCACAGCGCAGGCGGCGAGTACTCGCCCGACTGGCGCCCGAAGGTGATCCCCGCGCGCCCCCTCCCACCCCCGTGCTCACCGCTCGTCTTCACCCCCCGCAGTACCTCCCCGAGGAGCTCATGCCACCCGCACCTGCGTCGCCGCCGCCGCCACCGCCCGAAGAGCCTCCCGCGCTCGATGGTCCCGCGCGCCCCGCGTGGCGCACCGTCGTCAAGCGGCCCGAGCCGGGCGCACGGCGGAAGGGCAAGGCGGCGGCCGCCCCACCGCCACCGCCACCGCCGCCGCCCCCCGCGATCGAAGCGCCGCGCTCTGAGCTGCCATCGTGGGCGCAGTGGAGACGTGCGTAGCCTAGCCTGCTTTGCCGGCGCCACGTGGGCTGATAGGCGTGTGTGCAGCGAATCCGAATGTCCACCCGGTCCACCGCGGGCCCGACCCGTCGCAGGCTATCGTCCAATCTCCTCCCCCTCGCCAGGGTCTCTTCGGTGCGTGCTCGCCGGGTGGCTTTTATATGCTTTCTGCTGGCGCTAATGGTGCCACGCAGGCCCTACGACCCCGCCGCCGTCATGAGCGGCGTGCCATGGCAAGCTGTTGTGGCACTGAGCGCCCGGGACCATAGACCCGTCCAGGTCAGACAGGACCAGGCCCATCCACAATCCCACCTCTTCCGGTCCTCCCTTATCTGCCGTTCCACATTACCTTTCCTCTTTTCCTTGTTATATTTCACTCACATGTTTTACGAACTTATCTTGTTGCCTTTGTGTTCCAACAATTCTAAGAGCAGGTTATGCACGCGTGTACGCTGTTATCACAATTGAATTTATAAACTGTCGCCATCGAGTATGTACTACTGCTATAGTATGCACAGAACGGGCCACCGCCGCACCCGTTGGATGTCTACACTGCGCACGGCGTGCGACACTATGGATTACGTACTAGAACAGAACAGAAAGAATGCTGTGCCAAAGGCTGCTTGCTATCGTGAGGCGAGAAGTGAGAGTTGTGCATGTGGGTAATAAATACGTAGGTGCAGTGTTGCGTATTGTGTATTGAGTGTGGGTGGTATGCGACCGAGTACAGGGTACAATTTGCAGGCCGAAAGCCAATAAGGAGGTGCGATACATTACGGTGCGCGAGTGCAATAGATAGTTAGTTGCGGGTTGCGTTAGATGTCGTGAGCCGAGAGCGTTGTATGGGGTGGGTATCGAGGGGTACCGATACGGGGGGTCGAGGTCCGCACGTCGGAGTTATGCGTCACGGACGTTGATCTGCACGAACAGTGTCGAGAAGATGTACTGCGACACCTGCGCGTCGTACAACGGCAGGTGGCGGAATCCTGAACAAAGCCAAGTCAGTCCGTGGCGCGCGCGAATGCAGCGGAACACGCACCCTCACGGAGACACGCAAGCGACACGCAGTGCACCGCGAGCGCCTCCCTCTCGACGTCGCCGTCCTCGCGCACGGCGAAGCGCACGAACACCAGCTCGCGCATGTCGCCGACGACCTCGAACGGCAGGCTGAGCGACTCCTCCCACACCGGGTTGAAGCCGTTGTTCTTCACCGCGCTCGTGCGGTACGAGACCTGCAGCGCGGACGCGGGCGCGCTCGTCGGCGCCACCGAACAGAGGCCCCAGTCTGGGAAGTGCACGGACACCTCGACGCATGGGTCGAGAACGGACTTGTCGATGATCTCGCGCCCGTTTGCGTCCTTCGGGCGCGGGAGCTGCTGCGCTGAGATTACCTGCGTATATGCGTACATCAGTGCCTGGGTGCGGAAAAGTTGGGCGGGTACGCACGGTGATGTCCAGGTAGTGCCGCGTCCGCTTGCTGAGCAAGCTCTTGTCGGGGGCTCGGAGAGCGAGTGGTTTGAGGACATAGCCGCATCGGCCGTTACGTTGGAACATCGCATGGTTGATCACGTATCCCAGGTCTAGTGTATTGTGAGCGCACCGCCAAGCGCGGCATGGGGAAGACTCACCGCAGGTCTGCCAATTGAGGGCAACGAGCTGTGCTCCAGCGCTCCAGTACCGATGGGGCTCGTAATTGGTAGATGTGACACGCGTGCCCTTGGGGTAGACTCGTACGAGGTGTGTCCGATTGTGCTTGATGAGGTCGAGCATGCCGTTGCGCTTGAACATCTTGTTGGCAGTATTCTCCGAGAGCGAGAACATGTGCTCCGGTGCATAGTGCTCCTTCTTATTGATGCCGCGACACTTGACGCCGACCGTGTACACGAGCAGCGCTACGAGCGACATTGACATGCGGACTTTCACCTTCTCGGCAGCATTGGAAACTGATTTCGAAGGCGAACGGCGTCTGAGAACGCTCCGGCTCTTGCTGAACTCTTCCTTGATCTCGGATAGCTCGTGCTTGACTTCGTACTTGAGCTCGTGCTTGATATCAGAAAGTTCGTGTTTCCACTCTGCGACTCGGAATAAGCGAGAGCGGCGCGTGACTAGAGCTAAACACTAACCGGAAAGCATCTCGCCGTCCGTGGTGGATTCTGTGGACGTCGATGAAGATTCGGTGTCAACTGAGACGGCGTTCGGCCGCATGCCCTCGCTCTCGGAGACGTAGAGGTTCTTCGCCTAACCCATGGGCCTAAGCGGCGAGCAGAAAATAAGGGGGAGATGCACATACCTTGAGTAATACGCGCCCTTTCAAGTCTTCTGGGCTTGGCAGGACTTCGATCTTGGGACGGCCATCGACCGGCGCGCTCACAAGGGACTCGCCAAACACCTCGTGCATGATCGAGGCCATCATCTCCTGCTGAGGAACACTGCAATGCACCTCGGCGGAGATAATAATTGGGTAAGGCGAGACTGCGAAAGCGTATTTCGCGATAGCTTCACAGGCTTCGCGAAGGAGTACTTTCGTTGTGAGCGTCTTGCCGTGGTAGATGACTGGCTCCTTATCGCCGTCGAAGATATCAACTGGGGTACATGTCAGCACAAAGCGATATCATGTGAGAGGATGCTCACGCTCGACGCTGCGGCAGCTATGGAGAAGCGCGCGGATGTATCCTTCGATTGTGCTGTCACCAACAAGTTGATGCCCAACAAGGTAGGTGTTGTGGGAAGACGAGACGTAGTACTCCGAGAGGGGGTGCGTCATATCGTGGTGAATTTTCCCCTCCTGATCTGAGAAAGCAGAGTTATCCGTGGACAAAAGGAACGCGGTGAAGCTTTCGAGCGAGAGATTGGCAGAGGTGAGGGTGTCCGCGGGCGGAGTGGCCGGGCCGGTCATACCAGAAGGAATGTCATGGACTCCATCAGCCCGCTCGTTGAGAACCAAGTCAGTTGGTAGCTGAGTCGGCCGCTGAGCATCTCTCGCGGCGTCGTCACCGGGTGGGGATCCAGCATAACGAAGGAAGATTTGCTTGAGCTCAGCTGCCTTAGCATTGGACTGTCAAAGGCATAGATCAGCATGGTTAGAACAACAGACATGGGTGGCACCACCTTCTGATGCGCACGCATAAAATGCTCGAATGTCTGGTAAGAAAATGCGCCATTGTCCAAGGAGCACAGCTTCCTGTACAGGCGTTCCACCTCGGGGCGCGCCTTTAGCAACTTGACAAAGCGCTGAAAGTCACTGAAATCTAGGTATCCACGCTTCTGGACGTCTGCTTGCTGTAGACTCCATCAGTGCCTGCGGTCCGCATAACAGAAGCAACGCATACCTTAAATCGGCGGTTTAGGTCCTCGCGCGAGGGGTTTATATTTAGACGCCTGCACAGCTTTTCGACGTCTTCAAAGTACAGCCTTTGGTCAGCTTGTTCGTCCGCGGCTTTCCAGTACTGCTTTTCCCAGACCGCTTCGCGGAGGTCGATGTTACCCAAACCACACATAAGTGCCTGACGCACAGCATACAGCTTGCGCAGAGTGGTATCCCACATCTGGAATGCATCGATGGAAGGTGCGATAACATGCCAGATCTTCCAGTGGCCCTCGAGGGTATAGATGACGGTAAGCCAGCGACTCTCCCATTCTTTCGGGACCTGGAAAAGCTCTCGATAGTATCGAGCATCAGAAGCGGTCCGCAATTCCTTGATATTCTCAATGGGTACTGCGGAGGAAGGAAAGATGGCTCAGCGATAGCTCATTGCTACAGTGAGTCACGCACTGATCCGGTGTTTCTTGGACTCCCAGATGATTTGACCCTGGTCGGCGTCAAGCCTGCATACGACAGTCTTTCGCTTCTTCCCAGAGACCTTCGTCATAGGGGTGCCGATCCGAAGGAGCTCCGGGACCGTAAAATCGGCAGGAGACGCCTGCTGGGCTGCGGCAGTGCCGCGGGAGTCATCCACCTCGGTCACAAGCGGTAAAGAAGGCGTCGACATGGGCGATAGCGATGCACTCAATGATGTAAGAGGGAGATTAAGCGCCGAGAGAGAGAGGTGGGATCCGCGCGGGGAGCGGGAGCGCGTCGCTGAGGGCGACGGGGACACGGTGAGGGTGGTAGGCGGGGGCGGCGTTGGCTCGGGCGGGGACGAGGGAGGAGAGAAGAGAACGGGGCGCGCTGTCGCGGTGGCCTCGGAGAGGCTCCGCCCATGTCTTTTCTGACTTTCCACCTGCCTATTCGGGCGCGGATCGCTGACTCCTCCACCGCGCCATCCCGAGCTCTTCGATCGAGCCATCGACACGGTCACGCCCTTTACCTTCCGTCCAAGTGACACCAGCGCCGCGCGTGGGCTGTTACCCGCGGATGCGCTGTGCCGTCGGTTGGGAGAGAGCAGCGAAGGCGAAGGCACTGACGCGGGCGAGTCGTCTTCTTCTACCTCCAGTGCGCTTTCATCTGCTTCAGTTGCGAGCATGATACTCCGCAGCTCGGGTGAGGGGCGTCCGCGGCTTGTAAACATATTCGAGGCGCGTCGGAGGGGAGAAGTGGCGGGAGGAAAGTCCGGAAAGTAGTCGTCAGCTTCGTCGGCGTGGTCCATGATCGTGTAGGTATTGTCAATGTGCAGAGGAAGTGTGGCATGAATGAAGGGAAGGGGGATCCAGAGCTGGAGTGTCCGAAAGATATAAACGTAGAGATGTTCAAATTGGGAGGGGCAGATGCAGAGATCACTTGGTTCGAGTCAAATCATGTTCCGGTCGTTAGGGCCGCGAAGGCATGACGAGGATGGGTGACTGTGAACGTGGTTGGATGCCTCTAAATAAAGAGGCGGTGAGAGCAGTGGGTGGACATGGCGCCCGCGATTTCACCCCAGAAGGGAGACATTGAGGCGTTCACTCCGGAGCCAGGCCCGCTTTGTTCGCTTGCAATCGCTAAGTATCATAAGTCGTGCGGCACCGGTTGGCACCGGTCGCTGTTCCGCTAAGCGATGGGCGCCCCCTGGCGTCCCACGGGGTTCCCAGCGCCTCCCACTCCTGCATCACTGTGCCACTGGACCCTGTACGAAACGTGCTCCGTACCGCCGCAGCTCTGACAAAACAGCGCATTTACATAGCATGTGGTTAACCGTCCGGGGCATAGCTGCATTCGGGGCTGATTGGATTTAGACTCCTGGCCCGAACGGAGCGCATGCTCTTTTACAACAGCCAGCTGCCCAGTGCCTCCAACACGTTAAGGCACCGGGAAAGATGCACGATGGGGTCTGCGGTACAGGAATAGCAAGATCGTTGTAGCCAACAGTTCATAGCATATTCGATCGAACACCAAAGCCGACCCACGCGTTTCTCAGCGAGATCCTTCGTCGATCGAATAGTCGCGAAGAACCTTCGGAAGCCCGGAGGTATTAGCCAAAAAGTGGAATTCTTCGTCCTTTTGCGTGCGACCCGCTCAGGCAATATTCGCGGGCTTCCGAGTTACGCAGAAGCTAGCTTGAGATCAGTCGGTGTAAGCTTACTGAGGGTTGGCAAAGTCTGGTTCGGAGAGCGACCCGCCGGGTGCAATGAGAAACGCATAATTCAACCGCAAATCGTGATATCCGAAAGTAGAATGGGCAGCGGGGTGCGGTTGGTTTGGTTGTGCTGACTTCGCAATATCCGCGGTAAGAATGATCCTTGCCGATGGTGGTAAGTAGTGGAGATGTGCCTAGTGGGCACGCGCTGTTCATAAAAGATTGCAGTGGGGCGCTCGCACCGAGTCATCACAGGATATAGCCCATTGTGCGCAATGGGAGTAAATCTGGGGCTATGATGTAGCAGGCAAGACTGTTCTTTCCTTTTTCCGTGAGCGATGATGCCTGCAGGAGGCGGGGGCATGTCATAGCACTTACACTGCGGCGCAGGACGCGCAGCAACCGCCAGTCGATATGGGAGGTTCGTAGCTTGAAACGGGCGAGATCTGGCACCAAAGAAGCGCCCCATGATGCCACAAGATCCGGGCCTGTTATGACATTAATCACGCACGACGGAGGCGTGTGTTTGGGGGACGCCATAGAGCCACAAAATGCCGAAATGCCTAGACCCCGTGCGGATTGGTAGCACAGTGAGAAGACCGTTCCCTAGGAGGAGTCGCCGCCAGGGCGAGGGACGCTGCTAGTGCCAATGACCAGTGGAACCGCCCCACGTGCTGTATTGCTTTCGAAGACGACCATCCTTCTTACTGGAAGAACGTCGGATACGGCGCCTGGACGGCGATACTCCCACACCTACGCAGGAAATAGAGACGTCCAAGAATCGGCAGGGCGCTTCGATGGTGCAGTGGGGGCTAAGAGGGGAACCTAGGCGAGGAGTAGTCCGACAATTGTCATGCACAACGTGTTTTCTCTACAATCGGGGGGTTCATCTGCGACGTCGCGGAGCCCCAGCCTTGGTCTCAGGCATTTTGACGTGAGATCAAGAGGCGGTGGTCGTGGACGACCGACGTGTATTTCGCGGATCTTTCGAGAGTCCGTCGCGCTTGAGCGCAAGAATGATGAATGAGATTCGCCCGATCTGGGGGGAGGCTGTGTAAGGAATCCTGTTCGGAGAGTCGAGACAGTAGTAAGTAAGTAGCACTGCGACCGCGGTGAACGTTCAACGTTTTCTGCCGCGGACATTTAGCGCCCGACGACTATCCCCACCGGAAGCGCCGTGTTTGCCCGTATTTACATCCGCACCATGTCCTCACCCTCTCCATCGAAGCCGGCGTCCAGCGAGGATATCGTCGCCCAAAAGGTACGCATACTTCTCCATGTTTAACGTAGCGAACTGAGCCTTGGGATATGCAGTATGACCGCTGCTGTACGTGTCTCTTTTCTGCAATTCCGAGTTTCGGAACGTAGCAGAACTTAACGACGTGTGCCCCGAGCAGTAGCGGATTTACTGGTCAAATCGTGCGTCGGATGTCTACCTCCTTCCTCTTAACACCAGGCTGACGCCTTCTTGAAACAGCGGTATCGGCTTCAGTGTCGGCGTCGTCGCGTCGGTCATCCTCTTCCGCCGTGCGTGACAACGCGCCAACCCCTCTCCTTTCGCCCGACACACGCTCAACTGCTCTCTTCCAGGACGCGCATGGCCTATAGCCCTCACGACGGGCTTCGGTGCAGGCGCCGCATACGCGGACTGCGATCGCTCGTTCAACCCCGCGCGCATCCCCGGCGTGCGCATCCTCCAGCAGGCGCCCCCGGAGTCGAAGTAATCTACCACACCACTAGAGAGATGTCTCAGAGAATTTCATCATTATGGCGTCGCTTCACCGGAGTACATAGATTGTGAGGTGTGAAACGGTGCTAGTGATCCTGTGTGGCGTTGGTCGACTTTTCAACTTCAGGTGCAAACTCGACCAGCTTTCGATCTGCGTGCGGTCACCGGGGCGCGGGAGTGTGCGTTGCGGCTCGCCGAGGACTAGACGTTTGTACAGGACCACTGATGGGGACGTGAGGCACGGCGTGAGTTCCTTGGTCAACGGTATGCGAGGGTATGACGAACCGGATGTTGCGGCCATGATGGGCACAGTTAGGATAATTGTGCGGAGGCGTTGCCCTTGTGGGGACAGCTTTGGCGTCGCCATGGCACCGCTCTGACTCGGTGTCCGCTGTCTAATCGACGTTGTTGACGTCGTCGACGAAGGCGGTCGAGCGTCTGGCTGCTCGGAGGATGCGGTCGGACCCAGCGTCGGAAGAGTAGTGCCACGTGGCGCGTGGCCGGTGGGAAGGCGCGCTCTTACTGTAGGGTTTCTTGTCTGGTCTTTGGGTACATACTTATATCTAGCACATCCAACAACAAGTACGAGATATAGATTGAACCGTCTTATATTACGAGTCGTCTGACCTCTACGTGCGAACAACCAAAAACTGCTCCGGAATGTCGGGACTCTCAATCATCGCCAGCCCGCGCTCCACCTCCACAACGCCATTGGCTTCGCGCACGTATCTCTCAACCTGGACCAGAATATCAGCTTTGTATAGGTAGAAAGCAAAGATCGGTGCACCTTCCACACCCTCGTCTCTATTCCAACTTGGGAGATAGCTGGGCTGCATTGACGGACAATGTCGAGGGCGTCTTGGTGTGGGTTGTATGGTGTGGGCCGTTCGACAAGATTGATATGCAAAGTGCGTAATTGATTTGCTCGTGCAAGGATAGGTCCAACCAATGCCTGACAGTGTGAATCAGAGGCGCGCGCATGGATACAACGTCAAAAGCCAACCATCTCGGCGTGGTCTACGAGCATAAAAAGCTGCTCCAAGCTCGTGCACTGCGTGCACACACGCTCGATGACGTCGAGACTAAGCTGCAGCCGGTGGAACGAGAACCGAACGAGGTGTTCATGATGCTGGTGGATGATGCGCATGCAAAATGTATCTGCAAGCGCTCTCTGCGTACCCGCCCTAGGCGCGTAGATCTGGAAGTATTCCAAAGGCGACTCCGCAAGGAGGGATGCTGTGTCGCTCATCCATGCGTCGGTTGAGTGGTCAGGGTGAATGGTCAAGGTGAAAGAGCGGAGTGATATCAGTCCGCCAGCTCTTGCGCAAGCTGCGTGTAAAGCAGCCATGTTCTGCTCACGCGTCAGCCATGGAGATGCGAGCGGAGGCACAGAACCGGTACTTGCGAATATCGGCGAGAAACTCTCGAGGCTGAGGCCTTGCAATCCCTTGACGTTGTTCCTGATCATAAGCCAAACACCTTCGTTGGTGACTTTAGGGCATCCGGCCAGGTGTAGATGTTCCAGGTGAGGAGTGTGTTCTGACATCAAACTCAAAAGTGAGTCCGTGACGTGTATGTCTGCCTGGGCAGGATGAGTAAATATCTCCTCGAGGCGGTGTACATTGCTTCAGCGCGCCTTGCATATGAGGGTCAAATTTGTTAGTGATTTCCCCATACACTCCAGCCAGTATGGGATTATCGAGAGGACGGGTATGCTGGGCATAATCAAAGATATCTTGCGCAGGCGAAGTAGCTGGACAAGATCCCTAGGCCCATAGTGCCCAGTGTGACCTCCATTGATAGCGATTTCGGTCAATTCAGGGCATTTGGAAAGGCTTCTGAGAATATCGGATGTCAACGAGCCATCTCTAGTCCATGTACAGGAACGGAGGTGCACGGCGTTCTCGAGCCCTCTGGTGCACCAGTCCCGAAGTTGTTCGTAAGACTGAACGGACCCGTGTGCTTTGGGGAAGTCTCTGACTTCTGAAGAGAGCTCAGAGAGATACATGAGAGCAGCAGTCAAGCCAGCGCACCTAGTCGATGAACGAGACTGGCGAGGTGAGGGTTCTCTGCAAGGGTTCTGAATAGATCTGTCACCTGTAGGAAAATTAGAGAGTGATTGGATGAGTAGGGGAGAGCTAACCCGTCTTTTCGCTGATGTATGCCAAGAATAGATGAAGATTCGATCATACAGTGGGTGCACGGCGAAAGCATAGAAGGCACGATTGACAAGGCATAGTAGAGCAAGATGAGACGGCCTCAGGAAGTTGACTATGATAGCTGGTAGAAGTTCGATCGGTAAATCTTCAAAGCGCGCCATATCTTCAAAGGCCCATTTCATCAATTCGGAGGGCGTCCCGTATTCCACAGTCCATCGTGGTGTGCGAGAGAGTCACCCTGGAGTTCGTTATCCACGAAGGCGGCTCCGAGCGGGCCGACGCACGTGACCTTTAATTCCCGCTCGATGCCAGTTTCCGCTTGAACGTTGCGTTCATCTCTCCCATTCACCTTCTCCCATCACACCATGTCCGACGCCGAGGACGATCAGTACTACCGCAACGGCAACTCCGATCCTGCACCTATGCACGGGGAAGAAGAAGAACAGGAGGAGCAGGAGGAGACTCAACGTGACAGTGGACGCAAGCTGACCAAACACCGGAGAAGGGAGGAGGAAGAGGATGAAGACGAGGATGAAGAGGATGAAGAGGAAGAGGAAGATGAAGAGGACGAAGATGAAGATGAAGGCATGGCCCGCGGTGGCAAGCGGCAAAAGGTGCGTGCTTTGAGTGCTCAACCCATACCTATGCTGACGTAGAGATTAGCGTCGCCATAAACGTGCTGCTGTCAACCGTTTCATCGACTTGGAAGCCGAGGTTAACGAGGATGAGGATGAAGAAGACGAGGAAGAGGAATACGGCAGAGGTATCCCTGATCTCTCGCCTAGTTTCGGCGTCCTCTGACTCAGACCAACCACAGACGAGTTCATAGCTGGGCCCGAGGGAGAGGGTGACGAGGAAGTTGATGCAAGGAGAACAGTGCATCATGCTCGCCTGGACAGACGCGAACGAGAGCTCAACGACCAAGACCTGGCTAGAATAGCAGAGGATGTTAGCCAGCGCTACAAGCGGTCTGCGGTTCGCTATACCGGAGACATGAATGAGGTGCCTCAGCGTCTTCTGATGCCCTCAGTCCAAGATGCCAATCTCTGGCTCGTCCGGTGCAAGGTACGTGGCTACTTTCGTCGAGAGTCCGGAGCCGCAGCCTCAACTACGCCTGTTTAGCCTGGCCGAGAAAGGGATCTCGTCTTCAGCCTCATGCGAAAATCTCTGGACCTCGAATTCTCAAACCGCCCCCTTCAGATCCTGTCTGCGTTCGAGCGCGACTCATTGCCTGGTATCATCTACGTCGAGGCGCGCAGCCAGAAACAGGTCAGCGAGGCTTGCAATGGGCTCGTCGGCATCTACCCCAGCCGTGGTATCACCTTGGTGCCCATCGACGAGATGGCCAGTCTGCTCTTGATCAAGAAGCAGGAGACCACTGTAAACCCCGGCAATTGGGTCCGCATCAAGCGTGGGAAGTACCAGGGTGACCTGGCCCAGGTCATGGACATCACCGAGAATGGGGAGGAGGTCGGACTCAAGTTCATTCCGCGCATTGACCTCAATCCCAAGGACGAGGTGGCCATTGATGGCAAGAAGCGGAAGAAAACAGGTCTGGCCGTTTCCACTGGCGTCCGACCTCCACAGCGCTTCTTCAACTACGAGGAAGTCGTGAAGGTTTATGGCCGTAAGATGGTTTCGAAGCGGAACCAGGCATATATCTTCCAAAACGACACCTACAAGGACGGCTTCGTCGAGAAGGACTTTAAGCTCAATGCGATCGTGACGGAGAACGTGAACCCCACGCTTGATGAGATCACTCGATTCGCGCGGGGTAATCAAGACGGCGAGGGTATCGAACACAGCGTGGACCTCTCTCTCATCGCGGAGGCTTCTCGGAAAGCAGCTATCGCGGTGCTGCAGCCTGGTGACCATGTCGAAGTGTTCGAGGGCGAGCAGTCAGGCGTACATGGTGTTGTTGAGTCTATCAACATGGACATCGTCACTGTCAATCCGGTCGGCGCATTCGACCTCGAAGGGCAGAAGATCCAAGTACCTGCGCGCAGCGTCCGGAAGCGCTTCAAGCCAGGAGACCATGTCAAGGTTATGTCTGGGAAGAACCAGGACGAGTCTGGTCTCGTCGTCTCCGTTTCGGGCAATATCGTGACGTTCTTGTCCGACATGTCTATGTTAGAGGTGAGTGATGTTTGATTCGCCATTCGACGACTCTGAACACGTGGTAGGTGTCGGTGTTCTCCAAAGATCTGCGCGAGGCTGCGGAGGTTGGCGCAAGTACGAACATTGTCGGCAATTACGAGCTTCATGACCTGGTCCAACTTGAGTGAGTTTCCTTCTGTATGGTTTGCAGCGGTCTCACCCGGCTTCAGCAACCAGACGGTTGGTGTCATCTTCAAGACGGAGCGCGACTCGTTCCGCGTCCTGGACCAGAATGGGCAAGTGCGTCTGGTGCAACCACACCAGATTTCCATGCGACGCGACTCCAACCGTGCAATCGCTACGGACGCAGAAGGGTACGAACTTCGTGTCGGTGATAACATGAAGGAAAACGATGGCGAAGTACGTCTGGTCTTTCCCATAAGACCAAAACCTCCTAACACACGCCTCTAAGGGACGTAAAGGTCGCGTTCTTCATGTTCACCAGTCGTTCTTTGCCTTCCTCCATAACCGTGAGATCATTGAAAACGGAGGTGTCTTCGTGACGCGGGCTAGATCCCTCGTTTCTCTCGCCCCAAAAGGGAATATCGTCCATCCTGGTACCGATCTCTCGAAAATGAATCCTGCTCTCAGTGGTGGCGCCGCGACGGGTGGCATGGTAGGGTCAGGAATGCGAGGCCCGCGAGACCGGCTTATTGGTGTCCTCGTCACTGTGGTCAAGGGCAATTTCAAGGGCTACGTGGGCACCATCAAAGACACGAATGGCCCAACGGCTCGTGTCGAACTGCACACGAACAACAAGGTTATCACTATCGAAAAGGAGAAACTTTATCGTCGAAAGTGAGTGCGGCTTACTGTGGCTGGAGCGGTGCACTCATTGTGTTATAGCAAGGACGGTAAGCTCGAAGTACTCGAAGGTCGTGGGAACATGGGTCCTCCGCGCGGAGGGTTTGGTGGTGGTGACGGAGGGTTTGGCGGCGCCGGGGGCCGGACGCCGAACCCATACGCGCAGTCGGGCAGCGCTGGCTGGGGTGGTGGTCGCACGCCCAACCCGTATGCCGCCGGCGGGAAGACACCTGCATGGAGCTCACTGAAGACACCCAATCCGTATGCAGAGAACAGGACGCCATTCCACAGCAGCTCCCAAACGCCAAATCCCTACGCGCAGGATGGCGGGAAGACGCCGGGCTGGGGCACATCTTCACGGACGCCGAATCCATATGCGAACAAGGGCGGCAGCGGATCCGGGTGGGGTGGTAGCACTCCTGCTTGGGGAGGTGCTACGCCCAAGCCTTCATCGTGGAACGACACCTCATCTGCGCCCAGTAACAATGGCTGGGCCAGCCCCGGGCCACCAGCGTCGGGAGGGTGGGGCGAGTCAAGCTGGGTACGTCATAGAATCCGTTGGCTTGTGGCCTGCAAACTCAGTGCCAACAGGGTGCACCTACGCCTGCCTTCGGTGCTCCAACGCCAGCGTCTGCACCTACACCTGGCGGACCAGGTTATGGCTCCACTGTATACAACGCGCAGACGCCGGCCAACATGTTCACCACTCGCGCCGACATGCCCGCAGAAACACCTGCTGCATACCCGCCACTCGACCGCGCAGGGAAGACGGCGTTCAGTAAGTTCCGCTTGCACGTTGAGTCCTCCCATGTCTCACTGACCGTATTCAGAGCTGGACAAGAACTGGCTAGTCGATCCTGCATATGTCTCCACTAGGATTGGAATGGTGGTCAAAATCCAGGGCACGCGTGGCAGCGACGCGAACCTCCCCGAGTGGGACCATGGCGACCACGAAGGGAAGCAGGGTCAGGTGCAGGGCGTGCTCGACACCGAGTCGGACTTCATCCCGCGCACGGCGACGCTGCAGATGGACGACCGCGAATCGCTGACGGTGCCAATCATTTACCTTGTCCCGGTGCCGCCGTCGCAGGTACGCAACAAGGTCGTTGCGCTGGACGGGCGGTACAAGGGCCAGATCGTCACGGTGCGCGATATGATGGACGACTCATGCCTCGTCACACACGACGACTCGATGTACGACGACCTGACCCACGATCGGATGTGCCTCTGCCCCGACCGCTAGCATGTCCATATGTTTCCAGTGCTTTGTACTGCTTTTTTGTATATCATCTCGCCACTGCACAGTCGCATATCGAATTCATTTTGCTTCAGACAAGAAGTGCTGGTCTTTGAGCGCCCTGACGCAAGGTGCGGTCTGTCCTGGATCCGTCGTCCAATTCATGAACGAGTCGGTCAGCGCCGGTTCCATGTGCGTGATCGGAAATTGCCGCCCACTCGGCTGCCGCGATCTTGGGCTGACGATCGCCCCTCTTCCACGATGTCGTTCAGCTGGTGGGCCGCAATGCAATCTCATCCTGTTTATGCTCCTGAACCTGTACCGCCACACCATTCGAAAGTCTCTCGTCCCCCATCCGATCATGGCCGGAAAACGAGCCAGGAAGATGTCTGCCGCAGTTGCCGTGCAGTCTCAGAGCGGCTCTCAGAGCACCGCGGTAGTAGCTGCTTCGCTGGAAGCAGCGCCTGTGTTAAGGAGGTCTTCTAGAATAAGAAGGACTAAAACGCAGCTGGTAGAGACCCCTGTGGCTTCTCGGGAAGGCGTGCAGCGCGAGGCCAGTCCATTATCGGACTTGGACGATCCTCCATCCCCGCCGAAGAAACAACGACGCAGAAAGAAGGAAGCTGAGCCGGTCGTCTACGACATACCCCCAGTCGAGTCCAAAACCATATTGTACGAAGGTAAGTTGTCAGATCACGAAGGCTTCGCTGCGCTCAATAATTCCGTGCCGCGTCAGGGCGTCTTGGCTACGTGGGTGCCTCCATTCGCGTCAGTGGTCTGTCATTCACAGAATCAGAAGGCCTGTCTCAACACGATTCTGCGAGTTACGAAACCAGATCCTATCTTCTGCAGTCGGTGTGTGGCGTTCCTTTTTCTACTATCCCGGTGGTGCTTACTACTTCCCTTCCCCTACCATAGAACATGCCGCATAGACACGATTCTCAAGAATGGGCTCGACTTTGCAAAGAATCTAGGCATCCAAAACACCAAGGATCTGGCCAAACTCATTCAGGTGCCGTTCCGACCCACCAGATTCCCTACTGCGTGGCTGACTGCGTATGTTTTGCGCGTCAGTGGAACGAAGATAACAAGTTAGCATTGACAATCACAGGACGCACACTTCTTACCTTCCTTTCAGAATTCAGTTTATGCGGATCTCGTCAGAACTTTTCCCATTTGCATCGCATGACAAGTACGGATACAGCCTAGATTATGCCGCTGCTGAGTTGAAAGTGGGACCGCCCCACTCCGAGGGTTATGCAGCACTAATCCATGCTATACAGGCTGCTGGTGATCTCGCAAAGTCTTATGGACACCGTATGACTTTACACCCCGGCCAGGTTTGTAATTGTTCTGTTCGTTACCTCCAATATGGTCTGATTCAACTCTCTGTAGTTTACTCAGATTGGTTCCCCAAAGCCAAACGTTGTAGAAGCATCGCTCAGAGAGTTGCATTGTAGGTGACAGGGCACCGACTACCGCTCTGAAGCTCACGCTCTCGCTTTACAGACCACTGCTCTATCTTGAGACATATGGGCATCGGAAAGGACGGCGTCATCATCATCCACATGGGTGTAGGTATTTTACCTACATCTGAACAACTGCTCAATGAAATCCAGGGAGTCTATGGAGACAAAGAAGCGACGCTGGCCCGATTCAAGGAGAATTATAGGACGTTACTTTCTGAAGATATCAAGGCACGCCTTGTTCTGGAGAATGACGAGGTTAGTTGCAATTCTGAACCATCCAGAACCATCGTGCTCATCAATATGAGAAGATATGCTACAACGCTGACGATCTCCTTCCCGTATGTGAGGAACTCGATATACCTCTTGTGGTGAGTAATGTTTATCCCTTTTGGGGTACGCATGACTCTGAGACACGGCACGAAGTTTGACTACCATCATAATTGGATATATGTGCGCCCTGCGTTTTATCTCATGTCACATCTGACTTATCTTGGGCTTCAGCCCTCATCTGAACCTTTGACCTCACTTATCCCACGCATCAACGCTATATGGCACAAGAAAGGAATCAAACCCAAGCAACACCTGTCATCTCCGCGGCCTGGTGCTGAAACCGTGATGGAGAAACGCGCTCACGCTCGAAGGTGCTCGACACTCCCGGCGGAGCTCGAGGCAGAGGGTGCGGGGTGGTGGTGGCGCGCACCAGGTAAACGCGAATGGGTCGACTTGATGATCGAGGCCAAGGACAAAGAGCAAGCTGTATTCCAGCTATACAGGATGTACAACCTCATGCCTGTCATCTGGGAGAACTTGCGCCCAGAACAGACGGATGCTGTTGGTAAACGCGCCGGCGGCACAACATCCAAGACACGGAGGGCGGAAGAGAAAGGTTCGTGACTAGCATCGCCCTAATACCGTCAGCGGCTCACGTGCGATGCTTGCAGGCGACGATGAAGACGAAACGTGCCCTTTGGATCTGCCTGCTGATGTCGACCCTGTCGCGGAGGTTGACGCTGCAGATCCCGACATCGAACCGACCACTGAGGAGCAGGTACCGAAACTCGAAAGGAGTGGGCGCCCGCGTCACCGAGCTAGCAGGAAGGCCAAAGACGAAGGGAAGGGTTAAGCACCCAACGGGTTTTTAATCTCATGCAGTTTCCTTCGCACCGTATAGAACATTCTCAGTTTAATAATGGACTCCGATCTCTTGCCTCAGAGTATTCGTTGAAACTTTCTGCAGTCGCGAAGTGCACACTGTCTGCAAGAGGCAGCTCCTTAGTCTGCTCTGTACAAATAACAACATATATTCGCATTGGCGATGGAAGAAAACAGGTCTGGGCCTAATACACGAGGCACTCCGGCGCACACTCAGAAGTTGTGAAGGTAATCACCAATGAAAGCTTTGGCGGCGTTCGCGACAATGTCGGCAACGCTCGCGTACCCGAACAATCCAGCAATCTTCTGAGCGACCCCGGCCGCGGTCGATCCGATAGACGAGACGAAGCGGTGCTGTGCACAATGTCAGCTTTCAAGTTCTGCTGCCGGTATAGGAAGTAGGCCGAGCTCACCTGGAACGGCTTGCGGGAGTGGTCGTGATATACGACGAAGCGGCCATCACCTGCCTTATTCTTCTGGCCGTACTGGAACACATCGGTAATAGTGACCTCGTAGCCTGTCGTCAGCAACAGAGTCAGCATACATTGCGCACACTGGGGCACGGGTGAACATGGACTTACCCCCGTTGACGACGCGGCCGACCTTGGAGATGTGCTGTGGGGCCGACGCACTGCCGGAGTACCACTCTTCGGCGATGAAGAATGTCACCTCGGCGTTGTCTGCGACGGCGGCGCCGACTCCGTAAGATCTCGATTTCACGGGCAGCACGAGGAAGCACTTACTCTGGTTGCGGTTCTGCGCGATGAGCACGTAGTACGCGGCACTGCGGTTGCTGAAGGACTGCTGCCACTCGACGTTGACGCGGTGACCGTTCAGCTCCTCGCCGGTGATGGCAGGAACGAAGAGGACGTCGTCGTGGTTAGTAGGCATATTCGAGTTCTGGTTTGAGATGAGAGTCGCTTGTGAGCAGGTCCAAGTGATTGTTGGATGGTGAAAAGACGACGAAACAGGGCTACTTTTATACTTGGACTCTCCGTGACGATCAACTCAGCACTCCAAAGCGCCTCGCAGACAAGACAGCGAGCTGAGGCACACAAGACGTTGTTCGACCGGAGGATGCAAGAACGCGGAGCCTAGAACGACGTGCTTGACAGTAGGCGCCCCAGGTGTGCCTTCCACGCCATTTCCGGGGCGGCGAACGGGACACGGAATTGTCTAGACAATCCTCGGTCTGAAGTTATGTTGTGAGCGACGGCTACGGGCTCTCAACGATTGACAAGGTGTGCCTCGAGGGTTCTGTGGGCTCGACTGGCGAGAACAACACGAGGAACTCCGTGACATTTCCGAGCTTGGCAAGACGCCGTCGTTACGACCCACTGAAAGGCGTCTGTGGAGTGTGAAGAACAATTTCTACTCGGTTGGGGCACGTGCTTGCCTGTACTGGCGCGTAGATGAACAGCATCACTTCGGGGTCCTGGTCATCTTCCGATGGAGGATGCGAGGGCGGGATTCCTCCGTGACTCGGTGTCAGTTGGTATTGCATGCGATCGAGGCACACATGTAGAATGTACGGTTTTACGTCCTGCAGTACCCCCAGGAAGCACAATTCCACCCGGATAAAGCCGATTTCGAGGTGAGCATGGCACCGAGCGCGACCCGTGGCGTCTTCGCACTGTTGAATGAGAGAGGGCACGCCGCGAAGATCGCACGCAGGAGTCCAGAAGCGGCAAGGCACATGTACAGTTGACGGTGTAGCAGAAGGATCCGCAGAAGTGATGGTATCAGCCATGGTTTGAAAAGCGTCACCCTTAGAAATTCAAAGGTTTGTTTCTGTTACGTCCTTGGAATCTGGATCCGGGCCAGTCTCTGCACTGTGCCTTGGCAGGTCCTTCGCATCATCGAATGGACTTGTATAGGGTGCACGGCCATCGGCATATACCTCAGAAGGAAAGTTATGGATAATTCAAGTTTGATAGAGCGATGGTCAGTCGAGGCGAGATGGTAGAGGTTGGGTATAGAGGGGCCGGGCCGATGTGACTCCACTTCATTGAACTAAGCGCAAGCGCTGACAAGCGGTAGTAGTCTTCGCGGAACCCCCGGGCCGACGAGCTGGTCGAGCTTGAGAGCACTTTGAGAGCACTGGCAGTCGTCGTGCAATCGTGTCGCATACACCTCCAACTGACGGTCAAATCTATCTTTTGGGATAGTGCAATTCCTTCAAACCGCGTCGTCTCTCGCCATTGTGTCTGCGCGTTTCTGTTAAATCAACCCCGGTAGAAGCAGGCGCAACAGTGAGGCTGGATGGCAACCTCTTTCGAACAAATCGTTAACTCCTCTACGCTTGACATTGCCGTCCCAAATACCACCCTCGATTTCCCGGAACAGGATGGAGATCATGAATTATGGTTGAAGAAATTATCTTCTGAGGAAGCAGAGCGCAAGATTGCGTTTTTCGGTGCGGTGGTTGTGACCTGCTCACGCTTGCACTCACACTTGCACTGCTGCAGACGAATACCTTGACTTTCTCTTCGTTCTTCGTCTAGAACTTCCAGAAGACTCAAACACGGACCCCGCTAAACCCCCGCTTTCTCTTCTTTCCTTCCTTGCCCATACCCAGGTGTCCTACGACGCGACATACATATCCCCTACCCCCACTTCGGTCCCATCAGCGCCCCGTGTCGGCACGCCACCACGTACAACTTCACTGAAGCCACGAGCGAGGGGCGGAGGATTACATGTTCCGCCAAGTATATTCCCTCCGAATACACCCAACCCGACGCCTGTGACTGCAGAACAGGATCGCCGATATGTTCGTGCCGAAGGCGTGACCCTTACCTCGGGCATGTGGGGACAGGAGCCGGAACCTGCGAAAGGGAGCGTTGTTGAAGAGAGGGACGCGTTTGCATTACTGTGGGATGGCGCAAATAAGAATTGGGTGGCTGTATACCGGATGTGCGTCAACGTTGGTATGTGCTGCCGCTCTCTCACTTACTCAGGCGTTCATGCGTCCAACAGTATACAAGAAGCTGCCCTCACATGATCCATTGCTCTGTCTCACCGCCTCTATCACCGTGCGGGAGAAGCCGGTGCCGATGACACCCGCGAGGAACGGACTCGCAGCCATGATCGCGGCGGCAGGTGGCATCCCGAAGTCACCAACCTCCGCAAAATCGACGTCTTTCAGCGACGCTACTGATTTTGACAAGTTTTACCACGGGCTGGACGAAGTCAACCTCCTTGAGGGCCTCTCCGCAGGTACATGAGCGCTGTGGTCGGTCACGCATATACTTACTGTTCTTAGCTCCCAGTTTCAGTTTCACGGACTATTCCTCCGTGCTCTCCCTCCCCAGCTCCAGGTTAGGTGCGAAGACACGGAAATCCGACTTTGCCCTTTCAATGGCTCCCGCCGCCGCAGATGCCTCTGATATGGCGCCCGCCGTGGCTGCGCGTGCTACCCTTCGCAAGTCCTTCCGCCGCATACTCTCTACCGTGTCCGGCTTCCGGATACGCATGCGCACGGTCTTTGTCCCTTATGTCCTGCTGGATGCTGCAGGTCCTGACGCTAGCAACGACGATGCTCTCGCGGCGGGCCATGCAGAACGGACTGTCATGCTATGTGTGGAGCTCGAGCATCCGGGCGAAGCACCAGATGGGTTTCAAGTTGATGCGGTCGATGTGACTGTCGGTGGTGCTGGCAGCGCGCGCGTCCAGCTTCTTCCGTGGGGCGGGAAGGTATCCTCAGATCTGTTCCCTCTTCGTTTGGGTGTACGCGAGCAATACAACTTGCTATTCGCGGTAGAACTGCTCACGGCGCCTGTGTCGGAGGAGGAAGCTCTCCTCCGTGGTGCGGCCCCATTGACACCCACACCGGGTGATGAGCTACAGCGTGCGGTCACGATCACTATTCGCGGGAGACCGGTCTCTGGTATACATCAAGAGAACAATCTAACCAGCTTAAGGAAGAGCGGGGAGGTCATCTTCCCTACGCAAGCCTTCCCCTCGCGCTGGACCACCATACTCGACCTTGCGCCCCAGAGGCCTTCAGTTGTGGGCCAGACTGAACGCGAAGTATTACCTGAACCACCATCACCATTCCCTACAACTACTCCACGCACTGCAACATCCTTCGCGTCTCAGCAGGTCCGGCCGAATCCTGTTGCGGGGACCAAACGGTTCACGGCGCCTACAGGGTCTATCCCTCTTTCACCCCGCGCACCCTTTCCCTTCCGCGCCTCGACGGGAACGCTCGGTGTCCCCGTCGTACCTCCCACCGGCTCCAGCCCGCTCTCACGCTTCACATACACCCCGCCAAGTGTCTCTGCCGCCCTGCACAGTGCGCCGCAGACGACATACGCGCCGCCACCGAGCCCCGGCATTCCCCCGCCGGCATCGCTCAGCGCACTGCTGCCGACAGGCGAGACGGACGCGCAGTTCATCGGCAGTGTCGCCACCACCCCGCCGCCTGCGACGCCCGCGTACCCCGCGTACTCGAATCGCTCGCCTGTGCCCGCGACACCGCGCACGCAAGGTCCGCTCGCGAGCTGGGGCGCCGCGCGCCCACCGAGCGCCGCCGTCGAGCTCCCGCGCAGCCCGGTGCCACCGCCATCACCATCGCCGCTCGCGTCAGCGGGGGCGCGAGGTGGTGTGCCAGAGCACGAGCGCGTCGTGGTGAGCGTCGGCGTGCTCGGCGGGCGGCTCGTGCCGCACGACGAGTTCGCCCTGGATATTTTTGTGTTCAACCAGAGCGCGTGGACACGCCGGTTTGAGGTAAGCTATTTGGAGCGGAGGCGGAGGCGGCAGGGGCACGGTGGAGGTGGGCCTGGGGTCGTACCGCTGGAGAGCCGCGTGCGCGTAGGGTTCGTCGCTGTTCTCCTTCAAAGCGTGGATCGGTGTTCATGATGGGTTGTACAGGCCGCTGCGGCCGTCGACGTGCCAGTCGGTGCGGATGGCGTTCCTCGCGCTTGCGCCTGGTGTGCATGCGATCGAGGCGCTGACGCTGACGGATATCGAGACGGGGCACGCTATGACCTTGAAGTATATCCGCCCTCTTCCGCCCTCTCTACTGAAGCTGATGCAGAGCATCCATTTCCAGGGCCATTATGGATGTCGTCGTGCACGAGACGAGACCCATAGACCGACCTCTGTTGGACGAGTGAGATAGGTACGAGTACCTCACCTCGCTGATATGCAGTCTCTCACCTCAGTGGTAGGCGTTCCGGGGTCCTGGGCCATGTCACTAAGATATTTATTTTACAATACGAGCATCTTGCAGGTTGTATGCGTTAACATTCTATGGTCCCGACACGGTCGCCCCTGTCCTAGTTGACTGCTCATGATCGCCCGCCGCATCGGAAAGTTAGTAAGATGGAGTCACCGAGACATGGTACTACTAAAGCTGTCAGGGATTACGCGCGCACGTGCCTCGATGGACCAGCAGGTACAATGTCGCAGACGCCCTGTACGTCCTAACAACGACGTTCCACCGTGCTCGGAAAGCGTGCGGAAATCCCTGCATCGTTCTAGACCGACTGAATTTATTCAACTCTCAAGGTGCGCTCTGCCGGTCTTTGTGTGCATACACCGGTAAATCGCACAGAATTTCATTGACACTGCCTAGGCAATCTACTTCACGGGGATGACGGCGTGACTCGGAATGCACCCATAGCGTGCCTGCGCTACCAAGCCGGGTCGTTCTAGGCTCCGCCTTTCCGAACTGCCGGACCCACGGCGTCTTGGACACCTCGACTTGCTTTGTAGTCGTACCCCTGGGGGCTTCTGCTCTCTGCTGAACTGAGTCGGTGCTTACTACGGTGCTAAGAGGTGCGTCGAGGTATAAAAGCATATCTCTCCACTCCTCTTTCCGCCATCCAAACATCAATTGGACCTGCTCACAAGCACTCTCATCTCAAACCAGAACTCGAATATGCCTACTAACCACGACGACGTCCTCTTCGTTCCTGCCCTCGTCGGTGAGGAGCTCGGTGGCCACCGCGTCAATGTCGAGTGGCAGCAGTCCTTCAGCAACCGCAGTGCCGCGTACTACGTGCTCATCGCGCAGAACCGCAACCAGAGTAAGTGCTTCTTCGTGCTGCCCGTGAAATCGAGAGCTTACGGAGTCGGCGCCGCCGTCGCAGACAACGCCGAGGTGACATTCTTCATCGCCGAAGAGTGGTACTCCGGCAGTGCGTCGGCCCCACAGCACATCTCCAAGGTCGGCCGCGTCGTCAACGGGGGTAAGTCCATGTTCACCCGTGCCCCAGTGTGCGCAATGTATGCTGACTCTGTTGCTGACGACAGGCTACGAGGTCACTATTACCGATGTGTTCCAGTACGGCCAGAAGAATAAGGCAGGTGATGGCCGCTTCGTCGTGTATCACGACCACTCCCGCAAGCCGTTCCAGGTGAGCCCGATTTTCTGCCGACTTATCTATCAAGGGCTGACATTGTGCACAGCACCGCTTCGTCTCGTCCATTGGGTCGATCGCAGCCGGAGTTGCTCAAAAGATCGCTGGGTTGTTCGGATACGGGAAAGTTGCCGACGTCGTTGCCAACGCCGCCAAGGCTTTCGTTGGAGATTATCTTCATAATTTCTGAGTGGTGCGCCGGTGCGCCCCGTGTAACAGGCCTAGGCCTATTGTCCTGAATCGCCAATGCGAATAAATGTTGTTGTTTGTTGTCAATTCGGACTGAGGAAGGCCAGACGCATCCGACGGCGCGTGTTTGGAAGCACAAGAATTTTACCGACCAAATATCAGGATTCACACCAATGCGAGAAGCGTCCTCTCTGGATAACATCGAATATGTGGGTCCCTCATGTTGGTCCAATGTCTCATAACCCCCGTTGCGGGCGCGGCACCGTCGGACTGCTACTAGGCCGCTCTTTCCCGACTGCAACTCACTGCTTTCGGACTGTGCATAATTACGTACTCACCACCGTCTGTCACTGGCCGCCCACTGCTGGGCACTCGTCGAACTCCCACGACACTGCCCCCGGTCGATATTAAGTTGTATAGCCGTGCCGCCTACAAGGTCGAACCATCCACGTGTGAGTATTATCCGCCCGACCAATTTAATGGTCACCCTTTTTCACCGTACCGGGGTAACGAGCACTGCATGCCATATTGACACGCGCTCGCGCCACCCTTCCAGCCTCCCCTCTGGATTGCAAATGCAATCCAGACGCGATTGGACCTCGTACATCGCGTTCGTTTTCCGCCTTTTTGGACGACTCGAGTGACCCGTGGCGCCCGCGACGTAGTTCACGGCGACGGGTATCGCGGTAGCTCCGGCACCGGCGTAGTTTACGGCGGGCTGAGCGGCGTTCTAGGGTCGTCCTTGGCGTTTTGAACGGATGTAACGAGGCCTTAATCACGGGGCCTGGTGGTCTTACCGGTGTCGGCGAGGGTAGCGGGTTGCGCTGGGTGCATATGCCTGCCAGTTTTCGATGGTCAACCGAGTAGCGATCGGCGTGGTGTTACCCAGTGGGTGCGTGTCGTGCGCGTGTCGTGCGTAATAAGTCATCAACTCCTGTCTCTCCTAGGTTCAACTTCTGTCTCTGATATCGTCTCCCCTCCTATGGGCGCTGTATCGCGGCGGCATCTACGGATCGTGCGAGCGACGACGCTTGCCAAGGGTCGGGGCTGCGCGCGCGGCTAGGACTGCCTTGCGGCGCTCTTCCAAGAACACCGACTCAGGTGTGGTCAGCTGCTCCGGGATGTATTGAGCCAACTCATTCCGGAGTTCTCGGGAGCGCGCTAGTGCCCTCCCGTCGTAAGCCGCCGAGGCCACCAGGTCCTTTGCGCCGTCGACAGTGCGTAGTTCGAACTTTGGCCAGTTCAGATAGTGACCCGTTTCATCACTAGCCGTTGTCCGTCGCCGCTTCCGGTCGCGCCCGTCAAGGGATTCGTCTTGGTCGACCACTTGTCCGGGCAGTTGAGTATTACGAAATTTATCGAGCTCTTGCTGAACCTTGAGGGACTCGAGCTCGTTCCTCAGTGCTTCGGGCTGCTTGGCTAGGAAGTTGCACACGGCCTCCAAGGATTTGACATGGGTCCTGAGCTGCTCGCTCAACGCACGCGCTTCCACAGCCTCCACGCGAAACTGCAGTGCGTCGTCGCGCTCGGACATAGCGGCGGCAATCCTCTTGTTAGCGTCTTCTCGAACGCTCCTCACCGTCTCCCGAGCTTGGGCCAGTTCCCGGGCGTTCTGAGCCATTGCCTTATCGAATCCGACTTGCTCAAGGGCCGCGAGCCGTTTCTCGCATCCCAAGCATGCGGGTCTGCAGGAAGTGTCGTTATCGTCGATACGGTTGAGGTAGGCGGCACAATGTGGGCACGCGGCACCGTGAACAATCAGTTTCTCGCCCCAGTTCCAGCGCCGAAAACGATCGTGCGTCTCCTCAACTTGGGACCCGGTAATGGCACGGTCGGTGGCCTTTTGCAACGTGTTAGTCTCAACGGAAATCGGCTCCAATGCTCGATGCGTTCATCCGCCAGTGGGATTATAAGTGCGCCCGAACCAAAGTTCGTATGAAGGGCAGAGAACGAATCCAGTGCTTGAGCACCCTGGGACATCCTATGTCCATCGCACCCCGTCTGGGCAACCGTGTTATCCCGCTGCGGGAGTGAAGTGCTTGAACCATGGTTCGACGGATACGCTTGTGTATCCACACGTTTAGCAGGCAATACAGTTTTTTTACCCGGAGCGGTGAGCAGCTCCCCATGTTCCACATAGACCCGAGGCATATTGCCTGATTCAACCGCATCGGGTTGCAACGCAGACGGAGTGCTCTTCGTGATTATCATTTGTGCAACAGCACTCGTCAGCGACTGCACGCGCGACTGTATTATCTCTGGCGGAGTGACTGCCAGTTGGGTATTATAACTCGGCGCTTTCGCACTGGTCTTAGTGTCATTGAGATGTGTGGTGGTCAAGCCCCCAGGTGCGTTGCCCGCAGCCGCGGCCGGCATAGACCTGGTTACAGGGTTCTGCGGCGCCGCATTGAAGATAAGTATTTCCCTGGAGGACATCAGTGTTTGATTGGGTAGTTTAAGTATTTTGGAACAGGTGATAGCGTCAAGATAACCAGGATCGACCGTATCGGTGGGACGAGTTGGTAACGTGAGTAGGTGAAGAAGGTCAAACAAATTTTGCGTCGGGCCTATATAGTACTCTAGATACCAATATCACGTGTTTTAGATATCAATATTCCGGTTCCGGTGTCCATAATGTTCCCGGCCTGTGGTCGTAAACCTCTTCATCTCCAACCAACCGAGGTGACCTTCGAGCACACACACTTTGTTTTTTGGATACATCAAGTTCACCCGGCGTACAAAGCACCGTATAGCACGATATTCTATCTAGTCCTCTTCATCTATGTGCCTTTCTCAATCCGCGTTTCCGTCTTTCCATCTTGCTCCCCTAGCCGTTCAAGCACTCTCATCTCATGATCCAATATGCCCGGCGGGAACCAGCGCCGACATCTCTGTCGCACATGGCACTGCTGTCCCATGGCCCTGTGGTCCCAAGCGTAGGCCAGACCAGGCCAGACCAGAGAATCGCCGTGATGTCAGGCTCTGGGGGCACCGACAACGACGCCATCGCGAATGCCAGCCGCCACGCCTCCGAATGCCTGCACACGTTCAGGAGGGCAGACCGACGTAAAACTACTAGGAACCAGCCTAACGGGTCACATAGGTTGCACATAGAGTGGTCTTGTTGTATGTCGTTATAGGATGACAATGGACAATACCACGCCTCTTGATCTTCGCTCGCAGTCACAGCACAAGGCTTCCACTCCTGTATGATTCATTCCGCGAACGTGATGATAAGTTATCTAATAATGCATATTGTGCACTGCTTTCGTCAGTATCGCCGCATCCTCCGTACCCAGACTGGGTGGTAACTTACAAGTGTAAGTTCGTGCATGTGTTGATGTGTTGAAAGGAACGTGGATGAGTATCAGCTCGCATAACTCTCTAGCGTCTTGCTCCACTCGATGACTTTCGGGTGCGCAGACACCTACCAAACAACATTGCCAACGTCAGCAACAGTCCGGCGCGCCTGCATTCAGTGGGTGACGCACCTTCCTTGGATCGAACCGGAGGACCTGCAAGCCCTCCATCGATGCTGCCCGCGATAGGGCAACATAGCTCTGCCCTTTCTCAAAAACGCGCCCGAGGTCGACCTTGACGCGCTGGATTGTCTGGCCTTGGCTCTTATGAATTGAGATCGCCCATGCGAGGATGAGAGGGACCTGATGGAGGAGCCACGTCAGCGATCGGGTCGTCAGAAACAAAGAAGGAAAACGCACCTGGACCCTTCGTGCCAGAACATTGCCCTCATTGTCCTCGACGCGGAATTCATCGCGCGTCACCAGCACCGTCTCCTTGCCCATCGGGGTTAGGAACTCGACCAACGGGAACAGTTCCCCGTCCAGTGTAGCCTTCTCGCTCTCTTTCTTCGCCTTCGCTGAGGCAGCGGACGCAGGCTTGACATTCTCCTTCCCCACCTCGCCCGTAAAGACGATGCTCTTTCCGTCCTCGCCGAGCGTCACATTCCGGATGACACCCTCGGCCTTGTTACGTGGCGCGGCATAGAAGCCGAGCACGCGCCCCACGGCACCATTCACGAGCCCGCGCTGGTCATCGACGTTTTTCACGAGCATCACCTGCGCGCCCAGCTTGAGGACGAGACGCTCAGGCACCATCATACCCGCCAGCACCGCCTTGCGCTTTTCGGGCGCGGCGGAGCCTGAGTCGCGCGCCTCGTAGGTGGAGGGTGGGGTCTGCAGCGCGGCGAGGCGGGTCGAGTTCGCGCGCTCGACTTCGTGACGCATAGGGAAAAGCTCGGTCGGCGGAAGGTCCGAGTCGCAGGAGACAATGGGGCGCGAGAGCGCCCGGAATGCCTCTGCCGTGGAAGGCGTGATCGCGCCTCGACGCAGTTCGTTCAGGAGTTGAACGAATTCTGCATGGATGTAAGCCCTATATTTTCCGGGTGGCATATCAAGTACGCACTGTCATCTTTCTGTCTGAACACTTGTGTGAGTGTAACAGTGTGCTCGATGCATTCTTTCCAAGCGTCGCTTTCAAAGGCGAAGAAGGGCTGGACACCACCTTTGGTGACGGGCGGCAGCTGGAAAAAGTCGCCCGTGACGACAAGCTGGGTGGCATGGGGTCAGATCTGCACCCAATGAAGATCGGGGGGCGCGGGCGCTACCTGGATGCCACCAAAGGATCTGTCCGTCTTCTTTCGGAGTCGAGCAGCTATGGCAGCGATCTTCTCGAATAGATGCCCATCGACCATTGACACTGTAAATGCCATGCACGGAAGCTCATCTACCTTAGAAAACGAAGGCTTACCTTCGTCAATGATAAGTACCTGCGTCGTTTTCCAACGCAACAAGGCCGGTCGAGCAGTTCTGATGTAGCTAATCAGTTTGTCGACGTTGTCGACTGTGGGCGCGATCGCGCCCCACGAATGCAGCGTCATGCCTGTCACACGTAATTAACGCAATTCATTGTCCTAAGCGGCGGCCCCGAAGAGAAGGCGCAACGGACCTCCGATGTTGGAAGCAGCCATGCCCGTACTGGCAGTAACAGACACCACCTCGGGCTTCTTTGCGTGCTTCTTTCTCAACGCAGCGATGATAGCCTTGAGCAGCAGCGATTTGCCCGTCCCTGTAGGGAAACCGTAGCGAAACTTCGTCAGTGCCCACGCGCCCTTCAGAGTGGGAGAACGCTCGCACCTGCAGACCCGGTGAAAAAGACGTTCTTTCCCTCGTCGACGACCATCCGTAGCACCTGCATCTGTTCATCGCTCAACACGACATCGAGCATCTTGCCCTCGCCATCACCCGCGACGCCATCCAGCCCGGAACCGACGCGCACTGAAACTTTCGGAGAGAAGAACGTGTCGAGCGTCAGTCGGGGTTGCTTCGCGTTACGTGGGTTGGGAATGTCGCCCGTTGATTTGCGCTTCGTCTTCGTTGTGGTGGCGGCCTTGCTCATCTTGTAGGAGGGTGGGGGGGAAGGGTTTGGTAGGGGAAGAGACGAGCTAGGTGTGGCGACGGCCGAACGCGTTGACTCTTGGTTGGAACTCAGAGTCTCAGACGCTTCGGACTCCGGAGGTTGTGGTCGGGTCGTCTGTCCAAATTCGGCCGGCGCGACACATGCGCGTCCGATCATGTGATCGAGTCTCGGAAGTCTCCGACACTCAACCACTGCGTGCACAGCAGACTTATTCTCCCTTGGGAAGGCTTAAAAAACCTAAATATTTGTTTAACTTATTGTTGACTATCTGAGCTTGAGAAACGAGTATTAGTAAAGTTGATATTCTCTACAAGCTTCCTGATAAGGGGTAAAGTCTGTACCTGAAGTTAAAGTTTTCCCTCGGATTCCCGCGCCATAGACATCTGGTAGGAAATTTTCCAGGAATTTGGTAAGAATGCTCATTCTGGGTGGCAAAACACGAGGAATACAAATGATTGTTTGACTTTATTTCCAACTATGCTTACATGGGGAAGTCATGAGAGAAGGTTAACTTTATTAAGAAACTTCTTTCCCTTAAAGAATGCTTAGAGGGTCATTAACCTTCTGATAGTCACTTTTCCGGACAAAAAAAGGCAGAAATAAGTTAAACATATTTTTCACTTATCCAAGCCTTCTTCCTGTTGGATAAGTCTGCTGTGCACGCAGTGAACATGCAAGCTGAGTCAGTTAGGCTTTCAACAGCGCACCCCAGACAGACCGAGTGGGATCGTCTGGTTAGAGGCGCAGTGGGCCAACAGGCCGCAGGGATCCCTTTGCAGAAAAGAGGAGGCCCAGCCAAGAACGCGGAACGGACGAGTACCTGATCAGGACTGCACTGATTCCATGTGACACGTACATCAGCTTTGTTCTATGTCTAAGATCGAGAAATAGGGATCAAATAATGCTGTAACAATGCGAATATGCCAGCGTGGATGCTATACAACAACTATGGAAACAACAAGCAGCCTCGAGCCGCGTACATCCCTGAGAGTCCCCTACGCCGGACACTGGACGTGGTACAACAACTGCCAGTGGTGTCCCCTACATCATCGCGCGCCTGCGGAACGGCACTAGACCCAACATAGCAACAGCTCCCCACCGACCGTACATCACGCGGCGCGCAGCGCGAGCCCGATCCCAACGCCCGCGCACAGGGTTCCCACCAGGACAACGCCAAGCCGCTTGCCGGACAGGCTGACCTGTCCGATGCTGTCCTTCAGCGGCGCGATGAGCGACAGCGTGAGCGCCATGAGCGAGGGGAGGCGGAACGGGTCGAGGGGAGGCGGTGCGCAGGGCGGCACTTTCGTGCTTGCGTAGCTCGGCCGCGCTGTGATGGTGCCGTCGCGCAGCCGGCGCGCGACATCGCGCGAGAGCGTCGCATCCCATTCGGACTCCCATGCCGCCTTATCCCACGCTACGGCATGCTCTCGTTGCATGTCTGCGCGTGACTCTTGCACGGAGCGCACGGCGCGCTCGACCTCCCGCCAGCGGAGAAATCGGTCGGCGGCTTCGCTGCGCAGGAGGCTGAGGGTTTCAGGGGAATGGAAAAGTCCCATGCGTAGAGTGTGCGTCGACGAGGGGCGGAAGGCGGAAACCGGAAGTCGCGATCGGGTTACTCCCGTTGAAGAGAGGAGCACAACAGGGATGTGTGCCCCCAACCCATCGATGATGGCGCGGTCTCTGAGAGTTATGGCTGAAAAAGAGTTAGGAAGAGCTAGCAATGTGAGAGTGTAGCGCATACTGGGAGACAGTACGATGAGCGCGGTGTAGAGGGGGGTAGATGGCGACGAAACGAGGTTGGCTAAGAGCGCAGAAGGCGGACACGTAGGATCTATCGCGTCCAACACTTCGCGGAACGGCTCGTGAACGATAGAGAGTATGCGTGCGATGGCGTCATCAGTGTGCTGTGGTGAAGGGCGGTTAGACAAGGCTGCGCCTCACGACCATAGGGCGCTGAATGAAGGCGCACCTCGCCGTTATAAGCATGCCTAGATACATCCAGAACCTCCACGTTGTGTGTAGGCTCGAACTTCTCGAGCCCATGCGCGTCTCGGTGCTCGACCCAGTCCGTGGAAGCACGAAGCACGGGCCCATGGGGCGTGACCTCCGAAGGTCCCACGTCCACGATGTCCTCGTTTCCGTCGAGAAGGACAGCCGCAATGGAAGAAGCGCTGGTGTCGGCGCTCCCCAGGACGAGTAAGCGCAGATCGCCGGCAGTCTTGCCGTACGGCGTTGGCTGACGAAGCGCAGAGGGGAGCGTGAGCGACGGAATGACGAGTCCCTGAGCGAGCTCGCGGTCCTGCTCTAAATGCGTATGCGTGTGGGGTGGACTGGCTGCAGCCGAGGAAAAGAAGAACGAGGAGGAGAGGGAGGGGAATGATGAAATCGAGTCGGGGCTATCGGGGGGGCTGGGAAGAGCACTGGAGCGTGGAGATGAAGGCTGAGATGTGCCGGCGGTGTCGATGGGAGCAAGATGAAGGTCCCGGATCGTGCGTGAGCTGACGCTGCCTATACTTGAGCCGAGTTCCATTCTATGTAGCGAGGGGGATGGTGTGGTGGGGGAAAAGCGCAGAAGATGATCGTGCTCTTGAGCAATGCACGCCATTCGGCTCAGAACACGCGTCAGTTTCCCCAGTGTTTCGCCCTCTCGCTATCTTTATCTTATCAGATAATCCCACCATCCCGCTCAGCACGAGGCTTTGAGGTACACAAAAAAAGTCGGCACAGTGATCCGCCTGCAAGAATACGTCAATCCTAACGTAAGATCTACCCTCGGCCTCAGGCCTCAACACTCAGTGAGGTCATCCCACTTGCAGCCAACCCGCATCTCAGTGGCGTGATAGCACCCTTGAATTATACCAATATAAAGTAAGGGCCGACAACATCGCATGCGCGGATACACTCCTACGCATCGTGCAAAATGCTACCATGCGGATAGGATATTCTGGAAGCTAAAGCGTGTACACTCGCTTAGTGGCGCGTTCGCAGGACTCGAAGGTGAGGCGTTCAATTTCGACACGCGCCCACCCCGAAACAGGTACACGTGGGGATACCAGTTGCTATGTTTCGTCGAGATGGGGAAACGCGTCTCGAAGTTCGAATTTAGATACTCAGCGCACATCGTGGCTCAGCTGCCACTAGCATTTCCTAGAGTGTTCAACGCGGAGCCGTCCGGTAGCTCGAGGGATCGGGAAGGATCGGACTCCTCAGTCCTGAGCGCCACCGAATCTGGCATCGGGTGAGATCGCCTTGAACTCGAAAGAAACTGTGAGTTGGAGTGTATCCTCTGGGCCCTCCCCTCAGTGCTCGGGTGAGCGCGGAGCCGTGGATCCCGCCTCCGTCCGACGGTCCAAATAAGAAGTCGAGAGAAGCATGGCTGCGATACACGGGTTATCCGGGAACGTATGAGCCCCGAATAGCATCACATCGCGAAGACTGAAGTCAGGGTGCTCCCAGACCGAACGGCCGCCAGAGTCTAGTTGACGGAGATTCCTTCTTGAGGGAATATGTGTCAACTAACACGGCGTAGATAACGAGCGACCCGAAATCACCATTCAACGGAGCGGAACCGGTCCCGAACGTTGTCCTTTGGCCGTCAGGCCTTCAGGATGGCTGGCAGCCGAGGACATTGAAGGGGCACAGTCAAGGCGAATGACTAGGTTGCTTGCTGAATGTACACTTGAACAGCTTCTATGGACGACGAGTGCAGCTGCTGGGCGACATCTAGTGCGAATTCATCCGTTATAACATCGTCAGCTGATAGACACGGTGTAGGTAACAAAAGCAAGTACAGAGCGCGAGTATTGCGATACAGAGACAAACTATCCTCAGTAAAGAGGTATCCTGAGAGTGCGGAAAATGACCAAGACCCCAGGGAGACGTGGGCGAGCCAATGCCAGTGATATCTAGCCCTGGAACGCGACGCCTTTCCTCGAGGTCTCGGCCATACCTCCAGCCGCGTAGCCCGTGCCTGAACGAGTGTATAGATGAGAATGAGAAAATGCGATAATAGGACGGCTGGGTGGACGCACCCTCGCGTTTCAGCTCGAGGATGTCGGTCTCGGCCAACTGCTTGTCACAGACCACGCACTGCTTCGACGGCCGCACAAGGGTATCAGCGCATGTCTTGCAGGTCACATGTGAACATGGCTTCATAACTGCCAGAGTGGATGAATAAGGGTGCCTTACTTCCTTCAGGCATAAGTACAAGGGACATACGATATAATCGGACGCTGTTAGAGAGGTCCTTTTTACACGAAGGACACATGGCATCCTGGTCCTCGTCCTTTTGTTTCAATGTAACGCCTTCTACCGGTGTTACATCGGTGGACTGGGGTCTGGAAGATGGTGTCTGCAGAGTGAAGTTGACAGGAACCAGGTTCTTCAGTCTGTGTAGCGCGTCAGGGACTGATAGAACGTGGCCGTGCCATGTCAGGAGCTCCAGGCTTACGCGACAGGATGTGGTGGATTGCCCCCGCGACACGTCGTCTGGATCTTGAAGTCCTTGATCGAGGACGGTGGCCCGCTTGACGTGTACGTTGGTGTCAACGAAGGCAACCAAAAGTCTGGCAGCTTGCTGCGCAGCGCAGCGGCCTGCTCACGCTCAATTTGGCGTAGGGCATCCTCTTCGGCTTCCTGGGCCATCTTCTCCGCCGCCGTGGAGTCGAATGCGAACTTGCGCTTCGTTCCCCGGCCTGATAAATATAGCTCAAGGTCAAATGATGACGATGATTACAGGGAACAGGTTAATCCGCACCATCTTGCTTTTCGGCACCCGAGGTTGTGACAGCGGAGACAGCAGCGAGCCCGAGCTGGCCTTTCTCGAACTCTGCCAGCACGCGCTCTCTGGCAGCCTCTTTCGCGCGGGCCTTTTCCTCCTCTGCCTCCTTCTTGAGGGCATCTAAGCGTTCCTTTTGCCGCTTTATGTCCTTCTTCTGTGTGACTGAACGAGTTTGATATCACGAGGCCAGCGCTACGACGGTTCTGGAAACTCACGAAGGTCTGTATAGGCACACTCTTTACAAAAGAGGTGACCCTCTTGACACGCTACGGGGTCGCGTGCACGCTGTAAACATAGAGAGCACGCGTCAAACCTCCGCATGGATTCATTGCCGAGACGTTGCTGCAAACGTCCGTGGTTAATGGGATTGGGGCCAGGTACAGGGTACAGTACACGCACCCCTCTTGTCCCATACTCCAGTTTCTTGCGCTCCGCATAGGAGAATATTGACGAGGCAGTGTTGTTCTTGCTGTGTTTCGTCATGGTGTGCGGCGGCGATGATCAACTGCGGGGACGGACAAGCTCGGGTTGCGGAGCGCCGGGGACCAAAATTAGGCCTGTGTGAAGCACGCGCGCCTGGAGCGGGGTGGCGGGCCGAAGGCTGTTTGTTCCCCGTAAAGAGGCGTAAATTTCCCGAGATGGTCTGGCCACGCGCGAACATGCCCTCATCCTCAAGGGCTAAAATTTGTACACCCCCGATTCTCAGGGCACCCGGTGGCTAGCGTCTACGCAATCCCTCTAATGACAAGTACGCGCGAATCATCGTGGAACAGGCTTTCTCGCCCCCGTTTTTGTATAAAACCCGGGCCACTCTCATGATTCTGCTGTCCCCGAACCCACCGAGCCTGAGGCTGTCCGCGATTTCTCTGCTGTGCTTCCCGCCACGCCGCTGCCCTATAAGCTGCTAGACATTGGTGCAAGCCCTCACTCAGCATCTGCCTCGTCTCTCTTCTGTCATCCTTGCGGCCATCTGAGACTCGGACTCGTCGACTAGCCGTCTTCAAACCCTTCAGTAATTGGTGGGTTAGCAACGCGTTGTGTGCCCTTTCCCTTTGTTCACCCTGTCCCAGCACCACTTCACAATAGCACACTTGACCAACATGCGTGCATTACTATTCATCTTCCTCGCGTTCTTCTTCGCGACAGTCGCCCACGCTGCCATTTTAGGAGGCCATCCTGCTAAAGAAGTCAACACTGCACCATCTGAGGCTCTCGCGCCACAACCAGAACGCGCCGCGGCCGAACATGCATCATGGATGGCACTCCTCTCATCAATCCTCCCACACCACTCACGCGGTGATCCTGAGGACGCGCCGGTGTCGGTTTCTCGCCGGCACCCTCGTCGCCGCCGGCGCGCCCATCCATAATGCCACCCCATCCATCTGCCAGGACTAGGAACCGGAGCATAGTAGAAGTCCCTCTTTATGTTGTTAACTTGCAAGACCCCTAGACATTTGTGTACTCTTGGCGTTACCTCGTACTTTCCCCGCATGTCTTAATATCCGCCTCCTGTATTGCGTTACATACAATACTTACAGCGCCACCTCATTTATTCACACCGACTTATGTACAAGTGCCCAGGCTAGAAACCCCGTTCGTACATGCTTATTGCTAATATAACGGCAACAGGACCCATACATTCACAGTACATAATCAACGCCCCACCACATCCTGAATCTGGGTCCGCGGAACAGCTGCATCTAGCGCGCGCCGCAACAGACGCGTGTGCGTGGCCTGCTCGTACGCGTACGCGTACCCAAGCAATGTGGCTTCAGAGTAAGCTGGGCCGAGGAACATGAGGCCGAAGGGAAGGCCAGGCCCATTCTCAATGGTAGGATTGGCCTCGGCCGCAGGCATGTCGTCGGGCTGAAAGCCGAGCGGGACTGCGAGGACGTCGGGGTGAGTGCCGAGGGGGCAGGCGCCGACTGACGAGCGCGCGCTCCGGGGACGCACCTGTTATTAAAGGGTACCCCGCAATGGCCGCTGGGGTTCGGAGGTAGCCTGGTGGGCGTCCGGGAAAGTCAATGTGCGTTTGTTCGGACGCTTGGGCGCTCGCGGGCTCACTGTTGGCTGGGAAGATCATGGCGTCCAGGTTGAATTTTTTGAGCGTCGCGTCGATGCCGTTGGTGCGGGCGAGAGCGTAATTTTTTGCGAGCGTCTCGTGGTATGTGTCGTCGAATTCCCTATCCCGCGAAGACAGAAATCTGGGGTGCGCTGTCAGTTGGCGCTGAAGCCGCGGGACACATGACAGATACCTGGTTTGTGAAGCGTAGTGTGGCTCAATGAGCTCGACATTCGCGTGCTTCTTGTTGAATTCAATGAGATCGTCAAGGGTTTTGATCCCGTTGGGGTTTTCGACCAAGCTTGAGAAGTATAGCTCAAGTCCTTCCTGCAGGGAAAATTCTATTGTATCTGACAGTCCCGAAGACTTCTGAGAGTTACTGACCTTCATCTCCGTCTCCATGATTAAAATCTCGTTCTGTTCTTGTCGGAGCTCTTCAGCGTTGGGGAAGTCAGCAGGGTCCACAATGGCAGCGCCGAGGCCCTTGATGACCCCCAGGGCGTCCTCAAATGCCGAGATCACACTGGGGTCCTTTGAGAATACCGAATGGTATTTTCGCGGCACACCGAGGCGGGCTCCTCCTAACGAGTCAATTCGGAGCGACTCGATGTACTTAGGTAGCACAACTGGCTGAGCAAGTGTGGCCTCGTCTCGCTCATCGCGGCCCGCAATGACACTGAGCACAATTGCGGCATCGGTGACCGAGCGCGTCATCGGCCCAACAGTGTCCTGACTCTTGGATATCGGGATGACTATAGACAACCGGTCAGTGACCCCTACCGGCGCCTATGACGACCCGTTTACCTCCTGCACGTGAGGTAAGGCCCACTGTTGGCTTGAGGCCCACGATGTTGTTTTTGTTGGAAGGGCTTATGATTGATCCATCCGTCTCAGTTCCCAGCGCTGCCGCGGCAAGCCCGATGGCGCTCGCTACGGCACTGCCTGAACTGGAGCCCGAGGGATCAGCCATAGCGAGGTAAGGATTAGTTGTCTGTCCACCGCGCCCGGAAAAACCCGAAGGGACCTGGCCACGGAAGTTCGACCATTCAGATAGATTCGTTTTGCCGAGGAGAAGAGCACCAGCGCCGCGGAGCTTTGCTGCGACCCCAGCATCCCGCGGTGGCACAGATCCTAGGAGCGCGAACGATCCTGTGCAATGTTTGAGCGCCACGATAGAACATAAACGGATGGTGCTTACCCGCTGTTGTGTTCATGCCTGAGAATTGTATGTCAGCTCGAGCATGCTACTGCGGCGCAAAGTTGAGCTACCATCGATGATGTCTGTCGCAATGTTGTCCTTGAGCAAGATAGGGATGCCGTGTAAAGGCCCGCGCGCGCCCTTCTCTTTTCTCTCTACGTCAAGCGCCGCTGCTTGATCCAGGATACGAGGGTTCGTCTCTATGACTGCGCGCAACTCTGGACCTTTCAAATTCACTTCGTCGATGCGGGTAAGGTATGCCTGAGGGTGTATGAGGCTAATGTTTGATGCGCAGAAAATGCTGCCTGCTCACCTTGACAAGATCTACGCTGGTGAAAAGGCCTGATTTCAACCCATTCTGTAGTCCTGTGATCGAGGCCTCGTATAGATCAGGGAAGGATCGGTCTGTTTGACTCATTGCAGCCCTTCGACGATGGCGACCGGGTTCCCTGGAGCGACCAGATGATGGGAATCATTAGGAAACGCAAGAATGTTGAACAATTTACTTACTCTGATGATCGTAGTGGAAAGATGGTGCGATCCAAAGGAGGGTTATGAGGTCGCTGCACTGATATAACTTATATACGCTTCAGCGGCCCTAATGAATCAGCGTCTACTTACCCTTTGTTCCAAAATCGTCGGGGAAGGTCCTCGGCTCCCACAATGCATGCAGGTGCCTGTGCAGAATTGCTACCGCATCCGTAGTTGCGGTGTGCAGGAAAGGGAGTCAATGCGGCTATCGGAGCCGGTGGGCGATCAGTGCGTGGCGGCTATAACCGGTGGGCGATAAGTGCGTGGCGATTATGCGTGATGGGCCACCGGTCGTGCTAATGGGTCATGTTGGCAAGGGTATCACACTTTCCAAAGGCAGATGAGATTGAAGGGCAAGGGAGCTGCTCTTTCCTCGGATCTTCAGCTTGAGCGCCAAGCAGGCCGGCAAGCCCCAGCAAGCGAGAACGTGACATGATGTAAGTATATGCGGGATGGCGGCCCGTTGCACCACCATCAGACTGAGCCCCCATATTGCTTCGTCAAGCGGTTATGCAGCCTGTTGGTACTCTCCAGAACCCAGCAGTCGACCTAACTTAGCGGCGACGATCCAAGCACCTGTAATAATCTAGGAACATCCGATTGTGAACATTCAAAGCAAGTTGGAGGTCGCACGCCGTTCTAGATTCTAGAGACCTACCGGACCTACCCCGACCATGAGCCATTGGCAACACGACGTGCGCTCGTTACTGCGACCATCTGAACATGTACACCTCATTCTCGAGGGAACTTCCTCGCCAGAGAAGGACCTGTCTCAAGCGGCTACGCAAGCATCTCTCAGCGAGATAAATCTGGCATCCTCGGAGGAATGGGGAGTCGTATTGGCCGTAGTCGGTCACGTAGAGCAGGCGTCAGGGGAGACTGGAAGGTACCTGTCTCCGTACTTGCTGTCGATTGCAATGTGCTGAGTCCCCGTGAGTGTGTTTATTTACAAGGACGAAACTGCATCGTCCATGACTACACACAGATCTTCCTTGACACTCCAGCACGCATTCCCCATTCATGGGGACTTTTCTCTTTCTATATCCCAACTCGCCCCATCTTCCACCGATGAAACGGATGAACCTTCCACCCCAAAGTCTCCGACTGTCTCCGCGGGTTCGTGATTTTTGCCACAATGCCGCACGGAGCTTACGACCCAGCTAGAGAATGGATTCTCAATTGAGGTGTCGGAAAGCAACAGATCATTTACATTCACCACCCATGACAAGGAGCATCTGTCTTCCGCTGTTTTGGCATGTCGCAGGCTGCGCGACCTATCATGTATGAGGTCATGCCCTGCAGCAATACTGCCTCCTAAGTCGCTATCTTCCTCTCAGTGAGGAACTCCATACAGCGGGAGGCATATCAGTGGCTAGACCCATATACTCTCCACCCAAATTCCTGGCTCTCTGGTATGATATTGACTACACGCCCCTGATGGTTCCAACTTATTGCAGCCCCGCAGCCATGCCGCCCCTAGATATACGTCAAACGCGAAGACCCGTGTATTCTCGTCTTTCACTCGGCTGCGCCGGCATGCCAGGAGACGAGGTAAATGACTTCTTTACAATACGCGACCATTGGTTGCATACCGAAGCCAAATCTGCGGCTCCGAGAGATCCAGAGCGGACACGGCTCAGGTATCATAATTCATTGCGCGTTGAATATGAGACAGCATTGATGAGGCCCCAGGATACGGACGGGCACTTTCAATGTGAACGGAAAGGTGCCCTCCCAGGATCTCTCTACCTGGTTGGGCGGAGGCCCTCTATTTCTTTCTGAGCAGGAAGATGAATGGGAACGGCTCATTCCACCACTTAAAGAGCTTTCACCCCTCTCACTGGGCGACTCAAACAAGCCGCCGTCCGGAACAGGTACCTTGTTTGCATCTTGAAGACTTGCGGGCTTAACTTTCTCTGCCCTTCAGATGCCGAAAAAGAGGAAGTCGAATCACCTACACCATCTGTTGTGCCGCTAGACCCAGATCTGCTCGTCATTGCGTTGCAAGAGATCGATCTGTCTACTGAGGCACTTTTATACTCGAAAAAAACCACGAGGGAGGACGCGTGGACGGTCGCCGTCTTGGCCGGGTTGGGAGAGAAGGCCGAGCTGTACGAGAAGGTGAGTATCATCGATGGTTCTGGCCGTGAAGAGGAGCTTATCGCCCCATACTCTAGCTCACATCCAAACAGCTCGTTGGTATCCTATTGATCGTATTCGTAAAAAAGGATCTGCGAAGCTGCTTTACCGGAATCCGGGCGAACTCGGTGGGAGCAGGCATCATGGTGTGTTGGGCGAATTCGCTTTCCGATAGGCGATGTCCTGACTTATACTAGGGTGTCATGGTAGGTCAAAGCTCTATGATCGATGTGTTAAAAGAAGCTACATCGTGGTTCTAGGGAAATAAAGGAGCAGTAGCCGTCCGACTTACCTACAAGCCCCGTCCTACCACTGTTACACCATCTCCAGCGCCAATAACGCTTACGTTTGTCAACTCCCACCTTGCAGCCTTCGAGGACCAGTTCGAGCGTCGCAATGCCGACTTTCGTGATATATCGCGGAGACTCGAGTTCGGGCCGTGCCCAGAATACATGTGGACACCGCCTACGGAAGATGCTGGGTCAGCGCCGCCTCTGCTCAACATATATGCGTCTGATGTACTATTCTGGATTGTGAGCTTCACAGCGAGACATCGACATCATTCTGTGACTGACTGCCTCGTTCCAGGGAGGTGAGGTTTGACCATGTCCATCAGGTTACCAAGACTCTTAATTCGCGCATCGTGCATAGATCAAAATATAGGATTAACTTACCGGACGCCGACGTTCGCCACCTGCTAGGGCTAGACCCTGTATTCGAGGGAGTTCCCACGTTGCTTCAATTCGACCAGGTACGTCTGTCCATCCCAAAGCCGAGATTAACTCACAGCCTAGTTGACAGCTGAAAAGCGCCATCCGCAAATCCAAGGCATTCATAGACTTTGAAGAATACCCCATCACGTTCTTCCCGTGAGTTCCTGTTGCAAAGGAAGCCGGGGTTCCGTTCATTTGCCACGTAGGACGTACCGCTTCAACGCCGACGTAGTTGCTGATACTCTAGGATACGATATCAAGTGAGTCTCGCCTCCCTCAGCGTCTACCTTGCGTTTCTGATCACGTTCTCAGACGCAAGCCTGCATGGACAGATCGGATACTACACATGTCTTCGCCCTCAGTAAAGGTTAGGCAGAGGTCTTACAGCGCACACCCTGCTATCACCATGAGCGACCACCGGCCGGTGTCTGCGGATTTCGTTGTCGATGTGAGTGCATGATGCGTACCTTACTCACAAGCCGTTCACGCATCCTAAAGGTCCCATGTGTCGACTCGATGGCCCTGGATACTGCTGCGCATAATCTATACAAGTCCGTGGCGGCCTTTGACCCAGAGGACCCGTCAAGCCCTCCGGTTCTGAAGCTTGACAAGTCTACTCTCGATTTTGGGAAAGTCTCGTACGCCGTGTTGATTTTGCTTTAAATCCTCGGGCTGACATGTGACATGTGACATGGCACAAGGTACTCTGTTCCCACTTCACAAAGCTTGAAAATACGGAATGTGGGGAAGGTTGGCCCTCATCATGCGGTTTTTGGATATCTTCAGACGAGGCTCTGTCCAGGTTCCAGCTGCATTTCGGTTCTTTCCCCGCGACCTGAGCTCTCCAGTCCGTACGTCGTATGGTCGTTCTTCGTGTTTTGAAAAACCTAAGTAGGTGCATTACACCATAGATCCTAATTGGCTCAAGATCGAGCCCATGACTGTGAGTGCCGCCAAGTTGATGTCGCTGTGCCTCCTTATCCACGCTGCTCCAGGGCTTCCTTCTCCCGGAACAAGAGGCGACGCTCGAGTTCACAATCTACGTCTCGCCCAAGATCGCCGCGCCTCTCAACCTCAAGACCCAAGAGCTCTTCACGCTGATCATCGTGCACACCGCGCTTGGGCAAGACCTCTTCCTCTCCGTCAGCGGAGAGTACGGTGCGCCCGCCCCCGCAGTCTCCCCACTTGCCTTGCCCTGACGCATCCGGCAGAGCCAACGTGCTTCGGGACGAGCCTGGCGACGCTCGTGCGCCTCCCGGGCCCGATCCGCGAGCTCAAGGGCGAGGAGGAGCTCATCCCGTCGACGCAGGCGCGCAACTCGTCGCGCGAGTTTATGAAGCTGATGGGCTGGCTCATGAGCAGCGACATCGACGCCATCGTACGTCCTCCTACTATGTATTCGAATATCCGACTTGATGTCTCAACAGGACGATCTGTTCGTCGTCCCCGGCGACGCGGCGCTCGTCTCGCAGATCCGCGAGGTCAGCCGTCATCTCCCCTGCGCGCGCATATAGCCCCACGCTGACGCCAACAATGGCGCGCAGAGCCTCGACACGGGCGCGGAGCTCCCGCCGCCCTTCCCGGAGCCTCCGGCACCACAGACCGTCGACATGGCGTACGCGCGCGGCGTCGCGTCTGCGTTGCTCGCGTTCCTGCGCGCGCTACCGGATCCTGTGATCCCGACCGCGCTGCACGCGCGCTGTGCAGAGGTTGACAGCCGGGACGCTGCGTTTGAGGTGCGCACGCCCTCCTAACCAGACTCAAGGGCCGGGCGTTGAATGACGCTGGGGCTCTGCAGATACTTTCGCTGCTCCCGTCGGTGTCCGTTAACGTGCGTCCGCGTTTCCCCCGTCTGTGCTGCGCGTGTGTGCTGAGGAATATGCCGCGCGCAGGTCTGGATCTCCGTCACTGCGCTCTTGCACCTCCTTGTGCTCAAGAGCGAGCAGCAGGCTGACACGCAGCATGAAGCCGGCGCAGCTGACAGCACGGAGAAGCCTGGAGACACCTCAGGCACACAGAAACCCGCAGAGGCCCCATGCACAGATGCAGGTGCAACCACGAGTGCAGCTGCGGTCGCGGGCAAGCCGCCCGGCGCACTGCCGCGCACAGAGCTGCTCGGTGCGTATCCTATCACCGCACGCGCGGCACCGCTGCGGATCGTCTGCTGACTTTGTGCATGGTGCATATGCAGCTTCTATCTTCGCACCCGTGCTGCTGCGCGACGACATCGACGCAGCTGCGCCCGTGTCCCTGATGGGCAAGAAGCGCTTCCTGCTCTTCTTCATGGAGGGCCCGTGACGCGACGCCCAGATGTACTCTACTCTACATTAACACTGCCCTGCTTGCTTCTTTTCTTGACTTCTTCGTACTTAACAAAAACGACGGCGTGTGATAGATCCCCGGGCGAGTGGAACGGTGTGCGAGGGCGGTGGTGGGCGTAGGTTAGCCGAACATCTTCTTGTATGCCTTCTTCTCCTTATCGAGCGCGGCCTTCTTGCGCTGGCGCAGGCGCTGCAGCTCGCCTGCGATTGCCTGGTCGTCCTTGGCGAGCTCGAGCGCGCTGGCGAATGCCTCCTCTGCCGCCTCGTCCTCCTTGAGCGTCACCCGCGCCAGGCCTTGCCGATACAGCGCCTTAGCTACATCCAGAGTCCACCCTGAGCACACGCACACATGCTCTGGAAAACAGAGCCACGCACCGCGGTCCGCATCGTTCAGCTGCGGCAGCGCGAGCGCGGCGAGCGTCGCGTCGAGCGCGATCTGCGCACCCGCGGCGCCGCCGGGCGCGCGGAACGCCGCGAGCGCCGAATTGAGCAGCAGTGGCGCGCGCAGCGCCGCGAACTCGTCGGCGAGCTCGGGCGACGCGTCGTCCGGCAGCACGGGGTGCACGTCGAGGTAGCGCAGCGCCTTCTGCCACTTGGCGAGTGCGTCGGCAGCCGCACCGGCCTTCCAGCGCGCGGTGCCGAGCTCGCGCAGCGTGCGCGCCGCCGCGAGCGCGATGGCGGGGTCCTGCACGTCGTGCGCGTCGTCGTCGGGGTAGTCCTCGTACGGGTCGCCGTCGGGCGCCGTTGCGGCGGTTTCGTGCAGAGACGGGTCGGACGGCGAGAGCTCGCCGCTGTCGGCGATAATGACGGGCGCGGTGGGCGCGTCGCCCGAGTCGGTCGGGTGGTTCTCGATGCGGCGCACTGCAGGGGCGGGCGCCGGTGAGTGGATACGGCGGCGGCGGGAAAGGACGGGGGAGCGCACCGAGCGACTTGCCGCGGATGACCTCGCCAAAGACGACGTGCTTCCCGTCGAGGTGCGCCGTCGGCGTGCATGTGACGAAGAACTGCGAGCCGTTCGTGTTCTTGCCCGCGTTAGCCTGCGCGCCAGTCAGCGCCGCGTGGCGGATAGAAGCATGCTGCGGCGCGCACCATGGAGAGCAGGAATGGCTTGGTATGCTTCACGTCGAACGCCTCATCCTCGAACTTCTCGCCGTAGATGGACTCGCCTCCCGTGCCTGTGGCCCGCCGCAGCAGAGCTCAGCCGGGCGCGCGGTGATAGCGATAGCACAGCACAGCACGCACCGTTCCCGGCAGTGAAATCACCGCCCTGGATCATGAACCTACGTGCGCGCAGACGCGCAGGGACGGATGTCAGGATGCGGCTTATCGTACAGGCGAAAGAGACGCACTTCTTGATCACGCGGTGGAAGCCGCTGCCCTTGTACCATAGCGGCTTGCCAGACTTGCCAATTCCCTTCTCGCCCGTGCAGAGCGCGCCTGGGGATGTCAGATGGGGGCTCATGGGACGGGCTGCAGTGGTGGGTACGCACGGAAGTTCTCAGCGGTCTTTGGCACGGTGTCGCTGTAGAGCTGGAAGACGATGCGGCCTGCGGGCTCGCCGCCGATGGTGATGTCAAAGTATGTGATCGGACGCTCTGCCGTCGTCGTCGTCGTTGTCGCAGTTTCGCTCATCGTTGGGTTCGGCGTACACGCTCCGGACGTGGTGAGCCTGGATGTTGCGTGCTCATCGTTGTTGTCGAAAATCGGTTTTAACGAGGGCAGGAGCGATTTACGTAAGACTCTCGAAGATTCACTGGCTTTCTTTCGTGTTCTAGCCAATCGCGGTCGCTGGGATCGCTCAACATCCTGTTCGCTTCTAGACCTCCACCACGCTCGGCGTCGGGGCGTCGTCGGGAAAGTTGTCTAATCGAGGCGACGTTGGTGCCACGGTCGGGCTATTCACGTACTTCGGGGTCTTTCCTGGGTCCTGGAAGCTGCGCAGTCAGAAGGGTGAGTCTCTTTAGCACTTTCTATCTACGCCCTCTTCCATACCACGCCTGCATGCAATCACACTCTGCGGTGTGGGCCGTACGTATGCAGGATGCTGCGGAGTGCGTGGCGGGTTACACGCGCGGCCAGCTGACTGCACTGTCTCTCGATCAGTCGGACTGCATGATGATGTACGAAATGCGAGTCAGGCCGGGATACGAGAGAGGGTCGCGTGTGTCTCGCCTGACCTCGCCATTGCGCGGAGGAAAGGCTGAAAGGGCCGAAGCCAGGGTGCGATCGGGGTCCTGCACACGGACCACATGACCAACGTCACTCTCCCACGCTTCCCCGCATTTCTCGCTTAAGCGAGCTTCCAGCGATCCCTGCGACCGTCGCCCTGCCATCGTCAGCACCAACAACGACACCACAAAGGACGGGGCGAGGCCTGCCGCGCGACGTCTTCCAGAACAAAAATCCGGCGACGGCGGTGCCCCATCCGTGTTCATCTGTTGTATATTTGAGCCATTGTTCGGCGCTGGCGGAGCTTCTTGTCTGGATTGTCGAGTGAAGGGGCGAGGCCGTGCACCGCCAACACCGCGCGCCCGCCGATGAGGGCTCGGTCTTGTTATCTCCTTCTTTGTGTGGGCGACTGCGAAGGTGTATCCTAGGATGGTGCCACCTGCGGTTGCGCGATTGATGGAAGCATCCGGAAGGGCGAAACGAGGAGCCTTGCGCATTTGATCACGCGAGCGCGGCACCCCCTTGACGAAATGGCGGAGCGCGCCCGCCTATTTAAACCTACTCTGCTCCCTCCAATCCCCCATCATTAACACCCCAGCCAGTCCAATCCATCTCCCCTTCCGTCCTACTTGCATCCACCCAACCGCGCTCACACCCCGACCACCTCCTCGTCGTTCCTCACAACAGCTATGACCCGCACGTCTCGCTCCGTCTCGCCCCGCGCGCTCCTCAAGGACCGCTCTGAGGCCCGCAACGGCATGGACACTTCCCTCCCCAAGGGCGGTGCCGGCGCGCACAACTGGGGCACCTTCGAGCTCGAGGCCGACTACCAGGCCGACGCCCTCGCCGACGAGGCCGCCGAGTTCGAGGACCAGGTTCAGGAGACCGGAGGTGCGCCCGGCCCGGCGAGCGTGGTGGCGCCGACTCCACTTCGCTAACTCCCTGCTCCAGTCTCGAAGGCTAAGCCCAAGAAGCCCATCGTCGTGCGCCGCACGAGCAGCGTCACTGACGAGGACCGCGAGAATGCTCTCAAGGTCCGCAAGAACGCCCTCAAGAGCGGCAACGGTGGTGCGTGCCCCATGCTTCTCCTGCTCAGGCGTCCGCACGGCGTGCTGACGGCGTGCATCGATAACACGGCAGACATCGACCTCGCGGCCATCGCGCGCTCCTCTGTCGCGGTCTCCGGCTCGCCGCCCAAGAGCAGCCCCATCACGTCCAGCGTCCACGTAAGTCGCGCCGCGCCCACGCCCGGGCCTCTCGCGTCTTCATCTCGTGACCTGACCCAATTACGCCCGCTAGTAATTTATCCCCACCATCGCAAGTAATGCAACCCACCACTGAGCACTGAAACAATCGCATATACTCGCAGCAAAATCCCAGTAAAGAACGTTATAATTGTGTTGTAGCTTGCCGCACCTGCTGCGCGTGCGCAGTCCGGATTGCCGGTCGTTGTACTTGTACCACCATATCATATCTTGTCAATCAAGAAATGTGTATAGAACACTTCGTATATGCGCGTGTGCCGATCGATGTATGCGGTGCCCGCCATGCGCACTGAGGTGGACGCGATAAGAGCACACAAACTCGCAGCGAAGCGCAGCACGATGCTGGCGCGCAGCACGATATCGATGGCTCGCGTCGCCGCGTCAGCAACTAGGGACAGAAGTTACGACAGTCTTAAAAACATCTCAATGAAAAAATCCACGCAATTCATATGATGTCCAAGCGCATTTCACTTCTCTGGATAGTATGTCATCATCAACGCCCCCGGACCCTCCCTCCGCACACGCGCCCACTGCACACGCGCCCACTGCACACGCGCCCACCAATTTAGCTGCGCCGGATACCGCATCAGAAGCCTCGAGCTAAGTGGTACTGCGTGCTCAACTCACGAGAGAGATGACGAGAAAGAGGATGATCAGAGGTATCAGCAACACAACCAGCGCGAATGCGTCGCGCGTGAGGTCGAGCACGAGTGAACTGAGCATGTATGCGTAGTCCTTGAGTAGAGGTGCCGCCCACGCGCAGAAGTCAAAGAAAAGGTCGGTGACGAGCACGGAGAGGAATCCCATGTCTGGAGGAGTGGGACGGTGGTGGTGGTGGTGGCAGTGAAAAATGAGGAGGATCCCTAGGATGCAAGAGGGGAGGTCGCACACGATCGCACGCGTGCGCAACCTGGAAGTCAAATGAAAAGTACGCGTGGCGCCCCGGAGGTGAGGCTCTGCATTGACAGGCGTTGAGAGGCCCATAGCAACTGTCAGCGAAAGCAGTTACGTTACTTCGGTGCCACTGAGCCCTTAGCCACCTCCACCCGCAGTGCAACCAGCTGGCAGTAGCATCTCTCGAGGCCGTGCTCAGTGACACCTGCAATGTTCGAGCAGAGGTTTGTAGCACGTTCGTCGTTGACTTGTTACCAAAGTTCGAGCAATGTTGATAACTTTCGAGCGGCGAGAGACCTGGCGCGAGGTTAGACGTACCCTTATCAAATAACGCACTGTGAGAGTGAACTTGAACCCGAGATCGGATGGCGTCGCCTGTCGAGTACACGCGAGTGGGAGGGAGTGGACCTGTTTATCTACATGGTTGTGTCAAACGGTAAAGAACAAAAGAGTATATGCTACGACTGATGTATGTCCGATCTCCTTATCTTATCACTGTCCGACGATCACGAAACCAACACGCACCTACGCCCCCTACTACTTCCCATGCTCTCGCGCTGTTTCCGGTCGTCCGCCAGCATAGCGCGGACTTGAACATGGCGGCCGGTAGATTCAGAGGCAGTGCGGACCTGCACTGGGCGGAGCTGAAGACGCACGTTGACTGGGACTCTTTTGGCGCGCCGTGTCAAAACCGTCACGCAATTGCGCGACAAGAGCTACTATCGCACAGCGTGAGTGCGCGCAGGACTTCACCATGGCTCGGCTTGCGAGAAGACGCGAAGCTGCATGACGATGGCCGCGTTCCAAGATTCCAAAATATACACAACATATGATACAATGACAGAGCGGGCCCAGAGAAACCGACCACGCACGACCTCGACTCTGCCGCGCGCGACGCACCCTGCCCTAGCCAGCCCACCCGCACCCCCACCGGGCACCTCACATCGTCGTGATCCTGCGGCCAGACGGGCGCGGCTCTACACACGGGGGTCAGGTCAAATCAGCGCCGCCGGCACGCGCGCGGCAGCCCCAGCGGGACGCTCACTCTCGTCGGGGATCACCCATATCTTGCGCACAATCTCGCGCGCCGCGTCCTCCTTCCACCCGCGCTCGCCGCCGAGCCACGGCGCGAGCCCGAGCGGCTGCGGCGCGGGGCCCGCGGTGCGGCGCACGAACTCCTCGCGCGCCGCGGCGAGGCGCGACACGGTCAGCGCGGTCGAGCGCGCGACCTCTGCCTCGGACAGGGGCGCGGGGCGCGCGACGAGCGCAGCGAGGGCGGGGAGCACCGTCCCCGGCGGCACGTCGTACCGCTCCGCGACGGCGACGAGGAGCAGCAGGTCGGGCGCGTCGGGCGCCTGCGCGCCGGGCGCGGCGAACACCTCGCGCACGGCGCGCGCGCGCACGTTCGGAAAGTCGAAGTGGTGCGCGATGCTGAGGAGCGCGATCCAGCTCGCTTGCGGGAGCGCGAAGCCGTCGTGCATGCTGCGTGTGTGTGCGGGGCCGCGGGCGCGTCAGTGAGGCGTGTGCGGAGCGGGCGGGCGCGGGCGCCGGACCTCTTGTAGAAGTACCTGAGCAGCGTTTCGAATTCGTGCTCCGTTACGCCTGAGAGGAGGATCGGGTTCGCGTCGGACGTGCCCTCGGGCGGTGCCGGCGTCGGCGCCGCGCTGCCGTCTGGAGACGTGGATGCTGCGGCGGGTGCGGGCACGGGCACGCGGGGTAGCGAGAACATCGAGCTGAAGACGAGCGAGTTCTCCGCGAGGAAGTGCTGGTGCACGCGGAAGAGCCGGTCCCCAACCTGCGGAGCGCGTGGGAGAATGAGACTACTTGTGCACGGCGGTGATGGTGCACGCGGGCGCACCTGGAAGACCGTCATCTCGTCCGTAAAGTAGAATTCGTCGTGGCGCGTCGCGGGTTGCGCCAGCGCGGAGGGTTCGCCTTTGGAGGCACTCATGTCCTTGGGCTGGTTCCAGGGGGTCAGTGCGGTCCGAGGAAAAGTCACGACACCGCGCGCACCAGAGTGGGGGTCGTATCTTGAGGAGGCACTGCCGCCATCATCGTGTAAGACACCGAGCCTACCTTGAATAGGGGCACCGTTGTGGTCAAGAGCAAGTTCGAAAAAAATACCGCGCGCAATGAGGCCGCTTAACGTGCACGCTCATGCCTCGTGTTTCCGGACGTCCGCCGCGTCGGGAGGCGTCGGGCGCCAATCAGTCGTGCGCACAGCCTGCGTCCGCGTCAGATCCGGAGTGGACGGGCGAGCGTGAGTTCCCCGAGGCGAAACTAAGCCCCGAGTAGGGCGTGAACGTGCGTTGAACGGCACTCTCATTCACCAGGGTATGATACAATACAATCTGCATTTTATCTTAATACGAACAGTGTGGAGCTACCACCGATACCCCCAATACGAAGACGTACTCAGAAGCCATGTCGATGCCTCATATGCAATTGGGAACCGCAGAGGACGTAGACCCCTTGGAGACATGCCAGGTCTTCTCCACGATATCCGTAGCCGCCTTGCTCAGCCCGCCCGGCGTGGCAAATATCCACGACGCCTCGCGCACGTAGTCCTCGCGCGCGGTCGCGAGGCGTGTGATCATGTCGCTCGACAAGCGCGCGAACTCCTTCTCCGTCGGCGGTGCTTTGCGTTGGACGAGCGCCTTGAGTGCCGGTGCGAGCAGCGTGAGCGGGACCGCGTGCTCCTCCGCGAGCGCGACCTGCTCGACTGCGTCGAGCGGCGGCTGCCGCTGGAATATCTCACGCTGCGCGCGCAGCTCGGCGTCCGCGATCTTGAAGCGGTGCGCGATGGCGAGGAGCGCGGCCCAGCCTGCAGCGTCGAGCGTGAAGCCCTCCTGCCAGCTGCGGGTTCACGGAGCCAAGATGCGGGTCGGAGTCTGAATGTAGGTAGGCATATTATAGGCGGGCGACGTACCCGTCGTAGAAGTACGTCAGGAGTGCCTCAAACTCGGGGACGGTCACGCTGTCGAGGAAGATGGGGCTGTCTTCCGACTGGTGCGGCGGTCCTTCCTTCGACTTGTTGCTGGTGATCTGGAGCCGGAATATATCCCGGAACACGGAGGAGTTGTTGAACAGGAACGGTTTGTGCACTTTGAACTGAGTGTCTTGGATCTTGCAAGAAGAAGGGTTTCAGACAAACGACTGAATGCAGCCTAGCTGATCTGTCACACCTGGAGTAATACTAAGTCATCGGAAAAGTAGAAACGAGGGTGGCGCTTCGCCGGCTCTGGGCAGTACTCGGGCTGCAAGAGGATCGCGTAAGGTCACGGCGCGAGGGCCCGAGGACGCATACATACTGGGTTGGATTCGCCAAGGGATTCGCTGTTGGTCATAATCTTGAAGTACGGGTCTCGTCTCGTTGCTAGCTATACGCAGTCAGAATGTTGGTGAGAGCTAGGGTGGGGTCGGCTGCGGACGTTCGCTCTTTATCGGAACCCAATAGACAGACAGGGGAACACATTGCGCCCTGGCGGAGAAGGAACACGGCCTTCCTTCTTTGTTCAGAACCTCCTCGCAGCCGCTCGATCGCGTACACGCACGTACACGGCCTCGTTATGCAGCAGAATTTCAATTCGCGTATATTGTTCGTGAAAGCTACAAGACGAGACATAGGTATGTTGAACAGACATGAGATGTCAGCGAGCTGTGTGGCCTCGTACCATTTGTACTACAACGTCCCCCGAAGGCGCTCGTTCCTGGCACTATGCTAGCCAGGACCGGCCCCGTGTACACCGATTCTACGGCACGCTCCAGCGTTCCGCAGCAGTCTCCAGAAAGATCCCCAGAGTAATAAAGAACCCGGACACTCCCAAGTAACCACCAGGCGGCGGACATGTCTCTCAACATCTGGGTTGTTTCCAGTTGGATCGGGGTTGGGCCCTTTGGGCTGTACAATCGCTGTAAACGTGGGCACGAGGCGTCAGAATTGCATCCAGGCTGCTCCGCAGAGTGGACTCACTACTCAACGTTGAGAGATAGGTGGCAGAATGACTCGTGGATCTCATATGCCTTACCGTGTCTGCGATTTTGAGACGGTGAGTGATCGACAGGATGGCTCAACTTGAGGTGGACCTCACGGATCCCTTCTTTCCAGCCCGGGTTGGGTTTTGATCCGCCAGTCATGTAACGGTTTGGGCAGGCGCACCTCTAGTAGAAAGAACTTGAACAGAGCCCTAGACTCGGGAACCCTGGCCGGGTCGTCAAGTCGTCTCTCTCCCGTTTGCGTCGGACCAGATCTTCAAACACAAGAGAATGCCTGACCAGGGAGTGCAACTGCAGATCGGACAGTCTATCTTCGACTCATCAGCGGAGCCGTCAGCGGACGCGGTCAAATAGAGCTCCGGGTCAAGCTGGCAACCCAGCAATTTTAGCGTTCAAACCACAAACGTCTTCTGCGCACTAAGAACCGGAGGCCATGCGTGGTGGTAGAGCAAGACGTAGGTTCACGGGACCCCAGGAAGCCGCGAGAAAACGACAACATTCTTATTGAAGGGGATTTAAGGTACAGATACAGCGACTGAAAAGCAGATTAGAATCTCAGAGGGACCAAGGTCAGAAGGCTCACCTAAAGTGGAAGTAGAAGGCAGGACGGATGCAGCGACGAATTCAGAACCTCTCTGCATCTGAGGCCTCGGGCGTATCCGGCTCTGTGGGTAGCCCCAATCTCCTTCGTCGTCTTCTGGCTTTCTTTCTGAGCCTCGATGCCGTAGCTATATCCCCGTCCGCTTTCCTCCTTGCTCTATCGTCCTTGTCATCTTTGTATTTTTGCTGATTGGGCTCGAGATTTTCTTCGTAGCTGTGATTGCATCGTGTGCAGACATAGAACAGAATCATGCGCGTCTCCTTCCGCTTCGATTGGTCTTGGTATTTGACGGAACTGTACAGCGAGGAGAAGCATGAGACACATCTCTGGCAAAATACACAGGGGGAGAAGGGGGGCGTACTCTTCATTGCCACATTGCGGGCAAGGGAGGGTGGCGTGTGCCTGGGTCCAGCTGAGCTCAACTGCACAGTGCGTGCAATGGAGGAAAACTCACCAGTGTCGTGTCCTGGGGTAGATCCGTTGTCACGCCCGGCTGTTCTCTGGCAGTAATTCCTGAGTTGCTCATGGACGCGTGGCTTGACCACCCACCTTGTGACGTTGAGAAGATCGTTTCGATAGACCAAGCCATTGTCCACGGTTTCGTCAACGTTTGGGCAGATGCGACATGCGTAGACCATGGTGCGCCGCTGCTGCTCCGCCTTGGGATAGAGGAGGTTGTTGCATTCCGAACAAAAGTGGAGGGATGCCTGCCGCGAAGTCGGAACCCTGGCAAACAAATACGCGTCGAGGATTACGTACCATGCACACGAACAACACACACGCGTAAGACCGGCTTGAAGTTGGGTGGGCGTATATAGTGAACGTGTGGGTCTTGTTCAATTTGCTCCTGTTCAAGTCGAAGCGGGTCAAAGCAGGTGGCTGAGTCAGCGATGCCACTCCGGAGCCGAATCGGGCCGCAGAGACGGTTCAGTGCTGTTCAGTGCTGTTCAGTGACGCCGCGCCAACAGGCGCCAACGCCACGCTGTCACTTGACCCGCAGCCTCTCCGACCAACATTCACCGCGTCTTGCATGCGCACCTGCACGCTTGTGGTTGTGGCTCTGGGACTTCAATCCCGCATTCACAGACTGCCCATTGGGTAACGCATTGCCTAAAAACCAAGGGTATGCTCATCAACATGTTATTGGACTATCTAAACACATCCCTTAGCAGATCCGCTCACTCCGTCACGCGTCACCCCCAACACCTCGCTCATCACACGCAGCTCGTCTTCGTTGATAGGGTAAACGCGATATAGCTGGCTTGTGTCGTGAATGAGACACCGGTCCCCGGTCCAGAACCGCTCTCTGGACTGAATTAACATGACAACGACTGAGAAAGGAACACTGCGAGCCTCGGCTTCTGTTATCCGAGCATGTCGTATCATGATCCTCCGTATGGTGAGCATACACCATTGATAGACCTTGCACTCTAACGCTAGATCAAGGAGCTCGAAGTGGTCCGTCTCGTCGATGTGGGCCGTAACCTCCGCTATAGCCCTTTCGCGGACTTTCTCGAACTTGAGGCGTGTGGAGATTGAGATGATAGCCATCCACTCAGGCGGGGTGAGCCTGCAGTTGGAGTGCATTCTGGTGTCAACGTCGGTCAGTGGTGTTGCCGTTCAGGCGCAACGTCCTGCTTACGCGAAGTACAGGAACTGCAGCAAACTGTCGAACTCCAGGATAGTCGTTCCCGTTAGCCAAATGCAATGCTCGTCTGTACCTTCTACATGTGTGCCCGATTCTCTCCGCAAGAGAGAGAAGAGGTCTTGAAAGAACACGGACTCTCGTATGAGGAAGTACCGATGGATTTCGTACGTTTTTTCTTCCACCTGATGGACCCGGCTCATGTCATCTTCCAGCAATAGTTAGGAGTAGCGCTTTGCTTACCTGAAGAACCGCCTGACGATCGTCAAAGTAAAATCACCGCTCGAAAGAGAGGTGCGTTGGTATATTCGAGTGGGAGCTTCACCTCGAGAGATGACATTGCTTTGGCGCAGAAAGTGGAGGTATTGGGACTTTGACGGCCAGGGGAGGACCAGCTCGCCGCAACAGCCCCGCACGGGACAGCACATGCCGACAAAAGCTTCAATTGAAGCACGACGCACGATATCGTTTTGTAGGTACCACATGGTCCACTATGCAGCCCGGGTGGTCGAACTAGGCAAACTGTGCATCGGATCCGCTGCGCGTTTGCGGCCTGCTACAAGTGAGCCCGGCGCTGCTGTCATCTCTGTCCCACGCCAATGAACACCGACTAGCAATTGCCTTACGTGGTCACAGACGTCGCAAAGCACACGCCCTTGGCTGACGTGAATTCGTCCCCATCCGAAGTATCTTGCTCCGGCCTCACTGCGTGTTCGAAGGTGGCTTCTTTCATGATGCGAATCTCCCCTGTGAGGATGGATCTCATCCAGTCTAGGTGAACGTGATAATCCGGGTTACCATGGGCCCGTATCCAAAGCCGCTCTCTGGTCCGCCGCCATCAACATGGTGGCATTAGGGGGATGGTGCGAGATTTGAAATATGTGAGCAGATTGTCCTTCAATACGGCCCTGTTGTAGGGAGGTATGAGCCATTTTTCGACATTATACTTTCTCACCACTGACGAGCCCGAGGTCTTCATCTTGTCCAGGCAAGGTGATTTGGTAAATCGCCCTCTCATGCGTCCCGTCGAAGAAGCGCGCAGAAATCAACAATATTGTGACCTATTCAGACAGGGCGGGGTTATAATACGGACACATCCTAGCAACTAGGTTGATCAGTGTCTTGTTCGAATGTACGTCGGGCGCACTACATACCCGAAGTAAAACACGCGCAGGAGGCCGCGAAATTCCATGACGGGTCGTTCCCGCCAGTCTGACAGGGTGGTTGTCGTCCTTACCCTTCGTGTTCGTGGTCGACTCGTCACCCTTTATTTTCAATGAATAACGCGGTGTGTGAGATTGCTATTGTGCCATCCCTTTACTATACGGCATTTTGGGTAGAAAGCCCTGGGTGCTACGCCGGGCCCAGTTCCAAGCGCCTCCCAGATCGTCTCGCAATAAGTATCGCCGATGGACTCATGGCGCTACGGGGGCATTGGCGGCTCTACAGCCCACACGATGCAGACGCGTGTTCTAGGTAGACTAGAGGATCACAACTGAGGCTGTGGCCTCGAATCAGATACGTTGCCATGTAAGTACTTCTCGCTCAGCCCTGCCCTCCCCCGGTATCCATCATCTGGACCTGAGCATTGATGATAGAGTCTGCTACTGGGTGGCTATCATTGATGTTGAAATTATCGTTGTAGACGCGACCGTAGTAGTCGCTGTTGTTACTTCGAGAACCGTAATGGTAATTGCTGTTTAAGCCTGTTTGCCTCCCAAACTGCTCTCTGGACCGCGTAAGCATCATAGCAGTGGCGAAAGGGATACTGAGAGCCTCTGCATCTGTGATCAAGTCTGCCCGAATGACGATCTTCCGGTATGCAGGCATGAGCCATTGATCAACATCGTATTTCTTCGCTCCTGCAATAAGCTTGAAGGGATCCATGGTTTTGACACGAGCTGTGATCTCCGTGACAGCCCTTTCGCGGACTTTATCGAACATAAGGCGCGTCGAGATAGACAAGATGGCCATCCACTCGTCCGGCGTGGGTTGAAAGTCTGAGTGCATTCTGAGATCCGTGTCAGTTACCGATAAGACCCGTCAAGCCGCGTTGTGCATCGCGTACCCGAAGTGGAAGAACCGCAGGAGACTGTCGAATTCCACGACGGTCGTACCCGCGAGTTTGATGGGATGATCATCGTCCTTTCCTTCCATAGTCTCCGTATGTGCTGCGGAGTCTCCCTGCGGCAGAGAGAACATGTCCCGGAAGAACTGAGATTCACGTTCAAGGAAGTAACAATTGATCCTGTACAGCTGCTCCTCAACCTGCATGCTGAGTCAAGCCAAGTAGGACGGAGAATATCACTAGGTGTAACTTGCCTGGAAGACCGCTTGACGATCCACGTAGTAAAATGGCCGCTTGGAGAATGAGTCCGGCGGGGAGGGTGCGGAGTCGGGGTTCCGAGGCGACCATTTCTTAGAATTCCTGCGGGCCATTGTTGAAGATGTATAGACTAGTAGTTGTCCTGTGAGGCGGTTCACAAAGAATCGAAGTTGTCATACTTATAGTGAAGGGGGGGGGGGGGCTACGATCTTGTCCAGCAGTTTTCAAATCGAATTGCAAACGACCGCACTGGAGAACCGTTGGTATAGAATGTAGTTGCGCGACTGCGCAGAACACAGCGTCTGAACAGATGAGACACGACAGAAGCTATCTCATTCCAGAAGTTTCATAACCAATATTAGTAGCTGGCTTGTGCAAACGCAGTGGCAGCACACCTCGACGATGGAGAAGAAAGGCACTACCAGTGCGTCCCGATACTAGCTGAGTCAGCTATGCCGCACTTGGCGGGCACGTGAATTGATTTTTTTTCCCGTACATTTGCACGTAGGTTGCTGCTATGTCGCATTGCCTGACACCAACTCGAGTTCAATCGTTCAAATATACCAATATCCGAGTGGGGAGTCAATATTCAACGTGAACATTGAGCGTTGAACATTTCAACGTTCAAGACTGGAATACTACTACTATCACCACGGCGAGTCTTACAGCGCATCCCAAGCGGCCCTCCAAACTGGTCTGGCCAGAAAGAGCGCTGTGCGTGAATTGATCGCATCTACTAGGCAAATAAAAGGACCTCTTCTTTGACCAGTAGCAACTGGCCTATATAAGCCTACAACACGACATGTACGCACGGACGCCCTCCAATGGCTCACTGTATCTTGCTACTTCTCATCGCTCGGATCTGTTCGTCAATGATAGGATCTACTTCTGGATGGCTGATGGTACCATCGTAGGTATCGGAGTACTGGTAATGATAATATTGCTTCCAAAAGCGTTCTCTGGAACGCATTAGCATTATAGAAGTAGATAAGGGGATGTTGAGGGCCTCCCTCTCCGATACGAGGGCGCTCCGAAGCACGATCCTACGATATGCGGGCATGAGCCACTGATCGATGTTGTACTTTTCAGCGCCTGCAATGAGCTCAAACGGATCCAAATCGTTGAGGCGAGCCGTAATCTCCGCGATAGCCTTTTCGCGAACTTTGTCGAAGATGAAGCGGGTGGAGATCGACAAGATGGACAGCCAGTCGTCTATGGTAGGCTTATAGTCTGAGTGCATCCTGAGACCTAGGTCAAAGCGTGAAATCGTTCCAGCACACGCACTTACCCAAAGTAGAAGAAGCGTAAGAGAGAGTCGAATTCCGTAACCGTCGCCCCCATGATTTTGATGGGATGGTCGTCATCCTTCCCCTCTGCGGCTTCTGCTGTTGAGTCTCCCTGCGGTAGAGAGAACAAGTCCCGAAAGAATTCGGATTCCCGTTCGAAGAAGTAACGGTGGATTTTGTATATCCGCGCTCCAACCTGGACGTCGAGTGACAACGGCGAGTCAGACCCTGGGGATAATCGATGGTAGATGAGCCTGTGAACTTGCCTGGAAAACAACTTGGCCATCTGGGAAATAGAATGGCTGTTTAGAGGGGGGCTCTTGGAGGTGTGGGGTAGATTCACGCTTGTAGTGAGGCCCAGGGAAAGTATCAGAAGCCATCGTACTACTGGTAGATTCGACACCGTAGAGGGGTCGTTCGAGGTTCGATAACGGGGCCGTCTGCCAGCAGCCGCCATGATATATGTCAATTTCGAGGCATGATACACGACGCGCGGCCCACTGATCGATAACCTCGCCAACTTCCGTAACCAATGGTTAGAATCAGATCAATGTTTGCGCACAGAAGTCGCACGCCGCAGAACGAGGATGCGCACTGACTGCGCAGCGCAGCATGTATAGGGCCCAAGGAACATCCTTAACTCATTTCTAAAACTCCGCAGCAGATGGGGCACGCGCTGCGACATGGCATGTGGATGAGAAGTCGGAGTGCCGTTGCATCTGGGTGTGTTTTTTGTGCCGTGCGCACAATGCACAGTTGGCGCATGAACCCAGAACGGAATTTGCACGAACGGACCTGTCGTCCTATGCACTGAGCGTGATGCTAGACAGGGGTTGCGCCTTCGATCCGCAGGCGCAGCAGGGTGCCGGGGCTTCTCGCTCAGGCTAGAGTGCGAGCTGGGGTCAGTGTGATCATAGACGTTGCTCGTCGACAGTAGACGGTGGTGTGTCGCGACTATAAATTGACTATAAAGTCAGCCAGAGTTTCTTGACACCCGCTAAGGGGGGTGGGGTTCGCGACTGGACGGCGTACGGCATCCATGAGGTGCCAGGACTCGAGTAAAGCAGTTTCATTCTAGAAATTCAATCCATAGTCACGATCGCCGGCCCGTGCGACGGTGCGACCCACATCGCGATCCCGGTGGCAGCACACCCGGATAGTACAGAGAAGAGAGGCACTTCTTTGCGCCTCAGGCACGCGGAACCAGTCATGTGAGAGCCTGAAGCTGAGATGAACAAAGACGTTTATTGAACGTCAACGGTCGCGAGAATGCGACGAGACACATGGAGAACGTCCTCTGTGCAACTCATGCCCGGAGTGACAGAGAAGATCGATGCATAGGCCCGGGCGAAACTACACCGCCAAG